>VWZV01009545.1:794643-1198728 GCA_013397155.1 Irena cyanogastra | reverse complement strand
TTTTAGCATTAGAGCTTCTGGGTATCAGAACAGGTTGCCCAGGGAATTTGTAGATTCTCCATCTTGAGAGATATTCAAAAGCTATCTGAACACAGTGCTGGGCAACCACCTCCAGGTGGCCCAGCATGAGAAGGGACAATCTCCTTCCAGCCTCAGTCACCCTGTAACTCTGTAAGTCTAGCAAATTTTAGCTGCCAAACCCATGACACCCAGTCTGCTTTGTGCATCCAGACCTGAATACAGACACTGTAACATAGACAGGTTCCAGGACTTCAGGGACTTCCAGAAACTCTATCAGTGTTCATACAGTGCCAATACTAAGACTTAGGTGCATATAGTGATAGGAATAGCAATAATTTGACCCTAATGCAGTCTTGGGAAGCAGGTATTTGAAAAGAACTTAATAGCAGTGTAACAAATCACACCTGTGCAAGTAAAAAAACCCATTCTGTGGAAACAAAGGGAAGAAGTGCAGGAATGTTGATGTTTAGAGTAAGAATGACCCTGAAGCAGCTTCCATTCTTGTTTCTTTTGGTGTTTTGGATTTTGGCTTGTTTTATTTTTGTCGCTGTTGTTGTTTTTGTTACTGTTGTTTGAGTGAGTTTTGTTTGTTTGGGTGGTTTTTTGTGTGTTTTGTTTGGTTGGTTTTTGTTTTTTCTTGATTTTTGTTTGTTGTTTTCTTTTTTGTTTTTCGTGCAGGGCACAGACTAAATTTCTTTTTTTAAGACTTAAATTTTAAAATATAGGTTTCATATTTAATGTGTTCAAGATTACATGATGTGCATCATCTCTGCCACATTTTCATCATCTCACTGTTAATTATCATGCTCATGTACACTTCAAAACCCTTCTTAGCCTAAAGTCTTGCAGGAAGTGTGTAATGCCAGCATTTTTTAATGGTCTTTTCTGATACCTGATGGTAGAAAATCTTCCTTGTAAGAAGAAAAAGAAATATTCCTGAAGATACTTAAGGACTCTTCAATTATGCCAAACATCTAACATGAGAATCATTACAAGCCTAATAATCATGTCTCGGTTTGGATTTCTCTTCATATATTGAGGCACTCTTTCTGGACAAGGTGATGTGACCTGTTACCACCACCTGATTAATTTCCCCAAGATAATGCTCAGCTGTGTTTCATTCTTTATTTAATTTTAACATTACGTCTGCCACTGACTTCTCTTACCAAGATTACTGTTGACTTCAGGCTGCTTGGCAGGAGTAGCTCTTCACAACTGATGTGACTTGAGGAGACAAAATAAATCAAATAATCTTTCCAACATTTACTTTGACCTAGTTGAAAAATAATCCCTGCCAATGTTTTAGCTCCCAAGCATGAAAAACATGGGCCTGTGGTTGGAGAGAGATCTTCGTGGCTCTGGGCAAGATTTGCTGTTGTTCTGTGTTTCCTCTCATTTTAATTTAATCTCACTTATGCTCACTTGTGCTTTTTAAAAAAGTAATTTACAGCAACTCAACTTCCTGGAACATGGATCTCATTTAAATTATATAGTGTCTGTACTTCTGTCTCTTTAAGAATTTGATGACATATCAGAGGGAAAATAAAAGGAAGGAAAAATAATTTAAGGTAAAAAGCAATTTCTCCTTTTCAAAACTTTGTCATGGCAGTTGTGGGCTTCTGAACTGGAGGTTTGTAACAAGTTGATTTTCCAACCTAAAATATTGCAGGCTTTCTCCTAGCTTATACGCAAGACTTGAAAGTCAGTCTGTGGAAAAATCTCATGGTCCTAATTGGAACAATTTTTTGTGAAGACAGAATTTTTCCAAGAGATATGTCTGTTTGAATGGAAGTATTTATTGGCAAAAGAGAGACAGAAACACTTTTACACTCATATCTACAAAATAACACAGAGAAAGTGCAGAATCTCTGTAGAAGGGATTAACTTGAAAAGTGGCAGTTTGTGCTCAGCCCGATCCAGACCAAAGGCTTTTCATCACAACTGAATTTCCTATGTCCCTGACTGCTGTACTATAAAAGACAGTCTTTGTTTTTGAATCTAGACCTTAAAATCTTCTTGAATTAATAAGATTCTGCTTATCAATGTTTTGTGTTGATTTGCAAGTGCACATTGTAAATGATTTGGGTTTTTTTAACAAAAAGATTTTGCAAAAGTTTTTTCAAAAAAAGATTTTGTTTAAAAATTGCCACAAAATGGAAATATCCTATGGAAAACACTTCTTTTTTGTGAGTCTGAATACTCTTTCCATCAGTCTATTTGTTTTGTTTTGGTTTTTTTGTTGCTTTTTTATTTGAGCTGATGCAAAAAATAATTGTTCTGTCCCTGGCTAATTAAAGTCTTCAAATGGGATTTCCTTCAAGACTTTGTTTCTGAAAGTAGAAGACAAAGCACATCTCCAGTGCCAGGAAGGCCTATACTTTAATGCACTAGCTATAGAGGGAGATGTCAAAAAATGTGCTTATTTGGCATAGAACAAGGCTGATATAGTGAGCAGTTCTCCTGAGACTCTTAGGCTCTTTCTCCAGTTAAGATGATCTCAAGTGGCTGGAAGAAGTCTGCTATATTAGAAGATTTATGAAACAACTTTTTAGCCTGGAATCATAATACTATAGTTACCTTGACTACCAATGATATATAACCATATTGTGTTTGCCTCTCCAGATGCCCTTGCAGTCAATCCTACAGAGAAGAGACAGAATATTGTTTGTTTGTTTGTTTGTTTGTTTTTAATTTGCTTGAGTCATACCTCTAGAAGCATGCTAGTCAGAAAGCAGTCCCCATTTCTGTGTTTCCACCCAGCAGGAGAAAATACTATGTTTGCCACTGCTTGCAAAAAGAGAACAATTTATTGCAGTGTTCCCATATCCAATTAACTTTTTCTTCATCTCAGTGCAATCAAAAGTAGAGCATTTAGGGCCATGTTTGCCATTTATTGCTGATCATTGGGCCCCAAGGTGCTGGCAGGGTGTGTGCCTCTGGAGATGGGCAGAACATCGTGGCTGCAGCAGCTTTGGGGGCTGACAAGCTGAGCTGAGAAATCCTTCACCCCCTTTGAGCTCTGAGGTCTGCCTCTGTCCCTCTGTCCCGGCGTCTCAGCCTTGTGCAGTGGGTGCACAGTCTTTAAGGGAGTCTGTGATAGAGATCTTAGTCATTCTTTTTTGTTTAGATGACAAAGAGCTCATCAGGTAATGTAAATTGCTGGTGCCAAAGGTAATTTCTTGAGGGTAGTCCAGAAATACCATTTTTAGGCTGTCTGAAAATTTAGCATCTATATCCTTAGTCTCTTAAATGTAATTTTACCTTATTTTCTGAAGATAATGTTTTGAAATAAAGCCATTGTTTTGTGCTTCCAAAGTGTTTCCATGGGGGTTATTTTCCGGAAGCCGGATGCAAAACTGCTAATCCTTCATTTCAGCTGGAAAAGTGCTATCTGCCAGCCCCAGTTTTAGGGATTTGTAAGGCAGTAAAATGAGGACAGAACAGGGGGTTTAATTAATTTATTTCAGCCTACAGTAAGAAGCTCGTGGTCTGGGGAGTTTGGGTCTGGTGCAGCGTGGTGGCTCATAGGGACAGGTGTGTCACAAGTGGGTGGGGGCTGAAAGGAAACAGTGGCTCTGGGTCCCAGCCTCGGTCTGTTCTCTGCAGCTTGAGGAGGAATGGGTCTAGGTGGTGCTTTCCCTGCTCTCTAGCTTCAAGGGTCCTTTCCACAAGTTTGCAGCAACCTTTCAAAACACACCATCTTCTGGTGCTAAGAATTAGTGTTGTGTTTCCTTCAGTTCCTTTTTAGCATCAGGTGAGATTTTATGTCACTGATGATATAAGGAGAATTCACTCTCAGAAGGATGGTATAAATTTATGCTACCAGCTCTAAATTATTCTTTTACTTGAAAAACAGATTTTTTTACTGACCCTTTTTATTTTTAAAACATTTTTTAAAATAATTTTTTGGTAGGTTAATTTCAGATTTTGCCGATTCGTTTCAGTTATTATCTTTTTAATATAGTCTAGTCTTTTTATTAAATAAAAATCAGCCTTCTACTGCAATGGATGCTATAAAAAGGAATATGTACCAATGTGTTCAAAGAGCAACTGAATCAGACACACAAAATGGGAGAAAATGGGTGAAAATAGGAAAACAGATATGATATTAACAGATATGAATGATAGGAGAAACAAACTCCACAACATGAATTCCACATTTCATGTTGCATTTTCTTTTTGAATGGTCATTTTTAAAATTTTTTTTCTAAATTTGATCCAAAATAGACAGTTAAGACACTAATGTGCACGTTAATAAGCCAAACAAAATGGAGAGATACTAACGGCTGAGAGGAAGGGGAGACTAAGGAGAGAACCAACACAAGTAGTAGACAAGGATGAAGAAGCATATGAAAACAGAGGGAAAGAAGAACCTGGAAAAAGATTGCTGCCACATAAACTTGAAGGAGCATAAGATCATATCCAAAAAATATAAAGTGCAGGGGCTGACTGTTTTTTAGTGTTTATGCTAAGAAGACTTTTGAGTAGTTGATCCCTGAATAAAGAATTGGAGTCACTCCACAATTCAGGATTTCATTGTTGGAAGTTCCATTTGTTCCACTAAGATGTTAGAGAAACTCTCAGAGAGTCATGTTCTGGGCAACAGAGGCACAGCTTTGTCAGCCGTGCCTGCTTACAGGGGTGAGCTGGGCTAGCACACTGCACACGAGGCTTGTTTAACTCCCCAGGCAGGGTGTGTGAGGGTACAGGCTTTATTCTAGCCCTCAGCTTGCATATTCCCCCCTAATGCTCCGTCAAGGAAAACTTTGTGTTTTCTTTTCCATTCTGTATACTTAACTTTCCTTGTTTTCTCTGAAGATCTTCCAAAGTGTTCAGCATTCCTGGCACATTTGTATTTCTGTCTCTGTTCCCTTTCTCTGTTCCTCACTCTTTCTGTCCTTTCCTTACTCTCTCTTTTTCCATTTTTCTTAAAAAAAATTAAAAATTAGCAGAATGTAAAATACAGCTTTGTAACACACATCTGCCTGTTTCATGTTATGTTTAAGATAGTACTCATGTACTCATGGGGGTTGCTTTGCTTTCTGTGGTATGCATACTGCAAGCCAGAGTTACGTATAAATGGGAATGATCTGTAGTTTTATTGTGCTTTTTTATTTTCAATTTTAAAAATAATCCCAGATTAATGGTGCTTGTACAGTCAGAAAATTGCACATTTTAAAATAGAACAATGTGATTTGCTATTCTCCATATTTTATACACCATGCTAAGTTTTTTTAGTTTCTCTTTAGCTGGCTTCTGAGATGGAGACGTCCTGCTGCCCAACCAGGAAAAACAAGGTTCTTCATTGATTTTATATAGGATTGGAAGAGTACACATGAATGATATGGATTGCATGATATCTTTTCTCTGGCAGCTATTCTGTTAAATTAGTTTCAAAGCTGTCAAATTAAGAAACATGGAGTAAGAGTGACATGTTATGTCCAGTGGGTGTTTTTGTCCTAGGAAGAGGTATCATGCTAGCTTTGGGAAAAGCCTGAAAGATAACTTCTATTATTATTCAACTGAAAAGCAGAAAATAGTGACTGAATCATTAAACTAATTTTCTCTGAAGGGGATGAAATAGATATTGATGGGTTTTCCTCTCTTCTTGTGTTCCTGCCCTCTTCATCTCAATGTCTCTCTGGCATCTCTATTCCCACTGAACCATCCCTCTGTCCTTTTCCCAAACCTGCCTTCTCAAGTCTTTTATGTGTTTCTAAATATTTCTGACTTCCTTTTTTTTATATCTCAGAACTACAAATTCTGAGTTTGGCTGCCAAAGGCAAGGCAGAAATAAGTATCAGTGAGCAGACACAGAAATTGAAAGGCAGGAGCTTAACCTCTACTTACTCATCAATATGCTTTCATCACTGTTCCCAACCAGTTCCTTGTCAGTGTAGCTCTCTTTTGCCTTTGACAAGGGAGCTTTTTGGTCATCCCTTGCACAGACAAATTCAAACATTTCCTCCTTCTCTAGGTTAGCAAGGAAAGCCCCTGAGTTATGCTATGGGGAAGAACATCCAAAGCCTCCATCCATGACATGGGGGCACAGAGCTTCTCCCTGCTGTCTAGGGTCTGGAGACTCACAGTCTGTCTGTGTTTTGTACAAGAGAGGCTGAAAGAGCATTACAGATTATCACTATTGCAGTTAGAAGCCCTGTTCATTCTTCCCCCTCTCTTTTGTGGCAGGTGGATTTGAAGTGCTTCTATCAGCATATATTGACCCAATTCTCAAGCACTATTAAAGTCTGGGAAGCTGTTTCATTGGTTTTATTTTCATTCGGGACATGAAGAGCAAGCAGGTAGAAACCTGTGAAACCACACTGGAGCTCTAGGAAGATAAAATGAAAAAAACCCAACTCGTTAATGTTACTTTTCCTTCATTGACCTTTTTTTTATTTTCCTTTTAAATTGACCTGTGTCCTTCCCTGCTAGGGGCCAAGTAACTCTTTAACTCCTTAAAAAGTGAACATTAAAGGGAAATAGATATAATATTATGGTCAGAATAGAACTTGTCATCTATGCAGAGCTAAGAACTGTCAAGCATTCCGTACCTAACAGTTTGTATGATTACATTCAATAAACATGACTTACAAAGCTACTTGATTTTTGCACCCACATGTTTCTAACCCTTGTGGGGGGAGTATTATAGCCTTCTAAATAATGGGGTTTAGGGCTGCAATTCCATGTCTTCTCGAAAACAATGGTAAACTTACAATTGACTTTTACCTAATGAGGGATTCTACTACTTCATTTCAAATGTACTGCCTTAATTAGAAACTTGCCTCAGATTTATTGGGGAAGTGACAATTCCAGCAATTCATCTGGACAGTAACTCAGAGATACTCCAGGAAGGCCAGGATTTTGGTCCTAGTTGGCCATAAATTTGTTCTGGGAGGCGAGTCTCATGTCTCTCCAAATCTGAATCATAGTAAGTGTGCAGGCAGCTGTTATTCCCACCCATGTACCCACTTGCTACTAATAGACCCACAAACTAAATTTCTCTATTTCTTCAGTCAGTAAAAACTGTAATTCAGCTACATATTTTAAAATGCGTGCCTTGTAGTATTTTTGTTTCCAATGAATTTACAGTTAATTGCAAGGATTATTTTGAAGGCTTCTAAACCCTTATTTAGCCTGTATAGTGCTGAATAGTGGTGAGATTTCTGTATATGCCAGAGTTCATATATGCTAATCAGTCTGACTGCTTAGAAAACACTGCATAGCATTGGGCTAATTTGCAGGGAGAGTAGCCTGTAAAGGCTGGCTATTAGCTGGTTTCATTCACCTTTTGTCTACACATCGCCTGACAAGCAGCTGGATTCTTGTGCATCCCCAACAGCTTGCAGTTTCAGTGCAATGAGGCTGAACCAGGCTTTTCTTTTTAAAGGATGAAATCAAGCCAAAAATAGTCTCTGTAGCTGCTGTTTTCTTTTATTCATGGTAGTTACAGGCAACAAATCAAAGATCTTACTTGCTTTATATTATACATCCCTGCCTGCCATACACACACAGTTGCAGGCATTTTGCAGTCCTTTAATGAGCTTCTTGTTCTGAAGAGGTCACACTCTTCCAGAAAGTTGCTTATTTTCCTCCGCTCAGGAGCAACACCTTGCATGGATCTGCAATCATTCCCCTGTTAAGTGTTGTCTAATTGCACGCTTTTGCTCCATCTTTCAGGAAGTTCCTAATGATCCTCCCAGGCCTCTGTTAAGCTAAATATTTCTGTGTTGTCAGCAACTTTCACCACCTGTCTATTCAGCCTGCTTTACAGAAAATTCCTAACACCTGGCACCTAGCAGTTGTTTGGGTATGAAGCAGATGAGCCATTATGTTTCTCTGGGGGGTGCTCAGAACTGGCAGCAGGTAGGGGCAATGACTGCTCCTGGTGGGCAGGACCATCAGTCAGCCTTAGAGTCAGGTGCATAGAGAAAGGTTCGCCTTGGGGTCCAGACAAACCTGACACTGAAAACCTGGGCTTTTTGCTTGGTTGATTGTTTCTTTTTCCAGTGATGTGCGTACAGCAAATGCTCAAATAAAACAAATAAGCATGATTTGGAAATAGCCAGTGGCTTTGCCTCCAATCAACCCCATCTTATAATAACAGTTGTACTAAGCTCTGTGGAACTGAAGAATGAAGCTTTCAGGTTGCAAACACAAGGAGCTGAAGGCACCAAGAATGTAGCACGCTAGGATGCAAGCTGCTGCTGTGTAGCATCTTTGGAAAGAGGATATTTCATTCAGGAGTTCTCCTGTACATTACCTACCTCAGTGTGTGGGTGTCACGTCTGCTGAGAAGATGGAAGAGCAAGGGGTTAGACAAAGAGCAGTGGGAATGCTGTGTCAACTGATAGGAAACCTTGTCGGGAAAGTGAAGCTGTCTTTAAGTGAATGCAGCAAGGAAATATGTGGGGAAAAGTTGGATAAATCTGGAGGCTTTTTTCCTTTTAGTTGGAGTAAGAGAAGGAGTCAGGGAAACATGAGCTGCGGGCGAGAACATCAGAAGGCTTTGTAAAAGTTTTTGTGAACACTCTGATGTGTGCCTTTAACCTAGATATATTGAACTGAAAGGAATGCAGGTACTAGCATGAAGATAGACTACTAGATAAATGTAAGAGTTTTTAGTTGCTCTTTCATGGCATAGAGGATTTTTATCTCACAAGGGAGAGTTTCAAGAAACAGATCCAAGTCTGGGGATGCAATAATATTAATGGTGGAAGAGTTAGTAGTAACTGAAGGATGACTATGAAGTCAACTGCTATTGGAGAGCTGCTGGCTATATTGGACACATTAACTGTGTGCACATAGATCCTTCATGATTTTAAATACAATAAATAAACAGCAGTTGGTATTGAATCTCCCTATTCAGTTTCAAGAGTGATATAAATTGCTGACTAAATGGTAATCTCAGTATCCTGACTCATTTTGTGAAAGTCTCAGAAAGCAGAGTAGTGCGGATGAGATACAGGAATGGTTTCTACAGAAGAGTGAATGTTGGACTTTTTAATTACAGTCAGCCTCTTTGGACTTTCTTTTTTTAATGTGCTATTTATCACTACAGCGAAGATCTAAAAGCTTCATTTCACTATGTGAGTATAGGGAAGATTATAAACTGAGAGTTACTTTGGCTAGATGTTAATCTTTTTTTATGTAAGCCAAAAGTGAAAACTCGTAAAGGAAGTAATTTTTTGTTTCTCCTCTAACATGTCAATAACAGCTTGTCTTTGGGAATTTCAGCCTTTCCAAATTCAATTCTAGCACTTACGTGTTTACGTTACCTGTTTTAATTAAGAATTGGCAGGCATAAAAGAGAAAAATCTATTTTATGAGCTGATATGATCTTAATTGAGAATGCCTGGCTCTCACGTTGTCATTGATCACTTATTTTTGTGAGTTATATCAAGGCACACATGAGTAATATGTAATACTCCCCCATGGCAATGGCTAGCAGAAGGAGCTGAGAGAGCCCAGGTGTTTTAACAAAGTGGTTTGAAAAAACTCCAGAAATAGTATGGGATTTTGGAATCCTTGGCGGAGGCAGGGGACAGCCTTCCAAACACCTGGACTCCTTGATCCACCTGTAGGATACACTTTCCTGCCTAAGATGTTGCAGCATATTAATCATCTTTGCCATGCTTGAACAATTCTTTGTGGTGGAAAGGTGCAGTGTTTTTATGCAGATCCCATAGAAACATTGCCCCATAAAGAGTATTCTTCCCTGCCTTGTTTCCTTCGGACTTGCAGAAAGACTTTCACGGGCAGGGGTCTGGAGGAAACAGGAGATAAGAGGCCTTAGAATGCTTCAGAACTTCTGTGTCCTTATGTATTGTCCCTCTAGTTACAGAGGGAAAAGTACAGATGCTTACCTAAAGAATGGTTTGGTTTTTAACTCAAATGCAGTTTCTGAGTAGAGTCTTTCAAAGTGTGCAGTTGTGATAGATCAGACAGAAGCTGGGAGATGTTAAAATAGACAGAAGTGGATATTTAGATATTTTTGCTGTGCAGGAGGGAAAACATGGGCACCAGCAAAGCACGGGAAAAAAATGCAGTTGTCTCAGTGAAATAGGTTCATAATAAATGCATGATTTGAAATGTTCATTTCAATTTTCATGAATGCTATAAACAAACTATTAAGTCTCAAGGTTATTTAGGGAAAAATAAACCATGCAATATACCGAAAAAGTCGAATCCAGTGAGATGTAAGATAAGATGGTCAGCAGACCTTTTCTTAGATCTTTATGGGAAGAAAAAGAGGCCCCAAGACTATATCTGATACAACATAGGAAGAATATATTATGTGCAGTATGAAGTGCTTATTAGTTACCACTATTAAAAAAATTGCCAGCTGTTGCCAGGCCTAACTTTAGCTCTTTCAAGTGTCTAACTTATATTTTTGAATCGTGCTGTTCTTTCATCTTCCAGATCAAAGAGCCTTGGACATATTTAGAAATGTTGAGACTGTAATAGGCTCAGTTCAGGTGCCTGTTATATAGCACCTACCCGTGTCATGATTTTGGGTGATATAGCCACATGGCTTTCTGAGGCTGAGAAATATAATCTAGTCCCAATTTTTCCTGAAGAGCTGTGTGTAAACTAAATGACCACAAAGGTGCTTCTGACTGGTGGCACCTGCATCCCATATCAGGGTATGACAATGGCACGTATCAGTGCCGACTGTCACCTTTTTTTTTCCAGAGAGGAAATCTGGAAACTATGAAAAACCACTTAGTTCTGAATAACTAGGGTACAGTACAACATGCTCCCACTAAATTACTTGAATTGGAAGTGGTCATCAAGTCAAAACCATTAGGGACGCTGGTGTTTTTTAAATATTCCACAGGGGGTGGGATAGAATATAGTAGAGAGTTTGTTGCATGAAATATTGAGATTCTCAAATTTCTGATCAAGGTGATCAAGGGATAAAATCATATTTCAGCATTATGAGAGCTGGAGATTTCAAGAGCTAGCAATGTAGGTTTAGAGGGAGATATATATCCTAGAGGTTTGTATGAGGCATCTCATCCACCCTGCTGAATCAAAACCTCAGTTTCATCCAGCGTAAAGATCTCATCTGGTATGAACAAGTTCTTCCAGATACAGGTTTTAGGTATTTTTTTTCTGAAGATGTCAGGGGACAGCAAGCATGTATCTCTTTCTTCATTCATGTAGCAACAGATGCCTTTGTGAGGAAGGAACTCACGCATACTTCATGCATTTTTTATTCCATGAAAAGAAGCAAGGCCTTTCATTACTCAGCAAGATATCCCTTTTGGAAACAGTCCTTCAGCATAGCTAATATTGGGCATGCTATGGTCAGTCTGTCTAACCTCATCTAGGCTGCTGCTTAAACTCACTGACTGAGAAAGCCTTTGTGGACTGTCTTGAGTAACTTGTGGTCTTCTCACTTGCTGAAGTGTCTCTGAGGCATAGCTTGGGCAGTAAGCATGTCTAAACCACCAGTGCGTGGGAGCTGTTGGGAAGTGCTGGGGGAAGCAGCAGTAACTGGTGGGCTGGACAAGCCCTCCTCCTGCTCAGTTTCGGCAGCAGCCACTGTGTAAAAAGCAGCTCCGCTGTGTCGCTGTGGCTCGTGCATGTTTGCTGCAGTTGATTGTAGGACAAAACTTACCTGAAGTACTCCTGGGGAAGTGGACTGCCCTTTGGCAGGCCATGAAGAAATAAAGAAACCAGCAATTGGTGCTGCTGGTGAGGATGATTTTGGGAGCTTGAACTCGGGCTCTTGTGGTCCTGAGCTGTGTTCCCTGGCGCTACAGAACTCCTCATCAGCCTTGGCCATTTGAGAACTGGTTGAGTCCTTCAAGCTCTTTACCCAAACACCTTCACTGCTAACAGGAGAGAGACTGGCACATCTAAAATGTGATTTTCTGCACCTTAGACTCTTTTAAGGATGGCGGCCTAAGTGGCTAGATGGAGCTAGACAGCTGGCATCTAGGCAGCTCTAGCTAACTGACCACCTCCTTTCTTTCTGAACCTTTGCTGCCATGCATAATTCAATCCTTTACAGGGAAGACAACGGTTGGAATTAGTGAAAGAACAGATTAAAGGCTCCCAGGTAGATACAATATTTCAATCTGTTACAAAATAATTTGTGTCTCTTTGTAGAAAAATTTATTTATTTTTTTTTTTTACCACATGAGGTAAGAAAAAGCCATTTAACAAATAATACACCTGCCACTTCCAGACAAACTCAAAAGACGTGTGTGCTAGGGTAGCTGGCCTCAGTCCAGTAAAGCCATTAGACGTGGGTACCACTTAACAAAAGGAAATCTGCTTGGCTCCTCCTCCTTATTCTTTTGAAGGCATTGATCTTGTGTATTGATCTGTTTAGACTATTGGGCTGGAGTGTTTGAGGACCCACAAAGGAAAGTCCACAACCTGGCCCAAGGCTATGTTTACCACCCACCCCCTGCCCTCACCCAAAAGCAACCTGGCAG
The DNA here is from genome assembly GCA_013397155.1 of Irena cyanogastra. Taxonomy (NCBI): domain Eukaryota; kingdom Metazoa; phylum Chordata; class Aves; order Passeriformes; family Irenidae; genus Irena; species Irena cyanogastra. The sequence goes on along the minus strand of VWZV01009545.1, from coordinate 1,186,255 downwards.
ATTTTTTTTAACCCCTGAACCCACAGAGTTTTCCTTTTCCACAGTTTCTGTGTGTTGCATGCTAGCCCTCACCCAGTCTCTTATCCTTCAACCTGGGTGAAATTTGTGCGGACTCAATACGTGTCAGCCAGGACTTGAGCCCAGCCTAAACACAGCCAGAGCACGACCATTATTGATCACAGGCACAGAAGGGAAGGTTTAACCTTTGCAATGCTAAGAGTTTATTCTTTCTCTAGTTTTGGTTTTACTTTGGGGGCCAGGGGGAACCTGGATCACAGAAGAAACAGTAAAGGGCATGAAATAATTTGTACCACTTATGGAATAAATAGTTTAGATAAGGACCCATCAGAATTTTTCAATAACCTAGCCAGTTATAAATCCTTGTAACAGGATTACATCACTGTGTTCAGGAATTTTTGTTCCTGAATATCCTGGAATTACACAATGCATTTTTGTATGCTTCTCTGTGTTTCTGGTGAACAGTTCTAGGTCCCCATGGGTCTTCTGAATTGAGCCAGTGGTGAAACTTTTCTCTATGATGCTGATTAGTGCAAATGTGCCAGGGTACATGATCTGTGAGTTAAAATCTGCACTGAGATTCCAAAATTTTATTTGATGGTTGTGCCTCAAGGGCAAGCATGAGCAACCGATATTTTTCCCTATTTCAGTTCTTCTGCTTGTGTCTTGCTGTTTAAGCTAGAGACACAGTAAAATCTGTAGGCATCCAAACTGCCTTCTAGTAGTGTCAAATAATGGCTATTCATCAGTACTTTGCTATGTAAGATTTCAGAGAAATGTGGGTATGCTGAAAGGAAAATACAAAAATATTAGTAGTTACTTTTGTGGTTGATCTATTCATCTACCTGTTATCTATGAGTATGCTTAGTCATACCTTATGCATGTTTGTGCATTTGCTTTGTGCAGTGGGATTTTCCTTACTGCCTCAAGAAGAAGGTCTGACCTCTGTGAAAGACTGCTGGTGTGATGGCCACAGCTCCAGCATGCAAGCCTCCTACAGAAGCACGCTTCTAGTACATGTACTCAGTATCAACATCTATACGTGTTAGTTACAGCTGTCAGTTCCATAGCTTCCAAAACTGTAATTTCCAAGCTAGCACAATGCTGCCAGTTGTTCGATGCCAAGAGCAAAGGCCACGTTTTCATTGTCTGGAATGTTTTGTCTGTTCGGCAGAGATTTGCACAGTGCTGTGTCTGTACTTGCTGGTGAGGTGCCTGAGTAGCAGCAGCGTAATGCAGATACGCCTTCCCTTTCTCATTCCCTATTTCGTGAAGATGCTCCAAGCTCAAAGCAGTGTCATCTGTCCCTTCCATGAGCAGAGGACCCTTGGCAGTTACGTTCATTCCCATGTAAAGGTTGCAGGCTGCCACCACCATGAGTACTACGAATAGTTCAGCTGAAGCCATCTTTAAGCCAGACAGAAAAATAAACCTCTCAGAGTGGAAAGAGCATGAGGCAGCATGATCCAGATTGCCTCAGTGTAGTCCCTCGGGACTATTTGTACAGTGGGATACTCTTCACTGTGAATAGGAGTGACAAAATCTGGCCCAGAATTAGTTCCCTAAAGATGTAAATATAGAAACTGCCACAGAAACATGTGCAGGGGCACAGAAGTCTTTTTTTTCCACCATGATCTTTGCCAGTGAGGTCTCTCTCTCAGAGAGTCACTGCAGCAGTTCAAAGCTTCACTAACATTGTGAGTTGACAGGGGGAAGCATTGCTGATCCAGCTCAGAGAAGCAGGCAATTTGCTTCGATAAAATTACACTTAGTAAAGCTTTTGGGATTTCATGTAGGCATATCTGAATCATGTGTATATCAAGTGCTCTCAGTCATGAGAGGAAGATGGGGTCATATGAGGATGAGAAGCTCTTCAGACAGAGAGAGTAACCTTTGATGAAGTGCTCAGGCCACAGACAGGGAAGCTGTCCGCAGCTTGTGCAGTAATCTGGAAGTACTGATTGAGAGTTTTGTCGTCTTTCACAGAGATTTGCAAAACACTGAAACCTGGAACACACACATTTGCAGTACCCCAGATGCTGTGCACCTGGTCCTTGGTGTGGTAGGAGGATCCAGGCTTTTGTGCAAGGGGCATTTCTTTGTCGGGATGTTTTTTTCTTCCCCAGCTCTGGTGGTTCTCAGGGAAGGCACTTCACTGGCTGAAACTTCTCTCTATGCCCAGTAAGCACTGTTAAGCAGGCAGGGGAAATCAGGCTGAGGTTTCCTCTGTGTGGAGAATTGGATACCCTTGGCATAATGCTTGAGACCACTGAGTCAGCCTTAACCAGGAGCTCTCACCCCCACGGCGTGAATTAGCCGTGGTAATCTTTGCAAGTGGAGCTGTAAGTAACAAACTGCTGGTCAGATATGGGCATGCAGTGCTGCTCTTAGCAGTCTGAATGTGTTTCTCTAAAAGTTTTGTTGTCTTACATTCATTTCACTCATTTGCCAGGAGTTGTTTGACCTTTCATTTTTGTGCTATATGCATGCATGCACGGAGGTTCCATCCACCGCAACAAAATTTACTTCTTTCTTTAGAAATGCCTTTAGTGCTGGAAGAGATAGGGAATTTTGCTTTTGTTGTTGTTAACCTCACGTAACTCTTCAGTTATTTTCCCCTTTTTTTTTTTTTTTTTTGCTTTTCAATGCCAGTTACAGATCCCAGATGTCAAATAGCAGCAGCAGCTGGCTGCATGACAGATCCCTTAGGCTGCAGCTGGGTGAACGCTACTGGACTTATTCTAGCTGTGTCATATAGATGGTATGCAGATGATTTCTCTGAGCTGTCATGTTTTTCAAATGCCTCTAGCTTCTTTTTTTCCCCTTCTTTTATTCTGGTTATACACAGAGCCTGGAAATTCAGCCTTGGAGAAATCTTGCATGTATTGTGTACAAGGTCTGTGGATCCAAAGGATGGCCTATCTGTGTATTATTCCTTTTACATAACGAAATGATTCAATTAATAAATATCCAATATTCTTAATACTCTATTAGATTAGGGTTGACTATGTCCTTCAATACTCTGCATTTATGACAATAGCACTCTTGTATGAAGATGAAAGGAGAAACATTAATTCAGGAAGTCTGATCTCTCTTGAAAATTACGTACTCAGTGTCCGTATTGGCTGAATAGTACTTTTGGCTCTTTTTTCTTCATTAAGTCAATGTGAGTAGATTGATTGAATATGCTTCAGATTTCAACAGATGAGAGAAGCAGAAATAAGAGTAAATTTTCAGTAGAAATATAAACACACAATATGCTGCATTATCTACAAAGAAGTGTTACGTCTCTACGTATTTTTAAGATCATCTGTGCTGGTGAATTTTCTTTAGTAGTTTTGCTGTACATTACTTTTAACTAGATCCTTTTGGTAATGTGTTGTAACTCTTCTTAAAATTAATGCAACCATAACAAATGTATGGTTTTCCTTTAAACTACAGTGTATGTTTTGTGAAAGTAATATAGTTTGAAAGAGAAGTACAGTTCTGATTAAACTTTAGTATCCTTACTCTGAGTCAATAATACCTAGAGAGCTGAATTATTTTATCTCAGATTATTGGAACATATGCTTAAAACTTCAAGGCAATATTTCAAATATAATTTTCTAATAATTTCCCTCTCCAGTACTGTCAAGGATATTAATCAACTCAAAACAGTTTGTTCTAGAAACAGAAGTGCTCATTGACTAAGCAACCATTTTTTCCCTTTTGGGCAATATCCAGAAAATAGATTTCACCAAGTGGGGCAAATGCACTTTCTCTAAATGATCTAATCACTTCTGTGGTCTATTTCGTCTCACATTTTTTTCTCTAAACATTACCTGCAGCTAAAATGAAGGGTGTGTTGTAGATATAGGAGAACCCTTCTCATTGCTCTTTCAGAAATTATTTTCTTTGCAGACACCATGCAGAACTCAGCTCAGAGCTCTGGGAAAATACAGAAGTGCCATGCAAAATTAGCTATAAGCCAATAGAATCTGAAGCACCAATGAAGGTGATTCCACTGCCATTTATTTTAAAAGTAAAGATAGTGTATGTGTTTCTTCTTTATAGTCACTGATTTATGTCCTGTGCATTACTTTTGAGTGGGGCATCATACAGCCTACACCTGTGTGGCTTCTTGTAGCTACTTCTGCATAAATCTAGTTCATCTTGCAGCTTCCCAGTCACAACTTTCATCTTCCTAGAGACCCCTCATATTTACAGCTCTCCAAAGGACATTGCAAGCTGAGTGTCAATATATGTCATTCTCTCTGAAGTTATTAATGCTTTTCTCCCTAGCTCAAAGATACTTTTATTCTCCCTCCCTAAAGGAAATGCTGTGTATTGATCAGTGTTGAAGCTTCCTCTTGATAAAACTATGCATGGTAGACCTGTCCTGGGACTCCCTAATAGGAGATTAGTCTGAATGCATTCTTGATTTCTGTCCTTGCTAGTCCAGAACAGAATACTTCTGTTTTTCCTCTGGTCTCTTTCCCCAGCAGTATTCCTTCTCCAGTTGCAATTCTGAAGCAGACACTCAATGCAGTTGTTCATCTCCTTTAATCTTCTGTTGTTGTCAGTAAAGTTCCTGCTGGTCCTTTGTTGTTCTTCCAGTTGGTCAGATTGCTCATTCTCAGCCTCACAGACTGACTGACATGATAGAGTGGCAAAGTATCCTGACTCCTCTGAAACAGACTATTGTAAACCTGCAGAAACATTATCTGCTAAGTATTTTTCTATGTTCTGTTTCATGTCTTTCAGCAGGAGGCTTTATTGCAGAAGTTCTTTCAAATGATCTCTTTTTCTCAGTCTTTTTTTTTTTGTATCAGATTATTTCTGATTTGGCTACATTCAGTTATGTCTAAAAAATTTACAAGAATTCTAGAAGCTTCATGCAACACCTAAGGGAGTAAGAAGTATTCTGCTTAGAAATAGAGCAATACAGAAATGTCTCTTGATGTTTTTTGTCCCCTCTGTTTTTTTCGCCTCCTTAAGATATCAATCATTTCATCTCCAAATCTTATGCCTTATCTTGCCTCAAGCTAATCTAAATTTCTGACCATCACCATCATGTTTTTTTCCCAAGCTACTGGTCATATTTGCCTCTATTGTCAGTTTTTGTGATGTAATTTCTTCTGATAATTCCCTTCAGTTATCTGTTCTTCCATCTGCCTGCTTGATCTCCTCTTCCTATAAGCCCTAACTTCTTACATCATGGTATGTTACCTAGCCTTAGTCTGGGTCAATATGCACAGCTTCCCCTAGGACTTCAACGGTCCTGATCATTATCCTTCCTTTTTTGAGTTTGTTTCTCTAAAGCCTCCTACTGATGTAAATGTATCTGACTTCAGCACAAAGAATATCAAGCTCCGCATGCATCACTGCAGGACTGCCGAAACAGTTTGAGATTTGCTTTGTAAATACTTCTGATCAAGCAGGCTACTTCTCTCCTCAGCTTATTCATGGATACTCAGTACAAAGACAGAAGATCACTTGATGTCAGTGAAAATGTAAAAAAAGAATGAAAATTTATAATGTAGAGCTTTTCAGTTAGGGCTTTTGTTTGGTTTCCTTGAGTTTTTTTCCCACCATAAATAATCATTGTAACACCACAAATTTTTAGTGAGAGCTTGAATTTTATGTCATTAAAGAAATTCCAGTATGCTAGAGATGTGGGATTTACAGTTCACATCTCATATATTAATTGTAGTATATTGAAATAATTTTTCTCAAAGAACCCACTACAGATAGAATTGTAGAGGACATCCCACCTTGGAAACACCTAAGACAGACTATGATATTGCAGCTTTCATGTTTTCACAGGAGGGAAGATGATGTTTTGCATGAAATATCTGGAAACAGGTGGATTCCTCTGGCCTGTGAACATATATTTCTTTAATGGCTTCGCTATTGCACAGAATCATCAAGGCAATTACATAGAATTCCCTGTCTGAAGAAGAAATGTTAGTCAAGATAGGAAAAAATTCCAGCCAAGAGAAACATGTCAAGATGGCAGAGAGCTTATCCATGTACACTTCTGTCAGTGAGGAAAAAACTACTTTTCTGTTCAAATCTTCTTGAAGTTGGAGGCCTAGAGGAAAACATATACCAAGGAAAAACAGGATTCTTCTTGTCAAGTGTTAACAACTGTGTTTAAATGCTGTATTAAAATGCTTGAATTGTAAGTTTTTGTGGTGCCGTGGTGTGACACTCTCTGTTCCAATACAACAGGTTGCACCTGGTTTTGTGCCTTAGTGAATACATAGCACGTCTGCATCTTGCTGCAGAATTCAATCCTTGTGTATGAAAAGTTCTCTTTTCAGGCCCTATGCATGTATTATATGTAGTAGATAATGAGGAAATACTGCTCTAACCACAAAACTACAAGTATCTGCAGCTTGTGAGACTATCTCCTGACTGATGAGGGGAGAAGAAACCAAAAGAAAGTATTAAAATATTTCTGTTTGTGACAGAACCAGATATTCATATGGCATATACCACATTGTTTATTTGATGTATATTTTGACTGCCTGGTAGGGTTTGGGACTCCTGTGAGTAATACTACCTGGGCAGCAACTGAGTGCTCCATCATAATTCTCCATTAGTGTAAAGCCACAAAACAAGGACAAGCCAGGCGTTAATTTGAATAGAAGATAGAGGAAGGCATGTGCTCTGAGCTGCATTCTGTGACAGTCTTAATCTTGTAGAAGAAGGCTAATTTAATCTGTTCAGTAATGTTGGTGAGCTTTCTAATGCCATTCAATACCTCTTATATCAGCATTTTATCGATTTGAATTCTCTTCATGAGTAACCGTGTATTTTCAGGTTGTTCGGTTGGAGAGATTATGCAACCAGAGAGAGAATAGAAATGACTGCAAGATGTACTGTGTGCAGAAAATGATGATGTCAGATAGACAATTTTAAAAATATGATAAACAGGAAAACCTCCAAGCAAACTGGATTTTCTATTTGAAATTCTGAATTAATTCTGCATGAAGTCACAGTGTTGTATAGTAATTGTTTTCATTTTCCTATATTTTCCTTTTAAAATTTTTATTAAATGATTAATCTAGTTACCAATTCTATATTTAATCATTTTCATAGAGATCAAAATCCCTTGGAATATGAAGCACTCGTTAGCATGTATTTTGTAATTAGCTGTAAAAATTTGCATAATGAACTAAGCAGGCGATTTCTGAATGTGATGTGTCTGTGTATATGAACCATGGACCCATGCCCAGTGCCTGTGATAAGAGATTCTCAGCTAATCAATTCCTGCTCTGGAGCTTTTGAGCCTTCCATTTCATTCTAGTCACTCATCTGGACAAATTCACTATGGTTAAGGAGTTGCTAAGTGCTGTAAATTAAAATAATCGCTTTTTTTCACACTTTTATTGCCTATACTGTCAATACTTACAGCTACTGGGGCAAAATACAAGGAAAATCAGACCAACTGTGTCTTCTCAAAAATGTGATTTGTAATACTCTGACTACCTTTCTACTCAAGTATAGTATAATCTAAGGAGAATAGAGTTTCTTGGTTTGGAGCTGTTGCCTCCAAATCAGTGTGTCTGAGTACTTTTTAAAAACAATGTTTGTAGTGTGGCATTCATCACTCACAGGCCCTAGCATGGCACCTGCTGCCTCACAGACAGATTAGAGCCATTGCAGTTGTTTCCTATGATGGACAAGTCAGTGGAAAAAGCTTGTAGCATCTGAGGTGTCACAGTCCAAGGATGACACAGTTGTTGACCAACTTACATTGACAATTTCTTCAAGTTTTACTAGAGTTGGAATAAAATATGTGAAAGGGTGAGTTTTCTTTATAGGAAATGATGGTGGTAGTTTCCACTAACTAAGAATATTACTCTAACTATTTCTTTAGAGCCAGTATTTGTTTACACCTTACAAGTTTCTGAAATACTTGGGGACTTTCTAGAAGAGAAAGCGGAAGAAGCTGTCCTGTCATTTGAAAAGCCCAGCTGAATAAGAAGTCACTTTAGCCATGACTCCTGCTATCCTGCAAAGGGTGATGTACCCAGTGAGGAGTCATCAGCTAAACAAGACAGCTCTGCTAGGTAGCAAGGTAGGACAACACGCAATGGACAAAGGTGTGAAAAATCCACAATAAACTCATTTCATAATAGATTTGCTTCTCTGAAACTGGGGCTGTGCCCTGCCCTGCCTGGATAGCACAACCAAGGCCTTATTTCTCTCATTTAGAGGATGGGTGTTCTTCATTGAGGCATGTTTGCTCTTCTTAATAAGCTGTGTGAATCTATTAGGTAGGGAGGCTTGACTTGAATTGATTTGCGTTGTTTAAACATGCTCTAGCTTTTGCTCATATATATAGCTCATAAAAAGAAACCTGCTTGAGTTTAGCCTAGTATTCCATGGTGATTACTTAGATGTGCTGTCATAGCCAAGAGCTTAGAGTCTAGGATTTTGCTGGCAACAGCACAGCTGCAGTAATTACAATGATATGGAAAAGTGAACCACAATTTAAAAACCAAAAGAACTATTGCAACTCTTACAGCTCATAGATTGCTGAGTAATATCCATTCAATATATGTAGGTAAAATTCATGATGCTTTATTATTTTTATTAATTAATGTGGATCAAATTTGAAGCTCTAGTTAAAGCATTGCAGGTAGGTTTGTTTGGCCGTTTTGTTTAACCAACCACTTAAGAGTCAAGTAGAAGTTTTAGTGACATTAATTTTTGTTAGTTAATACTTACAAAAGTGTTTGAAGATATTTATTGCCTTATATTTGCTAGATTTTTGTCTCATAAGCAACTTCTCCTGTGAAAAGCATTTCAACAAGTTTTTGGACCTGTCAGCAGTAATTTTTTCTCTTGATCAGAACCTGAAAAGGCTTGGATTTTCAATAGCTTCTGCCAGGGCAAGACACTGAATCCTTCTGAATGCTCTGTGCCATGAATTCTGATCCTTCATATTGACTTAAGCTGTCACACATAATAATAACAAAAACCAATGTGAATTTTGAATGCACAGCTGTGGCCTTGATTCAGTTAGTAAGGATCAGAAACAGTTTTTGGGATGACTTTGACTAGAACACAGAGAGATGTACTCAGCACCTTTGCCGAGGCTGAATTCAGATTTCTTATTCAGATTCCTTTCAATGAAAAAGCAGTTAATTTGCTTAATTAAAATACATTTTGTTGAATTATTTGCCCAGTTATGAATAGTTCTTCTTATTCTTCTGATGACAACTAGAGGTTGAATATATTAGCCTTTCATTGGAAAATCTGCCTGTGAATATACCAAACTTGCTTTCATTTCTGCCATTTATACCCCATTCATACTATAAATGCTTGTTTAATACTTAGTTTAGACAATGTTGACTTTGAGAGAATGATGTGACAGTGCAGGAGAAATGGATATAATTTGAAATCTGTATCCTTTGGTTGTAAGGGTTAATCCACTTTGATTGTTATGTAAAGAAAACAGATGTGCTGTGGGGAAGTGATCTGTAGACTTACGAAAGAAGCAGTTGAAAAGTAAATGAGTGCATCTTTTTGGGAAGAAAACATAGGTGATGTGACTGGTGTGTTTTCCCTCAACACACAGCTGTATGTCTGATGGAATTGAGGAATAAAGAAAAATGACATTTCTGGATATTTTCTGGTGATTTGTTCAAACAGAGACAGATTTATGGAGGAGCACACTATTTTGAGCAACCAGTAGTTGTGTAAGCTACACCTTGCAGACAAATTTTGTCTTCTATACAACAGCAGGTTTGCCATCCTGTCTAACCAGGTTGTTTGATAATGTTGAAGAGCTGATTTTCTGCTTTTGAGAGAATGTTTGAAAGCTGTGGATATGATTTTTGTGTGGTTGGGCAATCAATCAATTTTATTGCTTGGCTGCTTTCCCAGCTTCTGGTTGCTTCTACTACTTAATTTTGCGATGAACAAGCAAATGAATGTTCTAATTGTATATAAAGAGAACTGTTCTGATTGTCATGTTTTGAATTCTTAACAACAGCTTAAAGTTGTTACAGCTGTATCCTATCAGCATATCATGGCAAGACTTGTGAATTAATTTCAGTAATAAGTGTGAGGCAAATGATACTGAAACCCTGCAGTACAGCTCTGACACATTTTTTGTAGCTGTTTCCATGTATTTTTCATCTAATGATGATTTTTTTTCCTAGAAGATGAGTTTCTTGCACTGTTTTATCCCAGCATAGTGTTTCCAAAACAGGTTGGGTTTGAATTGCACTGCAGCCTCCATCAGTCTTCCATGGTTTGGGGGTCTTAAGGGTGAAGGAGACTGTCGGCATGTTTGGTAGCTGCTGACACAAGGAGCAAGGGGTTCTTCACAGCAGAAGGAGGGTTCTGGCCCCACGGGCACCACGGGACACAGCCCCAGTGGGCAGCAGAGTGAGTAGCAGAGCCGTGGGTGCTCGAGCCCCAGCGTGCAGCCGGCGTCCTTGGTACAGGTGCGGGAACCGCCACAGGGAGAAAACATTCCAGAAGGATTGGTTGTAACCTCAGGAGGCCAGGTGTGAAGGAGCTATCATCCAGGCATTCCAGTCTGAAATTCGCTGCAGATCTCTAAGGCGCCTGCCCACAGCAGCTACTGCTGCTTCATTTACCATTTGAATGTCTGTCACCTCCTCCCCTTTTCAGTTGCTTCATATATTCTTTCTGCTTGATCCCATGCTGAGGTCCATTACTTGGAAAAGCTCAATTAAAATCTGGCCAGCTGCTTCTCAGCTGCATGAACAGTGTTGATGCAAAGTGCTGGCTAGAAAATATTCTCTGCTGATGTTTCGTTGGAAGTGGTTGGTTTCTGGGGACAGAGTGAGGTGGCTCCAACTGGCAGAATTACAGTTTGACCTGGAAAAGAAAGAATAAAATCCCACCTCTCAAATTACATACCTTTGCAAATTACTTGCTTTGCATTAGAGTAATTTCACTATTAACCTTAATAAATTGGGATAACCCATAGGCCACACAAAAGTAGGCAAGTCAAGAATTTGCCTTAGCTCATTTTCTGTGTGCTCCTGATAATCGTATGCATCAATCCCTTTTTTCCTAGGGAAAAAAAAAAAGGAAAACAACCCTAAATGAACAATGGATCAGAAAAATAAGACCCTAAGATTAAGGAAGTCAAGAATGCTTACTCTGTGAAGTGCTGTGCAAAATCAAAGGAAGGAGAAGCACTTTAAGTCCCTAAAATGATACTTCAAAAATCAGACTTGCTGCAACAAAATATATATGTATGTACATACATACATGTATGCATACACACACATAAGGAAATGACTGAAGAACTGGAGAAAGTGCCTTAAAGGCAAAATTAGGTATTATCCAAGTATTGGCCAAGTGTATTTGCTTATGCACAACTCCACATCAAATTCCAGACCAGAGCCAGCTTGCATCCTGCCAGTTTACACCCCAGGCAAAAAATCTGTGTTGAGTTTCTGCCTGACCGTGTAGATTTTTCTTGGAATAGCACAGTCCGTTGTCATAAATTTTAAGAGAAAAAAATACAAAAGGTACTGAGACTAGAGGGCTGTTAGCAGCAGTGGGAAAAATAAAAGGCACAACAAAAGCAACTAAGAGTATGTTAGGGAGAGCTGAAAAACAGCTAGTAGTAATACAACATTTTGGATGATTATAGCAGTGATTGTGTAATGTGTGGTCTCCTGTGAAGACTAGAATTAGATGGAAAAATTTGAGCAGGGAGGGTATCATTGGATGCATGTCCCTCAGTTAAAGGCAGATAAGGTCAAATGAGAAATGGGGTTTAATAACAAGGTTGATAAAACAAAATAAATCTAATAAAAATTTCCAGAAGAGATGAATTTTTCATCTTGTCTAGTCTTAGATCAAAATAGCCTTCCTTAAAATTAATGAGCTCACCAACTCTCTGAGAAAACTGTTATGAGGTGAATAAGAAAATAGTTACGTGGGTCAATGGATTCTTAGCAAAAGAACAAAAGATGGAATAGATAAGCAGGTAAATCACTTTCATTTTTCAGCATCATCATAGAAGTAGAACGCACAAAGAATGCAGTCTCTCATGGATGATTATTATACCTGGACGCAGACTTTTGCAACAAACATCACAAAACATCTCCAGCTACCACTCTTCAAGTTATCTTTGACAAATGTAGTGCTGGGGAAGTCATTTAATTTCTTAGTACTCATATTCTACATAACTGCTAAAATTTATCATCTGAGAAAGTGGAAATATAAACATTTTTGTTTTCTCGTCATAGTTGTTTATTCTAATCCTTTAGGCAGATAGTCACATTCCTGGATCTCTCTGACTTTCTACCCATTAATAAGCCAATTAAATTATGCTTTTATCCAACTGTTAGTGGGACCAAAAGTATTTTTTTGTTGTTTTTATCATTAAATTTCTAATGATAGACATGTTAAGTACTGTATCAGGTCATTGCATACAAGACTCGCAGTTAATGTATAATTAAATCTAATTTTAAAACAATTTCTGCTTGTTTCCTGCATGCATTTCATTAAAATTCTTCCAACATAATGGAATTTCATTAAGGGAAAAATAGAAAAGAAGGATCACACGCAACCTACTTACTGTTCACGTGCTTAAACATGTCATGCATTTTCTAATCCATGAGAGTAAGAATATGTTCACAAGTGACAGCACTGGTGTACAGTGAATCCTGTGAGATGCCGGGGTTGGATTCACAAGCTTTGAGGGGGTAGGGTTAGAGCAAGCCATCCTGGCCCCAGTCACAGGTCTGATGGAATGAAGATGTCCTTTTAGTGTTCCACTGATTGTTCTGGGATCCCCCAGATCTGGTCCATGCTGGGGAAGGGATGGACAGCGAGGTGTATGTTTAAATAACAGGACAGAGACTTGGGCCAGAAGAGGGACATCTGACCCCACAGGTAGCTGCAGGAAGCAGGAGACAGCGAGTTGTTGGTTTGGATGTAGCGATCACTCACAAGCAGATGGATTTCAATGGACCACCACAGCTTGCACAGAGCACAAGTGCAAGAGCTATCTGTACACTGGGAAAAACCAATTCTTTCTGTGGCAGGTGCAAAATATCAAGGAATAATGAAAAAAAGCTTTGAATCACCGATTCCCTCTCCCATTATAACTAAGAACGTGGTAAAGAGGGATATGATTTGATACTAGGAAAAAAAGTCACGAATCAAAAGAGATGTGATGCATTAGTGGAAATTGTGATAGAACATACACATTGGTAGGACAATGTAGAATAATGACAAAGGGAGTACAAAAAATATGTTAAAAAATCAGTATCGTTTATGTTAATATGTTTTATCAAACAGGAATGAGGGAATAATCAAAAATATTAAAGAAGTTTGTGGTCAGGAAAGTAAAGTTTATACTTATGGCTATGTAGTTCCAGAACTGGAGTTTGCTTGCCAGGAACTCAGCCAGGCCAGAGTTGCTGCAGGTCTGCTGATTGTGGCTGGGGCAGTCAGTGCTCCAGCGAGCACTTTGATTCCTCTGATTAGAATGCAAGTCAAAAATAGAGATGCAGCCCTCCAAGAGCTAAGTACTGTTGATAAAACTGGAAAAATGTTTTAAAATTAAAAAAATAGAAGAAAAACCCTCAAACAAACATCTGCCTCCCCAAAACACCCAATCAAAACTCAAAACAGCAACAATAACAACAAAACCAAAAACATCACCAGAGAAAGAAACCTCCCTTGCCACAAGTTCAGACAGAAAAAAAACCAACCCCAAACTCCAACCATCTTCATGCTTATCTTTTCTAACAGTTCTTTATGGTCACCTGATATGTTTGAGAAAAAAAGTTGTTCAAAACTTTGCTGTTTAATTTATCTCCTTCCAACAAAAATTCAAGCCAAAATAACTGCTGCTGTTTTATTATTCACATTACTACAGCTTATTATATGTTGTGGAAACAGTCTTCATTTTTTTTTGCATTCTTGACATGTTTTATCTGGTGTTTTTGCATTCAATGAGATCAGAAACCTTTACCTTGAAGCGCTGTCCTTTCTTCTGCTCTCCCACTTTTCCTCCCATACACCCCCAAAGATCGAGCAAAGAAGGGGTAGTGTGTTTAAAAGGTGCTGTTATATTTGGTGCTGACTTTTTCTATGTGCTCTGTATGGGTATAAAGAGCATTATTTAAATGTGAACTTTCCTCAGCCTGTCATAGTTGATTTTTCCATGGACTGGTGTGATGAAACTTAAACGAATTTTAATGGCAGATTTTCCAGCATAGCTAAGTTGCACGTCTTGATATTAAATTTTAATCATCTCAAATGAAGCTCTGTGTGGTGCAATGGAATTCAGCAGAAATATGCTGTGCTAATAAGCTGCAAAATTTTAATACTGAGATGATTTTTTGTCTGTCTGGTATCAAAAGTCTTCCCTGAGCTGTAACATAAAATAAGATTTCAGCTGTAAACTCAAAGCTCATCTGTTAAAAATAGCTGAAGAAAAGGAGGATGTCTGTGTGTTCAGTGTTACTAGGATGACTAAAGGTGACAAAGAGAAGCCATGTCTGTAGTGGTTTAGGCTTTCATATACTTGTGGCGAAGACAAATGATCCTAAGATGTATTTGGTGGTGTATACTCAAAGGAAATTAGGAAATATTCAACTTACATTGCATTCCATCTAAAATACAAAGTGCTGTCCTATTCTTCAAGTTCAGTAAAATGATCTCAAACTGAAATGGAGCAGAATTTCTCAGGTAAACAGTCTGCTTTAACAAAAGAAGACTGAGTGAACTTGGCTGGTTTTGTCCAAAAATAATTAAATGTGAGAGAAGATGCTCTTGCTACTCATGGATATGTCACTAGGACAAATAATGAAACCAGTAGAAGCACATTCATAGTAAAAGGCAATTTACAAAACCAATGAGGTGTAAACTGGCCGTGAAGGTTAGAAGGTTAGAAGTTACTTTCCCATCAGCTGGATAAGTGAAATTATGGCTTAGGCTTCCCATAATACTGCAAGAAAAGATGTATTTCAAGTAGAAGTTGATGAGTTTTTGATGGGATATGACATAGGACATGTGGATATGCCCATGATTTGAAAAGGTCTGCCCACTCCATGTGTCCTAACTTTGAATTCAAAGAGGTAGTTTGCACATAACTTAATAAAGTAAAATAAAAATAAGTCTTCCAATCCTTTTGCTGTCTCTTCCACAAACAAATACAAATGCGTAAGGATTAGATAATGTCTTGCATTGTTTATTGTTACAGTGATTTCTATAACTCAACCAAGATTGAATCTCCCATGTGTAAATAGAAGGTGATTAAAGAAACTTGCAATAAACAATTTATCACTAATTAAAGTAAGTCAACTGTTAAATTAATTTAAAAAGTCACCATTGTATTTTCACTTTTAAGAATTCTTAATAATTATTTTTCACAGATCAATTTTTGCATTTCAATAGAGAAATAATTAACTACAAGTGTATATAATTATTTTCCTATATTTTACCCTTCCTGATAAACACTGTCACTTTTGCTTACAAAGCTGTTTGAAATCTGGGATTCAAGGAGCTCTCAAACATTCAGATAGCACTGAATCACTTCCCCAGCTAATGCTACATTTTAACAGATCGATCCCACAGACTGCTGGAATAAATGTGGTGAGTGGCCAGGAAACAGCTCACAGGTTAGGGAGATGTCTTTTGCATGGTCTGATGAATTTTTAACACTTTTTCAAAGCTCATAACAGTTTTTCCCACTGCATTCTTTTCAGGTAGATTGGGTAATGTGATCTGTACGCTGAATTAGTAATTTTTCAGTTCCATGCTTTGTTGTGAATCTGATAATTGCGCCATTTGTTATCATCACAGATGAGTGTTCATATCTGTCGGGCTATCCCTGTGCACATTGGTGTGCTCTCCACACTGCCCTGCAGAAATGCAGAGCTGTGAGCAGATAAGGGAAAGCCATAGCCTTTGCCACACCGATGTGTCATTGTTTGACTGTTTTGATGTTCTGCCACAGGACAGGTTATGCCTTGGCTTCAAAGGGATCCCACTAAACTGTAACTGCAGCAAGGCCCTACAGGATTCTCGCAATTTGTAGAAAGCAATCTCACCTTTTTCTATTGTTCTTCTAATCTTGTGATGTTTCAATTATATAAACCATATTGCACATTAATCTTTGCTAGCTCACCTGGACACTTAGGTCAAGGTTTTTCATGACTAGTGGCTTTTCTAGAGCCACGTCTTTTAAAGCTCTGCAGTCTGTGCTTCACTTTCTGAGTGTTTGAAAGTCTTCTTAAAATATGAATGTGATAAGTTCAGACAATATTTGTGCTTGACCTGCTGCTTCTGTAAGTAGAGTGATATTGAGTAAAATCCCTTTTTAAAACCCTTTTCTTCTTGATTTCTTCATTTTTTGAAAATCTTTGCTGAGGTACAAATTGCTTTTACTGGTTTTTTGATACATTTTTAAAACAGCCCTACATTAAAATAGGACTTAAATCATTGCTTTGAGTCACATCTTATGCAGACACAATGCAACTTCTGCTTATGAGATATTAGAATATCAAAACAATCTTGACTAGAACTAAAGAATGTAATAATTTGGAACAATGCAAGTCAATCATTTCAGAGGGTTTGTTTTCTATTAGAAATTTAGATCTCTTAAAAAGCATTGCCAAGCTGTAACAAGTCTTTTATTCCACAAAAACAAAATTATGTGGAAAGTGAATATTGCCCTCCAGCAGAATTTAATTCCACATTCCCCAAATGTCTTTAAATTGTTGTCTGTTCTCTCTGGCTTGGGCTTCCCTTTCTTTTTCATTAACTTTGCTGAGGAAACAGCAAAGATGTCTTTAGAGAACAAGAATGGAGGGGTTTTTTTAAAATAGGAAGGACTCCTGATCAATTTACCTTTTTTGTCATGACTTTCAGAGCAGTTTATCAGAAGATAGGTGTTAGAGAACCTGACTCTCCTATTCTCACTTCACCTATTCTCTTTGGGAAGGTAGCCCTAAAACAGAAGTGAAGACTGAGCATGGTGGGCTGTCTCCCACACTGGCTGTTTGCATGTTAGGTAGCTGTGCCTATCAACAAGGAGCAGACAAAATGTTCATATTCTCACTGTGAAGTCCGGAAAGTTTAAAGATGCATTATCAGGCAGATACTGAAGCCTTTGGGTAGAGACAGCTGAAACACTGCCTGGGTAATATCAGGTGGATCTCTGCTTAGGAGATGCCAATAAAGCTGCAGTTCGTATGTTAAAATATTTTTTCCAAGGAGACATAAAAAGAAACAAAGTAATTCTCCAGTGTTGTCATGAGCAACTCTCCATCCCATTGGCTGTCATGCAGGATAACCGCTGTGGTCCCCCTTTCTCATCAGAGGACAGGAAGATGTAACCATGGTCACATAGGCTTTCTATATCTCAGAATAACCAGCTCATGGAGAAGTAGCAGCATCCTTGTTTCTTGCTAATAGTTCGTCAAGCTGTGCCATAGCTCAATGAGAAATTATAGGTTTGACTCAGGAGTGAGTGAGTCAGACCCTGTGTCACAGGAGGTCAGAGAGATGGGCTTTACTGGTCCTGATCTGAGCATTCCTGATTTGTCTTCCCACCTCACAGTAGGTGATGTGTTTTTGAGCTTTTTAGAAAGATTTTGAGGTTATTTATGCCTATAACATAATCATCCCACTTTAATTCAGGCCAAGGCTAGTATCATTTTCAGGCTTGCTGGACAGGGGATGATGTCTACCTGCTCTTAAGCACAGCAGGACCTTGTGGTACTACTCTGTGCCTGCCACCTGTGGAGAGCTGCTGCCAGTAGCTGGGAGCAAGATACATTTCTCAGGAAAGCAGCAGCTGATGATTTGCTGTAAGTTCAAATCTCCCAAAAGAAGATTTTTTTCTGGAGACCATGGAGATTGGGAGGAGAGGATCAGGGAAGATGTGGGAAGTGAAGTGAGTGTGTATGAAGGATGACTGGATGGGGATTAGTTCCTCCTTTGATGATTTTGGAGGCTGAGCAAAGGAAAATACTTCGCTTTCCTCATCCATGAAAGCTGTCGGCACAAACAAAAGGCAAAAGTGGGGTACAGATCCCTTGGGAGAGTACCCTAATGTTTTTGAACGGCTCATATTTGGACTTAGATAATATTTCTAATCCAAACAATCATTTGTATATTAAAGCTGTTTCAGAGCCCAAGTGGCATCTGGACACTTGCCTCTCTGCATCCACTAGCTCCCACCACTGTTGCAGCGCAGATGGCAGTATGTCTGCCTTGGGGTGTAACTTATAATAGGGAGTGAAGGTCTGCAGTTGCCAGAAATTGAATTACCAACAGCCAAAGGTCTGAAAAAGTGGAAAAATTAAATAGAGATAAATCACAGAGAGCTGATGGCCACTGTCCAAGTTGTCTGAAAGAACCAAACAACAAAGCAGCCAGGCTGCTAACCCAAATATATAATTTACCATTAAATTAGCACTCTACCTACCTATTAGAAATGTGCTGTTCCAGAGCTTTATACATGGCTAACCAAATTTACTTTGGCCACTCAAAATAACAGCTGAGGGAATCCTATGAAGAAACCAGAGGAAGCACAAGTGACACCAGGGCTGGGTGGTTGCTCCAAGTCTTACAGCAGCCCCAATTCCCATTTTTCCCAGGCAGAGCTGACATGTTTTCCCAGGTGGGCATCAGCTCACCTGCACTGCCCTTTCCTGGCTAGGAGAGGGAAGGCAGAAAGGAGACCCACCACCCTTCCTAGCACCAGGCTGGGGTGTATGATGGCTCCTGTGGCATTGGAGGCCAAATTCAGCCTTTTACAGATGTAGAGTTGAGCCATAAAACACAGGCGAATGGAGGCAATTTGGTGGGTGAGAATCTGCTAAAAGCAAGCAGTGTGGGTTTTATGTTATGACTTGCAACACTAAAATTTTGCATCATAGACTTTTGATCTTGCAGCACTATTAATCTGGAGCTCTGCAGCAATTCAAAATGTATTCAAACTGTACCATTCAGATCCAGACCTGCTGTTAAAGGTTGTCTGCTAGAATCTCATGCTGAAATGAATGAAAGTCATTATCTGATTTTTTTCCAGTATGTGTGTGGGGTTATCTTCCCCAAAAATGCTAGTTTATCAATATGCAGAAATCCAAATTCTTTATGTTCTCAAATCCTGGCAGGTGCAGATATCCAATTCCCTTCTTCATAGTGTCAGGATCACAATTTTCACTGAATTAGAAATAGTAGTCTATGGTGAGGAGAATTTCTAGCTATTTCATTAAGCAAATGCCAATAATACATCAGAAAGCGTAGGAAGAATAATTTCATACATTATTAATTCCCTGCAGAGGATGCAAAATTTAAAAGAGGTTTGTTTTTCTGTGTTTATTTTTCTTAGGTTAGAGAATGGGGAAAAGTCCATTTTAACTGTATTGAGTAATACTTGGGAATAGGCAGACTAATGAGAATCCATTTTCTCCCTCACCTCTCTTAAAAGCTTTTCCCTGAAGGGTTTGCACCAAAGGGAAAAGCAGTGCTCTGGCTTTTGCCTCTTTTGACAGACCATTCTGATGTTGGTCTCCTCCCCACTAAGGAGAGAGCAAGTGTGCACAGAAATACACTCATGCACTTCTTACGTGTCTAACTGTGCCATACACCTCTTTTCACCAATTCAGCAAGCTTGGCTGCCTTCACTGTAGTATGACTGACACATTGATCCACACCTTGTGTCCCTTCTGAAGGCGAGAAATTCAGATCTGGAGAACTGTCTCACCAACATCTTTAAACAATTCGTTTAGCTAATGAAGTATCTCCATAAAGTCCAGAACCTGAATGGGAATGCAAAGGCTTACCTGTACATGTAGTTCTTTCCCTAAAGCTGGTGTAAAGGGCAGTGGGAAAAGCCTGTCATGCACAAGCTGGATTTTGGAATTGGAGAAAGACTTCAGTACCCTCTTTTTGTCCCCCAAGATGCACCTTCAGAAAAAAGACTTTGTTTTGTTTTTCTTGAAATGAGAGGGGGTTATATGCAGTTAAAACTATCTGTTTCTTTCCTAAATAGTTCCCAAATGAGTGTACCTTTTCCTGTCAGATGTAGCCTTCCCAGGGTTATTTTTTCTAACGAAAGGAAGAATTTTCACAAAATGTCTAATGAAAGTACTTGTCAGCATGAACCAATACTGAACAATACACAGGATGCAAATTTCTAAAGGCAGTAAATATACAGATGTCCAAAAGTCAGTTTGCCTTCAAGAAGAATGAAAACACCAGAAGCACTGAACATTGAGATGGTGGAGAAGAACACTGTGGCCCCTTGCTCAGCAGCTTGGGCTGACATTGCCTGAAATCCAGGTCAGCATTAGCAGTGAAGTGCTATGAAAGATAATTGCTTTAAAGCCCCATAACTGACTAGGGACACCACATTAGAGTGAGCATGTTAAAAATTCTGGAGGACCAGCAAGAGAGGTGAGATGAGAAGAATAACAAGTAACAAAACAGGATGGGGTGGGGGGAGAGATCTAAAGCTTCCTAAAGATGAATCCATCTCAAAGAAAAAAACTAAAACCTTTTTTATATGAATACGTTCATAAAAAAAAAAAGAAAAGAAAAAATAGAGAAACCTATTTGTATAGAAGTAAAAAGAGAAAGGAGGTGGGATCCAGTGTACAGGGCAGCCTGTGAAGCAGCAATCAAGAGACTGGTTCTATTCTTAACATTTTATTCTTCTGCACTTCTTTTTCCTGTCTCTTTGCTAGCCTGAAATATCTCTGCAGCAGATTAGTAGCTGTGAGAGGTGTGTGATTTATAGAGTGGCAGCAAAGCTGCCAGTTCTCACCTGGGATGCATAGCTGTAGTGTCATTATTGTGAAAATTATGATGTCTTGCAGTTTGCTTAAGTTCAGTCTCAGTTAGATGCATGTACATACACAATTTCACCAAAACCAGCCACTACAATTATCTTTACCATCTTTGACTCTTGGGATGTGTTTGTCCATTAGAGTGTGCAACAGTATCTCAAATTTTCTGTTGAGAAGTCACAGTTATTTCAGAGGCATTCACAAAAAGGGAAGAATTTAAACACGCCCTGAAAGACTTCTAATCTTTTTCCAGCATGAATTTTCTTTGTGCTACAGCTATCTGTGAGCCTTTGGCAAGATTCTTCTGGAAGTTCTCACTCTCTTTTTTTTCCCCAAAGCTTGTTCTCTGATTTTTTCACCTCTTTTCTGTTTGTTCATTAGTAGTTGAAACTGAACACTAGCATTCAAATCACCTAACTTTTGAGGTTCATAATGCAGAGGTTTTAATCTGAGTCAGTGTCCCCAAGCTTCTTTTGCAGTCTGTGGAGAGGAATAAATAGTTGTTAGATATGATTCATCTCATCTTAAACTAGATTTGTGAAACAGGTCAGATGAATCATATCTTAGAAACCCTCTACAGACCTAAGCTTGCTTAAGCATGAAAGAGAAACAGTCTTGTGTCAGATCTGAAGAAAAGGAAGAAGCCTGTGTATCTTGATTCTTGGAGGAGTGGGAGAGGACGACAGCATTGCTATGCCGGATTATTGATATTCCGTTCCCATAACCCAGGTAGTGTCCCAGGTATGGGCTGGCATGAACCAGGAGAAGCAGTTCCACCAGCAGACCTGTGTGGGTGGAACAAAGTGGGGCAAGGATGTGAGGGGAGAGCAGCCACACCACTGGGTGAAACCAGGTGGGCTGTGATTTACCTGGCCCTAAATCTGGAGGGGTAGCCCTGGCCTTTTGCAGTTCCCCAGCTCCTGCTACCTGCTCCTGTTGCCTCCTCTCTGCCACATCTGCTACCTCTGCTGCTACAGGGAGCAGTGACTTGATTATCCATGCAAAGAGTATCTCCAAATAAAGAGAGAAAAAAAGGAAAAAAGTGGATTGAAGCTGGATCTGAGAGCCCCTCAAGCTTGCCTCATGAGCACTAGGACTGACATGACAGGGTTTTCCTCTCATGAGAAAACCTCTGGGAAAAAGGAAGGTAGTCTTTGTCGAAATGTGTTTTATGGATAGTTCTCACGTCTAGATGTTGTATTTTTGACGACTCCAAGTTGTACTTGCCTGGAGCTTGGAAATATTATTCTCTTCTTTTTTTTTATTTTCTTTGACACTGAAAGGTTTCTATCCTTGAAGTACTACAAAGCAGAGACATTATCAGCCTCTCTGTGGTACCTCAGAGGGTGTGAATCAGAATATTTGCTGAGGTGTTTTTGCGGTAATACTGAAGCTTATTACAAACATGCTTCTTCACACCAGAGGTTTTTATTTTCGTGGTTTTGAAAAGGTAAGCAAATATTCTCAGAAAATGCGTGTTCTTTTCAGGAAATGTAGCCAATGGGAGATCTGTTTTGCAATCACATAATGGTTCTCTGGTATTAAAGTCTGGCCAGGAATCAAAATTTGATGTTATCTATGAAATATCTAGACAGACTAACAAACATGCTGCTAGAAGTGATTTATTTCAAATCTCCAAGTATATACTTGATATTGGATTATGGAAAGAAGCTCCTGCATGACAGAGTAGGACATGTTGGACATGCTGGTTGCATTCTGAATTTTGACTGAAACATTTGATACTTAAATCTAGAATGGCAGGTAAAATTTACAGGACTGATGGCTACGATTCAGTTCACATCTCTTGACAATTACATCCGTGACAGAAGCCAGACCTGCACCAACAACGGCCAAGTGGCCCAGCTCAGTCCTGGGCTACTGTGGGAGCTGAGGTGCCATGAGCCCTTACCCATTTCAGTCCAAAAGCAGTCTTATTGGATTTGGAGGTTTGTTATTGTAGCAACTAAAACAAAAAGTCAGTTCTACAAACATATGGCTCTATGAGTGTCTGTAATTAAGGCCCTGTTTTAGCAAACCCCTCACTTTCTGAATGGCCTGTTTTTCATTGAAGCTCATGTTGATTCTCCCTCCAAGAATGTTTGCACTGGGAATGTGAGGGCTTCTTTCACACCAAAAGTTAAATAAATTAGGGAGGCTGAAGGAAGCAAGATTTAGGGGTGTACAGATATGAGCAAGGTATCTAATTTGAAACTGAACCGAATTTAGTAGGATCTGGCTAGCTTGGAGCAAACATTTTGAATAAATAAATAAATTTAAATTTCTTGTGAAAAGTAAACTGTTCATGTAGAATAAAATTCTGCAAGTTGAGACAGAAACAGCTCAAGATGGGTGCTGGTGTTTGTTTTAATCAGGATACTCATCTAATAACATATCCTGAAGGAGAAGACTACCAGCAAAAGGTCTCTGGCCCTTTTTTTGCCATCTCTCTTTCATATGCTTGTGTGCATCCTTGTACAAGTGATTTGATATTTTAACTTTGAAGCTTTGCAACCCAAGATGCATTGGGAATGTGCAAATCCAGAGCTGAGAAACTGGGAACAAATGACAGCTCCATATACTTGGCAAAACCACACCAGTTTAAATCAGTTGAGGACTCAGCATAATCTCTAGGAAGGATCATGCTCCTAGCTTTATCTGAAGTACATTCTCCTTTTGTCATCTTGCATAAGCCTTGCTGACTTTTATCTTCATTAACAGCTTTACTCTGTATTACATCCAAAAAGCTCTTCACTTGAGTTTCAGTCCCGACAGAGAGTGTCAATAGAGGACACTGTGCTGTGTGCATCACATATGTGCCATATATTTTTAGGTTTTAAATGAGATATAAGTCATGGTGTAGAGTTAAGCCATTCCAAGGAATAAATGCCACCTGAGGAAAAAAAAAACCAAACATATCTACAATTCACAAAATACAGCAATGAAATTTAATATAAAAATCTGTTCACCAGGGAGCAAGAGGAAAATATGTCTAAAAATACACAGAATCAGAAAATAGTTTGGGTTGGGAGGGACTCTTAAAGATCGTCCAGTCCAATCCCCCTGCAATGAAGGTAATAATAGTAAAGAAGGTATTCTAAACCATCTTCTCTTCTGTCCCTATATGATGAATCTTCAGAAGCTCACTGTGAGCTCTCTGTGAAGCAGAGGGGTTTTACCTGGGCAAGTCCTTTTGGCTTTGATCCTTCTGGAGGGAAGAAAGCATGCTTGACTGTTAACAGGATGAAGGCTGCCTTCCTGGATCCTCAGAAACAGATATGAAAAGTATTTTCACTGCAACACTTTTTTTTTTTATTATTTCTGAATATCAGGCTCAGACTGAAATTAATATGGCCATGGCATTTTCCCACCATTTCATCACAGGGCTCTAAATGGTCCTATGAAGAGCCAAAGTCATATTTCCTTTCAACTTATGTGAAGGCATGCCCACAGACACTCAAAATGGTGACAGAAGGAGTTCCCAAAACAGTTCTTCAGAGGAGTGAAAACAAAGGCTTCCCATAGCAGCAGGGGAGAATAGCAGAGGACTTTGTCTCTCTACAGTCAGAAACCTGGGTGATGAGCACCTGATCTCATGAGAAGGAAGCATGTGAGGAAACTTTATATGTATCTCCTATTGTATATTTGCTATTTTAAAAGAAACTAAGCCTCCCCAGTGAATTATGTGGAGGAAATTTTACCCATGGGAAGCTGAGATAACCTTTCTCACTCTGAGAGCGGGTTGTAGATTCCACTGCTGCCATCATCTCCCAAGGTTACTTTTCTGTCAAGCTGATGGCAGCTTACTTCTTTTCAAGCTCTGGCTCCACTGAACAGAAAATGTCAGATAATAAACAGCAAAGCACTGCTTGCATGTTTGGAAGACCCAGAGCATGCCATTCCTGTATGAACAGTGCTAAAATGATAACATTTCTAAACTACATCCCACTTGGTGTTGCAACCAGCAGAGTCAAACTTGGGCATTTGTGTTGCTTTAGATGGACTCCCTCACTTTTGTACTGCTGTTAGGTCCAAGTACTCTGGCAATGTGCTTTGTGAGGCTGTTCAGGGGTCTCTCCGGTGATGAGCTTACATTTTAGCAGTAACGGGAGCTCCTGGTAATGATGAAATTGGAACATTGTTATTTTCCTTAAATTTTGTCCATTTTGATTAACCAGTACACGAGAGCTACTAGGGTGTTTCTTGAATGTAACAAGTTAAAAGGTCACTGTACTAAGCCACACACCTCTCTTGTGGAAGCTGGAAGTAGCTAAGGCAGACTGTTCAGTTTCTGAAAGCCAATTCCTCTCTTTATTTTACTCTTCCACCTCTGGGAAAGAAAACAGCTCCCCACTGAAGATGTTTTCCCCCATTTGTCTTAGTGCAATGGTGTAAAACTCTATGGGTAAGAAATGGTACCACAAAGTACCTTTATTTTATAGAAGCTTTTTGAGCAGAAAAAGTTCAAATTTTCATGAAGAAGAAGAAGAAAAAAACCAACAACATGAATTTCTAATATTTGCCTAATGTGGTTTCTCATTATGTTGTTGCACTGATGCAGAGCTCTTGCTTGTTTCCCTGAACTGGCTGGAGGATGACACACAGAGGCTGTTTACAAAGGCTGGCATTAGCGCAGGAAGTTCATCTCTTTATATTGCCTTTAAAGTTAGAGGTGCTAGAATGGATGACTCAGAGAAGAAGCAGCTGAATTTAGGTGCTCTTGCTTGTCTGCTGAAAGGCTGTAGACAAACTAGGCTGTCTTAAATTGTGAGTGTATCTCAATACAAAAATACTCAAATGGTATATCTTTAAATATGCTCACTATTTTGATCTGTGCCACTGCACTCACACACTTTGACAGATGGATGTCTTCCATTTGTCTTCTCCTTCAATGGTGTATCACAAGTGTCAGCTTGAACAGTAAAGCTGTTCTAGAGTTACCCATGCTCCATTATTTCTGTTAATAGTCTGTGAAAGATCAGTGGTCCGATAAAGGGCCATAAAATCATTCAGGCTAATAAAAGACAGAGAATAATACTGGGGAGAACTTATAAAATGCCCAGCAGGCATTGGTCCGAGGTCACATGTTTAAAATAATTCAAAGGACTAGGAGCCAAAATTCTGCAAATTGTCACCATAATCACCACTGAAATTAAGCATCAACCAGGGTAGGATTGCACATACTAGGATCTTCTGTGTGTTAATCAATTTAATGTTTTACCCCTGTGAATCTTGGCTGCTAACACAGAATGGAGGAGATTATATAGTGCTTGTGGTGTAGAGGCCATAGAGGTCATCAAGTGCATGAAGGTAGGAGCATGGCACAATCAGGAGATGCTGTGCTTGCTGCATTTATGTTGGTTGCCTCTCATCATGCTCAATATGCAGTTGGCTGGTACATGCCTTATTTACCTGAAGGATCATGTTTGGTTTTGTTTACTGAGAAGTCCTTTTAAAGTAAGCATTTTGTGGTCCTGAACAGCATGCAGTGTTCCGTCATCATGCGTGTCTGAGCAGAACTTACATCACAGCCCTTGTGTGAGTCCTAGACAATGTAGGAAAATTCTGTTAATGGGAGTTATATTTTATAGGTGGGGACTTTGTGTGCTGCTGCACATACCCAGCTGGCAGAATGATAAACCACAAGTTTGTGTTAGCACTGTAGAAGCACTTTTGCATTTTCCACTCACAGCAAGGATGGTGTGATGAAAAAAGGCAACTAGACTCCAGCCAGTACTGCTTTATGTCTTCTTTTCCTCACAGAGAAAGAGCTCATGCTCTTTCTTTCCTGAGGTTTGCTTCACTTCATTTTCACCTGCCACCTTGCTGACAGAGCTTCCCTAGCTCTGCAGTGCAGCATCTAGCAGAGGGTAGATTTTTGACTCGTCAAGAGTCCTTTCTGATAAACCTTCCCATGACACTGCCCAGATTCTCAGGATCATGCTCAGTTGTTTATGAGCAGGACAGCATTTCTTCTTGCTGCTGTGCAGATGCCAAAGTGTAACCCCTCTGTTGGAGATACAGAAACCAGAATGTGATGTACCTGTGAGATGCTTTTTTGAAGATGAATACCTGACTACTGAACACCATTTTTTATTATCTTGTCTAGGAAGCATTCCTTGTTCCTTGCTGAAGAAATAACTCTTCCTTCTGCTGTCTTCAGACACTGGATAGATGGGTGGCAAGTAGCAACAAGCAAAGCAATCCTTTCTGTAGTCCTCAGCTCCCTGCAGTTCTGGGCAGACTTGCAGCTTTCCTTAGAATGCATTCCTTGCATGTGTTTTTAACACAAAGACATTGAAAGCATGATAGAAAACTGCTGTGGCATAAGTACTACAAGCAAGTAGACTTTGACTTATGATTTCTGCTGAAGCAGAGCTGTAGCTGTCCATAAAACTTTCAACATGGTGAGTTAGAGCTGAATGCATAAAAAGTGGTAGTTGGTACACCTACCTTATCTCGTCTTAATCTGACCTAAACCAAGCCTAAGTGGTGTGGTCTTTGAGGGAATCAACATTGCATTTTCCTGTGTTCAGATGATCAGTAAACATCTCAGAAGTTACAGTCCCTGACTGTTCACTGAAATATTCTTTCTTGCTTCTGAATTTTCCTTCCATACCAGATTTAAATTCCCATTTCATGCTTTTTATGCCCCATGATACAGACATAGAGGAAATGTGCAGTCACAGTCAACTGTGCTGGTGTGGAAAGCAAAGGAGGGGAACTCTGCATGTGACGAAAGGCGTGGTAATAGTGTGAGGAAGCAGGCAGACAGAAATGGGGAAGTTGACCCTGAAAGGGAAGCTCAGGGGAGTGTGAGCACTCAGGGGCTGTGTCAGGCTCTCCTATTGCTGAGCCTCCTCCTGGATTTTGTGGGGCTCAGGGCATCAGAAAGCTCTCCAGAAGCTACCAGATGCCAGTCATTCAGGCTCTCTCATTTTAGTTACCATGACCAAGCAAGTGAAGGGAGTAAAATGCAGGAACAGGCACTGCACAGTGCATGTGCACAGCAGTGTCACACGTGGCAGCCATCCCCGTGGCTTTGTGGAGCCTGTATGGGCCTCGTGAGGTGCAGCCAGAAAACATAGTGCTGACTTCCCTGTGGCTGAAAAGTTGCTGCACCAGGCAGATACACTTTTGAAAGAAAGCAATTAGGGAAAGCAGCAATTGTAGCACCGTCATATACGTATCTATTCATGTGTGGTTAATAGCGCAAGTAACTCTGGCTGTCTTTTGGGGAAATTTTGCTCCTTCTGTATTTCATTAGCTAATAACTCTCTGACAACTGAGTCATCAAATTACAATAAAAGAATAGAAAAATATTTTTAAGAGTGAAAATTTTAGCCAGTGTCTGACAATTATGGATGTACTTGCTTTCACTGGAAAAATTATTTAGATAAGAACATGGGACACATCCAGTAGAAGAAAGAAATAGGGGCATGTCTTTCACTACAGAAATACCTGAAAGCAAGTAGTGCAGGAAAAGAAGAGATAAAATGGGATAGAGTTAGAAATTTGAATATTTCAGCAGCATTAGCTGCAGATATTCTGTATGTAGCTTATTCTGTATGTAGCTTCTACTCTCCATTTTTGTACATAATAGCATACAGAAAATGAAAAGAACTAGGTAGTTTTGAAAACTTATCAGATTATTAAACTTTAAAGCAGAAAGACCACTATTATGGTGAAAGATGAGAATTTTGGCATGTTTCAGTTTTCTTGCTGTTAATGCACATCTTCTTTTTGCTCATACCTATCCTATATGGAAAAACATTGCCATTCCTGTTTCCCTGAAGTAATTAAAGTTACATTCCTAGTTCACAATCCAGTTTGGTCATTTCCTCACATTATTAAACACTGGTCTTTATTAACTAAGGCATCTAAAAAATTGTTGTGCTCAGTATATTTGTGCATGCCTCAAAATAGTCTAAAAAGTTACCACTGTTCTTAGCTTCTAAATTTGTAATTCTTCAGTACACTGATAAAAAAAAATCACCATGGGACAAAGAAGAAGCTCATTTTCTGCTCAAGGCCCTGCCTCTGAGTCAGCACAGGACTTGGAGCCACGTTTTGGCACAGTTTCTGGAGGGGAACAGCGCCTCGGTCAGCGCGGTGCCGCGCCAGCGGATCCGCCTCCCTGGCAAAGAGCCGCCACACGCCAATGAGCACCAGCAAGGACTCTGGCCATTAGTGTTTCTGCCCTGTGAGCAGAGAGAAAAGTTTGGGGGTTGGTTTGTTTGTTTGTTTTCCTTTCCGAAGCATGTTCTGATCTTTTGATGGCACGTGCTTTACAAACACTGAATATGATGACACGCTTCCCAAGTAAGCAAGTAAATAAGTTCAGTAATGACAGCCTTGGCCTAGTGTGCCATTAGTCTGGGCACTGTACAGTCATAATGCAGAACTGGAAAATTAAGGGAGGGGAGATCAGATAGCTGCAGGAAAAGGTTAATTATCAGGAAGGATGAGACTGCATTGGTCAGGCTAAAAAGCACTCTCTTGGCACACGTCTAACCACCATTCTTGTTGGCAATGTAAGGTCAGATAAGGAAAGAGATTAAAATTTAGCTTAGTGTATGTCCTCAGAGGTCTGCTTTTCTTGCAAATGTAGTGGCAATAGAGTCAATAATGTTGTCAGAGTCCATACTGGTGATGAAGAAGTTGTTGGAGCCTGCACTGTGCCACAAAACACCACAGCTAATGAAGGCCTAATGCCTCCTGCACCAAGATAAATATTTTTATATCAAAAGTGACTCCTCCATTGGCAGTGTGACTGCCTCCTAAGAAGCGGATCATGCTTCCCCTAATCTCTTTCCTTGATGAGCTGCCTAATGAAGTAGAACAACAGCAGAGTCAGCATAAAGCTGCATATAGGTCTTCACTCCACTCATTGTTGCACTAATTATTAATAATTTATTATGACCAGGTTTTGGATATCTGAGCAATTATAGTGCCATTCATGTGGTTTTATACAACAGCTAGGCCACAGGAGGAATGGCCTGAACAATTCACTTATTGACAGAAGTTAATACCTTCTACATTTCCTTATCATCTCCAGGTGCAGGGCTTCAGTGAAATTAAAGAAAATTGCTGAGTGCCTAAAGGTCTGCAGAGAGATCAGGAAATTGCCTACTTCTATTCATGGGATAGTGTTGTTGAAATGGTATTACTTTAGAGACACTTTGAAAAAAATGTGTTTACACTATCTTATAACTGGAATCTAAGCATTCTTCTTTGTTTGTTTGTTTGTTTTTAAGGAAAAAGGCCACTGAATAATTTATTCACTAAGACAATTTCAGAGGGCTAATACTGTCTAGGTTCCAAATAGATAAGGATTATAAAAGCCTCATATTAAGGGAACTAGAGAAACTGTTCTCCTGGAAAGAAATTAAATAACAGTTGTGAATATCTTTTTTTATTTATCTTGTTGTTGTGCCTGCAGGCCTTCCTAATCTCTTACTGTACTGACATGATATAAAGAGGCATTATAGCTCAGAGCCTTGGTAGGCACAGGATGACCATCCCTGATGGACCAGAGAAGAGAGTAAGAGGAAAGGTCTCTTATTTCAGCCTGCACTGGAGCCTATTTATCCAATAGTCTAATCCTCGTATCAGAAAGGCATTTTTGAAGAAATCTATCTCTTTAATTTCCCCTTCTTTTGAAGGCTGATTCTTCCATGAGAAGAGGTGGGGGAGCCCATGTGCAAGGAAGGGGATGGCTATTTCTTCCTGTGGAGAACAGGGCAGCAGCCCTGGGGCCAGGAGGAGGGAGGGCAGCAGGGAGGGCAGAAAACACAGTGAGCCTCTGAAACCCTAGTCCTTGTATGTGGTGGCCAAAACCATCCTGGAGACTGAGCATCTCTGCAGAGGTTGCCACAGCTTGGGAAACCTGGCAGCTCACTGAAATGAAACAGGACAGTAAGGGCTCACCCTGCAAGAACACAGTGAACAAGGGGAGGTGCTTTGTACAGCCTTTGCCTTCCTCTCTGATGGACCTAGTCACAGAAGGCTGCTCAGTATTGTTTGACTTTCTCAATTTGAAACACCTTTTACTCTTCCTTGGAAAAGTCACTT
Organism: Irena cyanogastra; assembly: GCA_013397155.1. Taxonomy (NCBI): domain Eukaryota; kingdom Metazoa; phylum Chordata; class Aves; order Passeriformes; family Irenidae; genus Irena; species Irena cyanogastra. The sequence goes on along the minus strand of VWZV01009545.1, from coordinate 1,155,362 downwards.
TATGGAGGAGGTTCAAGCAAATCCACCTCAGAGCCCTAGTGTCTTGGCAGGGTGCAGTTGACAACAGTTTGGTTGCCTTGGGTTCCCACAGTGACAAGTAGGAAACTAGAAGAGAGACTAATATCTGTAGTAAAACATCATATTTTTTTCCTTAAGACATAGCTAATGCTGGAACAAAGCAAAAGCCTGGCATGCAATATATACTTTTTTAAAGGCTAAAACAATTGGACAAGGTCATAATTTTCTTTCTTCTTCCCCTTTGTAGAGCTTCTAAAGAAATTGGATTGTTTGTGTGGGGATAGCTACTACTGTTGGCAGGGGGCACTGCTTCTTTTCACTTCATAACTCTGGTCATAGCTTCATGCTAGGCAAGGCAATTGATGAGGCAGTGCTGTGAGAGCCTGGGGTTGAAAGCTGAACAACTGCAGCAGGAGAATTTTAAGACCTGATGGGTTTAAAGGTGCTGGGGGATTTAAGTAATATTTTTTATTTAGACTAATTGATTTTGGAGCATTCTAGTGCAGGTCAATGGCTGAGTAATGCTTTGGATAAAAGGATGGATGCTTCTTCGATATGTGTTTTCTTGGCAATAAAGGTGTACTGGTATCAGATATATTTTGAGACATTGATACACTGCCCCTTGAGCAATCTTGTTGGTGCAGCTGGATTGCCAGCCCCCTGCCACCCTGGCCTTTGGCTGACATAGCAGCATAGCCAGGATGCCACTCGCAATATTCATGTGAGGTGTGCTCCTCTCAAATCACTGCCATTGCCAAAGCCACGGGTCAGCACAACTCTTACTCACATTTAAATGGCATTTTCATGGCTGGTTGATGCCCCCAGGTGACCTGGATACCACATGTCCCTGGATGCCCACAGGAGCCACAGCATCACTTATGATGCTCTGTTTGCTTTCAGTGATCAGTGGAGTTGCTGTGTTCAGTGCTGCTGCTCATGTCTCCTACTGGCAGTAAAGCTTTGTTTTATAAACTATTCCAACCACAGTTAGTAGATAATCTGGGAAGAAACAAAGGACAGCATTTTTGCATCAGAAACACAGGGAAACCTTGCAGTGTCTGATGTGCTTTCTCCTCTCCCCATTTGATTTCTAGCTGCCATGTCCTGATCATCTCAGTGCTGCAGCACTGTAGCTCCTCTCTCTAAATGGTAGCAGTAGTAAGAACAGCAGGGCTGGTGCATATTTGCTTCATTTGATGCTCTCCTTCACCTCCTTCACTTTCCCTATATTCACTCTGTGAAGAATCAATGGTTTAAAAATAGAAATGAAGGGGGGAAGGAGAAAGAAAGAACTTGAGACCAGTTTCACCCATGATTTTGAAAAGTCAGTTTTCTTTTTAAAACTTTTACTTTACTAGTGACGTTACCACAGAAGTCCTTGTTGATGTCTCTGCTTTTCTATATCATTGTAACTGACTTAAACTCTCTTTGTTTTTATCTCCTCTTCTCTCCCAGTGGAGTTTTTATACTGTGATTTGGCTTCCATGAAGTCTATACGGCAATTTGTGCAGCAGTTTAGAGCAAAGAATTGTCCACTCCATGTCCTGGTGAATAATGGTGAGTTCTGGTTTTTCTTCATATATCTGCAGGGGAAGATGTGACAAATGGAGGTTTCATCTATCACTTCACATTTCAAATAGATTATCTGAACCATACAGCAGGTTACCATAAGGCTGCATTAACTAGTATGTCTTTCTAGAGTTAAATTGCATTTTTTTAAGAGATTGTCAGGTGAGGAGTCTGAACACTTCAATGCTACACCTGCTCATGTTGTTATTGCAAGTCTGGTTCCTTTGCTGTGATTTTTTAGCTCTCCAGCACTAAAAAGAATCCAATTATACAGGAATCTGAACATCTCTAAGAAAAATAAGGAAGGAAAGAAAAGTTCTATTTTATGCCAGTAGAAAATCTGTCTTTTCACCTTTATTTACTTTCTGTCTCCTTGTGTTTTTCCCCGTATAAACACTTGTTTAATGTGGGTGGCTGATGAGCTGGGCTGGGGGTTTAATCCACCTGAAATATAATCTGCCAAATTATCCACCAACCTCAGAGAAGTCCCTGCACAGATCCAGGTGCTACTGGAAAGCTGTTCTTAAAACTGCATCCTCAGTGGCCAGAGCACAAATTAAAAAGACAATATTTATCTTGCATTCATGCAATTATCAAATGAATCTCATTATCTTTAGGGATTTTAGGTTTTATTATTCACATACTTGTTATCTAATTTTGTATTATAGCCACAGTGTTTTTGGAAGCCAGCCTGTACAATAATTTTCTTCCAGAAACCATGCATGCTCTGCATGCACTGTGCTAAAGGGGAATTTTCACCTGTCTGTTTAAATAGGGGAAAAACCCACCAGCAACAATTTAGGTTTCTTTTAGAAGTTTGCTGCTGTTGTATGCTGCTGCTGTTGTTTTCCCAACTATTTGCATATTTTTTTTAAGACATCCCAGAAAGCATTTTCTGTTTTCCTGTGCACACTTCCATCCTAGTGAGAGCAAACATGCTATCAATAAATGGGTTTGTTATATTCATTGATGCCTTAAAGAGCTCTTAGTAACACAAGTAAACACTGCAATAAAAATTCAAGTGTTTTTTGTTTGCTGATTGATATGAAACATTTGTGAAATGTTCAGTTAAGCATTCATTTTTCTTTGATTAGTCAGAAAAGCCTACCATTATTATTTTAATCATGCAATAATTAGGGATGGATATTTAAGCCTAGTTATAGTTATAGTTAATTAGTGAGTATTTAAGTCTAGTTACAAAGTCTTTCCAGATTTACTTTTAAACATGCAGAATAGAAACTGCTACACAGATGGGAACAACACTGTTTGAAAAAGCAGCATTTTGTGGGAAAAGGGTTTTTAATTCTTTGTACCCATCAGGCATCCCCTGCCCTGCACTAGTTTTCAGCATGAGCAAAGCCAGCATTGTCAGCAGGGGCTTGGAGATGAGTTGAGGGAAAAATGATGAGGCTGAAGCAACTGGGAAGCCCTCTGGAATATAGGATTTTTTTTCTGCCCTAGCTGCTGCTGAATTGGGTTGGATGAAAATTAAATGTGTCTTCTTATCCAAGAAACAAAGTTGTATGAAAATGGATCTCCTAATGTTCTTAATCTGTTACAAGATCAAAGAGTGTAAGCCCAAAACTTCTTTTAAGAAAGGAGCTTGAGGCTAAAATTTGCCTGCTTCATTCTATGTATTTATGACTTGCAAGAAAGCCATTTGATTTCACTTATGCTTTTTTACCAAATACAGTTGGCACGAGAAATTTGTTGTTTGAGAAAATCCTTTTAGAATCTACAATGAAATGAATGGTCCAAGTAATTTTTTTTTTTGCCTTAACAGAATCATGTCCAAAGCACAAGTAAAGAATCCCATAGAATTAGGTTAGTCTCTGGCCATTGCCTGGCAATGACTCCACTTTTGAATATTCTTTCCCACATTTTTTAATGGTTCTTTTTATTTGCTTCTGTAAATAATCTGTAGCATTTAGTCTTGTTGCTAGTGAAAGCACACTTCTGCTAGTAACTTCTGTTTCATAGTGAAAGCCCAAATGTTTCCTTGCTACATAAGAGGAAAGTGGACATACCTGATTGAGGAGAAATGGCCTGATGCAAAAACCACCAGTACTGAGCATAATCAAGACAAGTGCTGACATTTGGGCTATCTGGTTGGCTTTTCTTTTCCCTTTCCCTTCCTCTTTCTACCTTTTTTTTCCCCTGTTGTCGTTGTTTCAATGCACTAAGGAGGATGATTCAGTCCACCATGGACTGAAGAGCTGGAAGCACTACTCTCTCAAAAGCCTCATCACAGTTGCCTGTTCCACTGCCTTTCCCAGAAGTTTTGAAAATCAGACTTTGAAATTTTGAATTTGAAATTTTTGCACTACACACTAGTATTATTTAATTGCTTAAATCTAAATCTTTTAAGTTGATTGATATAACCATGTGTATATTTTAGTGGACATTCTACATATTATCTCCATAGATATGTATCTTGTATGTATTTGAAGGTGTATGATATTCATTGCAGACTTGTGCAAACCTGTCAAAAAGCCAAACACTTGAAGATGACTTGATAAAAGTTCCAACATTTTACAAGAATACAAGCTATGAAATTAGCATTAAACTATTATTAAAGACGAGGGATTTCACGTGAATTACTGTCCTAAATAAATAATCAATACTACACATCTGACCTAAGATTGCTATGAAATTCAGCAGTTTCTAAGGTTACTGGTGATTTTTTTTTAAAAATATCTCTTTATCGCTTACTCTCTATCCCTTACCTAACTCAAGGATTTGGTTGGAAATTAAATTAATACTAAAATCCTGAGTTTCAAAGTATTCTTCTAGAGCTAAACATCCAGGTCCCCCAATAATCATGTGAAGGTTTAGGTATCCAACTAAATGGAGATTAGTGCACTGGTCACCTCCTCTTTTTGTTATAGCTTATTTTAGCATGTACATTTAACTTTCTAATTTCTAATTTAAAATTTGGTTGAATGCACGCATTATTTCAGCTGACAAATAAGGGCTTGTTTTTCCATTACTGTGCTTTCTGCATCAGTAATGTGCAGGCTCAGCTCTTGGTTTTTAAAATAAACAAAACATATTAAAAATGCAAATAGAGTATTATATAAACTTTTTTTTAATATAATGTGCTAGTGCTAAAAAGAGAAAAATGCTATGACATAGAAAACAAATTCATTTTCTGTGGAAAACAAGAGGTAAGCTAAATGGTTGAACTGCGAGCCACAGAAAGAGGGATGCAGCACAAGCAGAGAAGAAAGATTAATCTGACAGAAGGTCAGAAGAATGTGTCTTCTAGTCTGCTAATTAGCATTTGGGTGCTAATTTTTAGTTTTGTTTTGGAAAGAACTGTGTCTTTACAGCTGAAAAGCATTTAGTAAATTACAGCATGTACACTAGTGTTAATTATTTAATATGTTCCTAAAAATGGCATTGCTGTTAAAATGCATTAGAAAGTCTGCTGTCTTCTTGTGGTTGAAAAAGGGACAGACACTAAAACACTTCGTAAAATTCCATGACCAGCAGTCACTGCTTCATGCCAGAGATGTTTTTTTCTAGCCTTGAAGGCAGTCATTTTCCCTGTGTGCTAGAACTGTTTCTCAGCACATTGTAGGCAATGTGTTTGCTTGTATGTTGTTTACAGTACCTAATGAGCTTAAAACCAACAGAGCCAACACAAAAATCACAAGATATTTAGGGACACCAGAATACTTCTGGATGCCAAACATGCATTGTCTAGCTCACTAACAATGAAACTTAGAGATTTCAGGCTATTGTTAGCCTATTGCAGACAGATTACAGTTAATATATTTCAGGTTGAAACCTATCTAAGCCAATTTAAAATCAATATTCCTGAACAGCTAGCTAATTCAGATGATCATATTTGGTACTCTGTGGATCATCTGAGACATTATCAGCCTCTTGATAGAATGAATAAGTCTGTATAAACTTACCTCTTCTGTTCCTAGAGCACATTAAAAGCTGTATCAGTAGCTGAGTGTGTGAAATAGACATATTTCCTTGTGTTACCTACACACAATCCAGCCATGTGCACGTCAGCCATAGTCCTTTGCCAGAAGTCCTTTGAATAGTCCCATATATGCTGTCATGGTCGGTCATATATTAAATTATTCTTGCATTTGAGTATTTGCAGGATCAGATCTTCAGAAGAAAAGTGAAATTCGAGGGCTGGGAACAAGGGCATGTATCAAATGCAAACAATTCTATACATACTTACTGACTCACAGGTCGTATTTATAAGTTGAATTTACTAATAATTAAATTGTTTGAAATTATCACTGTGAGATCTATCAAAAAATCCTGTCCCACTGGATTAGGTAAGAGCCAGCTCCTTTGCCTGTAGCAGCTGCAGGCTACACTGACTGCTCTGATGAAAAGGAAAGAAACCTCAGAGATGTGGAAATTCGCTGGAGAAGGCCTTGAGGGAAAGTTAGTGAGGAGGGTTGCTGTTACTCCAGTGAAATTTGGATTTCATTGAAATTAATGCTTCTCTTCCAGCCATGCAAGAAAGCTGTGGTGAACTCAGGATTTTATATCTCATTGAAGTTCTTCTAGTGTCTTGCTTAAAACATCATGTTTCATCTTTATCCCTCCTTGAAGACGAGTTAGAGCGATACCCAAGCAACGCTGTGATGGAAAAAGTTTAGAGGGGTAGGGACAAAGAGAGAAGGGGATGAGCAGAAGAGCAAATAGCCTTTACGTGTATGTAATGGATGATAAGTACTAGATATCATGGGAGAGCTGGGCCTTTGGGAATGGTTTTACCTGGAAAAGCTAATTTGAGGTGGTGGAGAGATTGGTTTATAAGGGATCTTCTGTGCCTGGTGGGAAAAACTGGAAGATTCCTAAGGACCTAAACATGCAGTATTAACATGTTCTAAAATGAGAAGAAACTCCCAGAGCCATATGTTTTTTATGAAGTTCAGTGCATGACCGGTGCCATCTCCTCAGATTTTTCACAAGAGATCATCTTTTCAGAGAGCTGGCTGTGGAGAGGCTGGCTGGCTGCTCACACACAGCTCTTCACAGGTGTTAGATGCCCTGGGCATTGTGAGTAACTCATCTGGGCACATGTGTGAGAGCACCATGACACTGCTGACAGTACCCAGCCTGGCTCATTCAGGGCAAAGGAGGGCTGTGCAATGCCCACGTTTGTCTGGCATATGGACTTTAGCAGCACTCATCAGCCAGAGATTTTATTATACTTGGATAGCACTTTTGTCTGCCAGAATTATATGTATCTTATAAGATGTCAGATTTCCTATAAAAGGTGTTTTTTTTTTTATTGGATGAACTAATAAGTTAGAAGGGCAAACTTAGACTCTTCTGGCTTTCAAAGAGTAAGGATTTCATTCATGAAAATCTTGACTTTTGTTTGATATTATCTTTCTCTTTCTGATTATTTCCAAAGCTTTTTTTCTGGCTGTGATATCAAACACTTTGTGAAAGGGGAAATATCTCATGCTGCAGGTTTTTGACCCATTTGCTTTTATGTCTTGAATGTGAATGTTTTATCAGTGGAAGACAGATGCAAAATTCAGCTCTTGATGGATTAGGAAACCCAACCAGTTCTACTTATGTGTGTGGAACATTTGCCATTGGCTTTTCTGAAAGGCAGGAGTGAGCCATGTTTTATTTTTACTTAATCTATTCATAGCTTTTAGGTAAAAATATTTTTATACAAATTGCAAACTGAAATATTTTACTTCTGAGAGACTAGCCTACTGAATTAGAAAGCTGTGGCTGACTTTGCTGTTTTCTGATTGTGAGTGGGGTAACTCACCATTGTGCCAACTCAAATAACCAGTTACTGAACATATTTTTAGGAAACACAAGGTTTTTTTGAACCAGACCTAATTAGGAATGCTCTAATTTATTTTAGTGTTAAATCAAAACCTTGATTATCAAATGTATTTACTTTTTTTAAACTGACACACTTTCCAAGGAGCTAGCTTGTGCTGTGCTCACGTGTAGCAGTGTGACATGGATTCAGAATGTGAATCTGTTCTTATGGAGGTGTTACAGTGAGTTTGGTCATGTTCTGAACCTACCAAGATTCAGTTGTTCTCACAGTGCTTGAATGTGGATTGTCTGCATTTTTTCCTTTTCTTTAACCTACTGAGAAACTAAGAACTTGTTTTTTCTGGAAAGACACATTGCTTTATCTTCTTTGGCACAGCTAATACAGTGCCTGTCTCCCTCGTTAACATTGTAGGTGGGTCTGGGAGCACCAGCAGCAGACATTGTTCAGTTTTCAGTTCCTCACTACTTCACCAAACTTTTTAGTGTTTGGGCAAAAGAGTTTCCATGCCAATTGTTTGCCTTAGGCTGACTTTTTTTTCTTTATTTTATTTTGTAATGCCAGATAAAACAGTTGATCTGCTTCCAGCAACAAAAATACAAATATCTTAGGAGGTTTTTTTTAATGTCAAAAATGATGGCAAGGCTGTGGTGTTATCACACAGTGTGGAATAGAATGCAGACAAGATCTTGCCTTTGTGTTAGTGGTGGCTGCCTCTTTTGGCACATATGGAATATTGCCCTGATGGGTCAAGTCAGAAGCTTGCTAAGCACTGCACCTTGTGAGCCACCTTTCATGTGTTCCTCACTGAATATTTTGCCTGTACCAAGCATGTTCTGAGTCAAGCTTGAGCAGGTCTTTCTGCTCAAATCACAGCCCTGAGCCGTGGTGGGAGGTGCTGTGTGCAGGCAAATGCACCAGCACTGAGATTGGGCACCAGCATCTGTGCTTCCTGGCTGCCCCTGAGCTTGGTGGAGGTGGACACTGGGTCTCATTTCAGGCTCCTCCAGTGTCTCCACTGTCCAAACTGGTGGCCTCAGTCTTCCATGATCTCTGTGATGAGCTTCTGTCCCATAAAAAATAGACTGTGAAGAGTTGATGGGTGGGAGGAACAGGACAGTTAGCTGGGCACCATCAGGATGACAGAAGCCTTGATTGCAAAACATTTGAATTTTCTGATTAAAAGACTTTTATAGAGAATTAACCTAAGAATGTAGCATATATTCTTGTTAAATATCAGACAATTAATAAGAGAGCAAGTACTGAGGTAGAGCTGGGGTGGGTAGTGAGGATGAAGGGAGTCATTAGGTATGTCAGAACTGTAGGAGATGTCTCAGTCAGAGGTTGGAAATGCTTAGACACCCTATAATTCACAAGGATTGGGTTCTTAACCTTGAGGACTGGAGTCTCTGTTGGGTACTAAGTGATTGAATCTTTTCTCTAGGAAGGCATTCTTGGCTGATTTCTTACTTGCAAGTTTACTGATGTTTAACGGGGATGAGAATTACTGCTCCTGGTGGAGAAGGAGCTGGATCCTCTCTTCTGCTTGTTCACCCACTTCCATGTAATTTGTACAAAGAAACTTGTAACTTAGTCACAGCTGGTTGATACTGAAGCAGTGATGGAGAAGCTGGAAGGGGCCTCAGATCCACAGATCAGAGCTCCAGCAGGAAACAAGCCTCAGCAGCGAGGGGAGGGTGAGCCAGATGTGTGAAAGACAGATGCTTGCAGGGTGCAGAGTGATGTGGGATTGAGACACAAAGGAGCTACAGTGGCTGGGTAAGAGAATTAGGGAGAAGGAACTTAGTTTGCAGGGAAGCAGAGAGGTAGATGGAGCTGATATGCATGTCTGGAGCTGAGCCTCTCCCCTCCTTCCTGAGCACATGCAGTTCCCTGATAAGATCAGCATGGGATCACTCGGTGGTAAGGGAGGAGGGGAAGCTGGGAAGCAGAACACTGTCACTGGTTCATCATGGCCATGCATTTTGCCCAGCACAGGGAGTTGAGGAAGCTGTCAGGAAAGGTAATCTGAAAAGGCAATGGGTGGTGCAGAGCATCTTGGGAGAAGGGAGCAGGAGGTGGGAGCTCATAGGAACTTGTTCAGTGCTAGAGCAGGGGCTCAGGCAAACTCCTGTGGAGAAGTTCTGGAGAGAACTTAGGCAGGAGAGACCTTATCCTCTGGAGGTGGTTCTTCTCCACAACCCTAGGCTCAGTCCCTGTCCTGTATCAAACCTGTTTTCACAGTGGCCAGTACCTTCCAGGGAAGGTCCATGCACAGGACATGTTCCAGCACTGATCCCAGACAGACTAACAGGTGTCTTTGCATCTCCCCAAGGGTCAGATGCACTGGTGTGGTATCTATGTCATCCAGGTGTCATTGTTATGCCATGGGGTAAAGGTTCTTGCTTTGCTTCATTTTCCTCCCATTCAGCTTTGGAAAATTGCATGCACACATATAAAAAACTCCAAAAGACATTAGGAAATGCAAGAGTCTAAGCTCCCTTTGGGGAGACAGGGAGTAAGACAACAAAGTAGGAAAGCTGCACCAAGTTTCATCCTTGTTTTTGTGTTTTTCTTCTAAACTGTTAGGATTTTTACCTTTTCAGTTCTCATACACTGTTAATCTGGTTTCTCTGTGTGGTCCTGATGAGACTCAGAACATTTTCCTGGGATACCAATAGGCATGTGGCCTGCCTGTAGCACTGGACACTGGGCTAGGGATGTGGCTTAGTGAGCAGCCATGCCACAGCTTTTATAGCAGTGCTGTAAATTCACTGCTCTTCAGCCCAGAGAGGCAGTAAGAAGCAGCACCTGTAAGAAGCAGCTATGTGGGCACATATTGCCTCCAGTAAGCACTTCTGGGGGCAATTCTTACAACAAGGCACTGCACGTTCTCGTTGCTCACTAGCCAGGAGAGACCCACAGGGCAGGCGTACCCTGGGATTGCATAGCCCAATGGAGCAAGGTGGAACAAGCAATCTGGTACAGGCAGCCTAGCCAGGGCATGCTGCTGTATGGTTCTTCTGTTCAGGTGAGAAGTGGGCTGTGCTATTTTACGTGTAGGTACACCCAGAGGTGTTTTGTTGCATGGCTGTGCAGAGCAGAGCAGTTTTGACATTCTGTGGAGTGGAGTGGGGTGGGCTGCCCTGTGTGGCTGCACTCGTGGGATTGGAAGTGCTGCTAAAGCATCAGCTAAAACAGTGTAAGTCTGTAAGGAGGAAAGGCTTTGTGCTTTTACTGGAAATAGCTGTCTCCTAATTTTTCCCCTTGGGAACATTTTTGGTACAGTATATATCTCTTCCTTGTAAATAGCAAGAATTGGGTGAATGTGATTCTAAAGGTTCACCTCCAGCTGTGAAGGTGTTTTGTGTAAGTGTTTGTGGCTGACCCATTGCTTTATCTACCCAGCCTTTGGCTGCCTGGAGATAAAAGAACTTGTGCGAGGGGGATCTGCCTCCAAACCCTTTTCTGTGAGCCTGGCTGGAAAAGCAGACATTTTGTTCTGTATGTGAAAAAGAGATTTTATTTTCTTTTGCAGTGAGTTTGAGAGAACAGACTTTAAAAACCTCCATGTGGCTCACTGTAAATAAATCCAGATGAGTGAAATACTTGTATTTTTACAGCTCTTAAAACGCATTTTATAATGGAGATGAAGGACATCTTTGCAGTGGGAGGTATGGGAGTTAGAGCAATATTTGTCATCATCTGGAGTCTAAGCAGGAATAGTGCAAATTCTCCTGTATAACTCAATAAAAATGGGGTATGCCTGGCCTATAATATTTACAACTATCATAAAATTTTTTGTTATGATGTGTGCAGCAGCATCAGATCCATTTTGTTCTTTAAATTGCATAAGATGGATCAGAAACCAAGAGTTTCATTACAAACTTTTATAGAAAATCATCATATATTCCTGCTTACAAAGACAACTCTCTTGAAGTATATTCATTCTTTGAGTAAGAAATATGATTACCTAGTCATAGAATTAAAAATAATATAATTTTTTATTCTTTAAAGCTAATTAAAAATGTTTATAATTTGAACATATTACATTAAATGCAGAACTGCAGCACACCAGAATGTATTACTATATCCATAAGAACAGTTCAGCACAGTTTTGCAGAAAAATATTTTCCTTATTCTAATTTACTTCTACCTCTGCAAACTCACACATCCATGTTTTCTTTAGTCAGTTTTTTGTTCCCATACTATCAGTCTTTTGCCAGAATATTTCAGCAACAGCTAATCAATTACAAAGAAGAAGCTTATGTTCCGTTTACTTATTAATTAATTTTCTTATGCCATGATGTTATCAGTGATACTTTAAAACTGAATCTTCTGGAGAGAATCCAACTAAATCACAGGGAAAAACATATAAGAAGGTTATATCAGAACTGAGGTGTTTGGCATTAATGGTTTGTGTGCTGCCACTTCAAATTTCACATACACTCTGAAAAAATTATAAGGCTGACTATTCATAATTAAAATCACAAAGATACTGAATTGTTTGGATTCCATATGGGAAGAAAAAGCACAATCATTCTTAGTTTACAATGAAAAGATAAGGCATTTGTTAATGTTTCAAGTAGTATTGGATTAATTCAAAGAATTAAACTCATTCAAAGAATTAAACTCAAAGAATTAACTCATTTTTGTGTTAACATTTGGGACCCTTAAGTACAGCTGGTGATGTTTCTGGACAAGAGAAAATCAATAGCATGCCACTTTTAGTATCTACTGAATGTTAGGTAGTTAATAATTCAAGAAAGAGAGCTTGCTGCTACACTTACAAGGTTTTCCCTTTTGTTAAGGAAGGAGACAGGTTCAGTTGCCTGTTGGGTATTCCTTTGTATGCTCACTTTTAGTAAATTAAAAATGGCTTTTCCTCAAATAAGAGAAGCTGCCCTCAGACTACAGGGCAACATTTTTTTTGACAGCCTTGATATGAACTACCTGAAAGATGGGAGCCTTTAAAAAACCAAAAAAAGTCTTTCAAAGGTATTTGGGCTTAACATTATCTGAGCAGCTCTTGAAGACAGAAAGTGAATTGTAGTAGCATCAGATGCAGGCAGGGGTGATTGTGCCTGATCAAGGATTTGACCATAATTTCTACTCAGGGGATGCTCTTGAAGAATGAGCAAAAGACTATTGGGGAGTGTGTATCTTTACAGTTGTGCATTGTGTAAATGAGAATTTTTTCAGTCTCCTAGCCTGAGCTCAGATCTGGCTTTTTTTTTTGCTTCCAGCACAGATGGTGGAGACTAATTGGGGTGGAGGGCAGAATCTCTATGAGTTCTTGAAATCCTGTGCCTCTCTGGAGGTCAAGGGTGAAGTTGCAGTGGCACAGGCATCCTGGGGCTAATGTGAGTGGTGGCAGCCCCTGGGTTTGCCTGCTGCTCATGATGCAGAGCTGAACGGCTGCAGCAGCTGTCTAACACACTTCTGTCTAACACACAGGACAAATTTCTCCATCCCTCCATCTGACTCAACCAACAGAAGTGTGTCTGTGCAGGGAGGGGTCCTGTATTGAGCCCTGCAGCAATCCCAGCAGATGCAGAAGCAGCATTTGGCATGCAGATCAGCCTTGCTGTGCTTTTATATTGGCTACCTTTCTTGGGTTTGTATTTTACCAGTGTTACTGCAAACAGAACTCTGGCAAACTGCTTCCTTTCACCTTTTCCAGGTGTCAGAGCTTTGAAGGGCATGATGGCCTCAGAGATATGCAAATAATTTCCTTGTGCTAGCCCTGGTGCTCAGAGATGCAACAATGTTTCTGTGTGCACTCCAACAGCTCATGCTGAGTTCTGTCTGTGCTAAAACTTGCACTGTAGCAGGCTGAGACTTGGTCTGGGAGCTTGGGGTTTGTTCCATCTCCGAGCCATTCCCATCCTTTCCTTCTTCCCAGAAAACAAGAAAAAGTCACAGCTGGGCTTGTCTCACATTTGCATCTGTCCATAACCTTCATGCCAGTTCTCAGTCCCAGCCACTGGTACAGGTGTGATTATACACAGTTTACAGCAGTAAATGACACAGGGAGATGCTAATCAAAGCTTTTGTGGCACTCGTGGAGCTCATCATGTAATTTGTGTTGTGTTTCTTTCACTGAACCACCAGTCAGCATCGCTCTTGTTCAGTCTTAAGTTCTCCATTTGCGGGTATGCTGTTTTCCACCTAAACCTTTTGTTTTCTCTGTGGTCTTCTTGAGTTTCTTCCTCTCCCACTGCTTCTCCAGTTGCTCCATTAAATAGCAGGAAGTCACAGGTGAATCCCTATGGGTGTTTGCCATACTAAAAAAGATCCCAAAAATGTCTGTCCTTTGGCCCAAGGGGCAGCAACAAAACAGGACTGTCAGGTGGCAGGAACCCCTAAAGCAGTGATGTAGATGCAGAGCATGTGCAATTTAAAATGGTCATTTAATATGCCATCATCAGGTCAGGCAGACATCAGGCAATGGGATGTTAAAGGCTTTTTAGTGGGCACATGAAGTAGCATGAGGATTAAGCTGACACTCTCTCATGTCCTGTGTGCAGAGGTGGCCTTTCTGCTGTATCATGTCATGTTCATCTACATTTAAATGACAAAGGTCATGTCCACTTGTTCAGTAATTAAATTTAAATAAAATAAGAATATAGCATTCAAGTCTATGCTATAACTGAGGGGTAAATATCCCTCACACTGCCTCAATACATGATACAATTTATGCACGAGCTCAGAATTCTCTGCAAGATGCTGAAATCAACATTGCATGTTGGGGATGTGGATACTTATTTTAGACACCGAGTCTGAAAATTGTGGTTTGTGGAAATTTATGCAAAAATATTGCCAAAATAAGCATTGAAAACCTAATTTCAATATGCAGCTGCTTGTAAGCATGGTAATTAAGATATATTGGGTAAATTCACTACATCTGTTCTCACCCACACCAGTGAGAGAGAAGTTGCAGATTTCAGATGTAGACTCACCAGAGCTTTAAACCCTAGCCAGGACCCAGGAGAAAGCTGTCTGGGAGAGCAGGTCTGCTGCTCAGCCTGGTTTTTTTCTTCACTGCTCAGACCTTTGATGGAGGGAATGTTGTTGGGATTGCTCAGCTCCCACCTCTTGAAAACACTTTTCACAAACGAACTCACAGTCCTGCAGGGAGGGAGAGAGAGAGTCAGTCAGCACTTTGTCTGGATAAAGAAACCAAAGTGGGGGTTTAGACATTTTTCTTGTCAGGAATCCATCAGTGTCGACTTTACATGCCATCACCTGTCACTCACTGCTCTGAATGCTGTGTTTGCCCTCTGCAGCAGGACATCCGTACTCCTTCTAGCTTGCTGCTCCTCTGAAATAAATCAACAGGCTTTACCTCTACTTTTTCCTCCAGCTGGGGTGATGCTGGTCCCTGAAAGGAAGACGGAGGATGGGTTTGAGGAACACTTCGGCTTGAACTACTTGGGACACTTCCTGTTGACTAACCTCCTCTTGGATACGCTGAAGCAATCAGGAACGCACAGTCACAACGCTAGGATCATCACTGTCTCATCAGCCACCCATTATGTAGGCAAATTGCACCTAAACGACTTACAAAGCAGGTACCGATCCCTTTTTGGTATTCACTGATCTGTAGTAATCCTGTGCCGATTGAAAATACAAGAGAATTGTTACTGACTGCTGAATGAGGTGGGGTTTTGTTGCCTTTTTTAAAAAAATACAATTTATGGTACTTCTCAAGCACTTGCTTAATAAATTTAACATTTGATCAAAGCTTGCAGCCTTGAGCCAAAGGTACAGATAATTTATAAATTCTGAACGGCGTCTTTTATTCTGGACTTCGAAAACCTCACTCTGCTTTCTGATGCTTATGCCGCGGTGATGCTTGCGGTGCGTGCGGCGCCCGGACTCGCCGCTGCCTGATCAGGGAGACGCTCGGTAACCGGGGTGCTTTGAAATGGCTTGGGCGGATGCTAATAGACCTCGTCCCCAAGAGGAGGCGTGCAGAGAGCCCTCAGATGAGCTCAGCCAGCCGCCTGTGTGAGCCGGGCAGGGATGCTGGCTGGGCTCTGTGGGGGCAGAGCCCTTCCTGCCCAGCTGCCTCGCACACAGCCGCCGTGCCGCCCTCTGCTCCTGCTGCTCCTTGCCGCCCCGCAGCCCTGCCCGCCGGCCCGCAGCTCCCTCTGCCTCTGGCCTGCGCCTCGTCCTGCCCTGCTCCTGACATCCCGGTCTCACAGCCCCACTCCTGCTCCCCCCACCACCCCCCGGGCCCAGGCTGTGTCATCCTGCCTGTCCCTGCGGTCCTTGCGCTCTCTCGCATCAGCCTGACGATTCACTGCCAACGCTGGACCCCGGCTCGCGTCGGTGTCACCCCCTCTGCTTCCCCAAGAGCATTGAGACCCAGACTGTGGCCACCCTGGGTTTTTAATCCAGTAAGGCAGGCTCAAATGCATGGATGACTCCCGACCTCCTGCTTTCATTTAGGAAAACTGTGGATGAGTGTCTGTGGGGTATTTCTGACATTAGGAAGACATCAAGTGATGTGGTAAATGTCTCTCATACCATACAGGAACTGCATGGAGTGGTTTAGTTAGAAGAGAAACAGGCAGGATAACTGAGATAAATTTCAAAATTTCCCCATGCACTCATGCGTGGCAATTACATGCTTACTGGAGGCTGAAGCAGAGCTTGCCTTCTCGTGGGCTCCAGAGAGCTTCTGCCGGCCTGCATGGAGCCAGTCTGATGTCTGTGTCATTTCCATGAAAATCTGCCTCCATCCTTTGACAGGGACTTCAGCAGGTCATCAGAGATGCCTGGCCCAAGGTTTCATTTCCAAACAAAGGCTGAAATTAGAGGGCTGGGCTGTTTCCACTGCAGACATTTTACATGTGAATGCTGCATTAGGCATATCAAACTTCTGATTACATATTATGGCACCAGTTTTATTACAAGCCATTGTTTAAACCTCTGCAGGTTAGTCACAATTTAATCTCTTGCTTGTAAAACAACCACAGGAAATTACCCTTACTCTTCACTTGATGTGTGTAGTCATTGTTTCTGATAGCTATGTGCTGCATGGCACCATGTGAGAGGGCTAAGGGGATTAGTATTTCTTTGGGCTAAAGTGTGGAATGCAGAATTAAATGTGACTGCTCTATGTCTCTAGGTAACAGTAGTTTCCTTGATTATAGCAAGGCCTTGTACTGTGCCTCTTTAATTTAGGATCATGCCTATCTTTGATTTGTCATTATTAACTCATATTTTAAAGGAACCAGAAACGTTTTGGTTTGGAAAGTTATGGTTGAGCAAGAACATGACTAGTCTGACATAAAAAATAATAATATACCAGTGAGATTTACCTGCAGCTTTTGTGTCCTTTACCTTTCAACATTATTGATGTAAGAAGGGCCATAAAGGATGACAGCCTGACTGATTGTGCCTGCTCATTCCCATACAGATGCTCTGAATCACTCAGGGGCAGCAGTGGTGCCTGCACATATGCACACGGGTGAAACCCAGACTGGGCTGTAAATTCAGGTCCAAACCTTTCCTTGGTTCAGGTGTAAAAAGATGCCCCTGGGTATTTTTTTTTAGCCTAACTGCCAGTAAGCCTCCACTCACAGAAATAGTTTGACATCACCTTAAACAGTGCTGCAAAAACCAGTGAGATCACTTGTGTGTTTGAATGTGTCCCTACAGCGTGAGCAGGGGGTTTAGCAGGAGGACTGCTGGGGGATGTCATACCCAGGCATTGCCTACTCCACGGGGCCCTGGAGATGCCTCGTGATTCAGAGCAACATTCAGGAGATTTAATGGATGTGGTAAAGGCACCCATGGTAAACAGTTTCCCAGTGATGCCATGTCTCATTTTTGCTGCTTGTGTGAATGGGAAATCATTCTAAAAATTTTCTACTCTTTTTTATTTTTCTTTATTTTGAGTTGCGCCAATTGGCCATAATTCATTTTACAACTTGGGTGTATGTTCCCAGGTTGGCTGGTAGGCCTACCCTAGCAGGAAAGCAGCAGAAACCATCTGGAGTCATTATTGGAGAAAGGGGAGCTGTACTCTGCTGGGGAAATTACTGCTGGCAGCAGGCTGAATTGTTTACCATACTCTTGTCCCATTATTCCTAGATACTAGTTGGGCTAGTGTCCTGAGTAGAGGTGAGTGACAGTACTGGAGCAGAGATTCATCCATCAATAAGGGCACAGAAGGCAGAGCAGAAGGCTTGTCTTGACTTAAAGGAGACAGTAAACTGAGGTTCATTTCTCTGCTTTACCGCAGACTTTTCTGTGGAATCCTTCTCCCACCCGGGAGACTCTGGGTTGGCAGTCACATTTGTGGCCATTTCTCCTCACTGCTTGTACTCGCTGCTGAGAGATCTGATCTGAAACCAGACATCATCCATATCAGTGACCACAGGGCAACTGCAGAACAAATAATTGTTGGAAGACCTGCCCCATGAACAGTGTTAAATGAAGCTGGTGTTACTGTCTTCCATGTTTCCTCTTTAGTTTGTTTCCTGCCATTTCACCAAGCTGATTTATCCCATGTTGCTCTGGTTAGCTCTTTTTAGTGGGATGGTTAATTTAATTTTGTCTTTTTGCATTTTACATTATTTTCTTTCCTTCGTTGTCTCTTTCTCCATGCTTGCCTGCTTCTTCATCTGTTTCTGTAGCTTTTTTTGTTTTAATTGCCTTTTCCCTCCCTGTTTCATATTTTTTTTCTTTCTTCTTTTCTTTGAGGCTGTCTTATTTCTACCCACCAGTTTATCTCCTCCTCTCCCTTTATCTTCCTCTTATCTTTTACCCCTAGCCCCTCTCCTATCTCTTCCCTGCGAATGCCATCTCTCCCCCTTCCTGCCCCTCCTCTCCACACACACACATACACCAGAGGAAGAGACATGGCATGGGTACATCAAGGCAGGATAGAGCTTGTTCCAAAGAGGCAGGGCACAGCTTGTTTCATGTGTTATTGAAAATGCAAACGCACAAGAGCACGGACTGTTCTCCCAGTTCTTTTGCTGAAGGATATATATGAAGAACATCAAACGCCTTTGTGGTCTTTTAGATCCAGACCATTTTCAACAGCAATCACATGAGTCGACAAGGGGATCCCTAAGGCAAATCATTTTCCTTCATCCCTGCTTTGAACACGACTGTTTTCAGGGAGGTGAAAGTTTAAGAGAAACACAACCTATCTGTAGGCATTTCCACAGTGGTGATTTCAGCAGCTGCATGCAGTGGGTAGTACACTGTGTGCTCCAGCAGCACAGCTAGCATGGCCTTCTTTCCTCTTTTGCCTGCTTTCATTTCTAAATTGAGAGGAGGAAAAAAAGTATGGTCGTGAGAGAATATGGCTGCCTGGTTTCAGCAAAAGCTTGAAGAATAATGTACCATCCCCTTGGGCTGAGATAGGCTTGAGCAGTGCCCTGGAGTTCATGGTGCTCTATCAAGGCTGAGGTGTAGGGCACTCCTTTGAGGGCTGTATCTACCAAAGTAAGAAGGTATTTTTAGGAAAATATAGAAAAAAGACCATATTCTCTTTCCCAGGCTGCGGATCACACTTGAATATGCTCCTTTCCCAGGGATTAGCATCTTTGTGTGTTCTGTCTAGCTTTTTCTCCATGACTAACTATTCCTTTCATCATCCTCTCTTTTTGCATACCAAATGGGCCCTGTAATGCTGTGAATCACAGATCTATGAACTCCCCAGCCACAGTAACACAGCTCCTTTTCTGGTTCACATCTCTTGTATATTCAAGAACAGTTAGTCACACTTTTCTGCTCCCTTTCCTCTGCTCTCCAACTGCAGAAGGAGCTGATTTTTTGAAACTCTCCAAGCTGAATATAATATATTAGCTATAATTTCTGTATTTTTCCCTGTAGCCCTAGTGCATGAATCATGTCAGAGACAATAAAAGTTAAATGAAAAGAATTGCAAAATTCCCAGCTGCCACATGTGTGTCCTAGCTAGTGTAAAATAGGATAAACAGCTCTGCCCTAGACATAGGAAGATTCTGGAGAGACCAGGAAGCTCCAGCTCATCTCCTCTGTTAGGCAGTTCATAAAAAACTGTAACAGTAAGTGTTAGGTACTGATGGGAAAAATCTGTCTAGCAAAGTGTCTGGAGACCTCCTGTTCTTGGATGAGGGTGTTCTTCATCTTATCTTCTTCCATGTGTGTGATGTTTGTTGGTTAAAAAAGTTGTATTAAGTTTGAGCAGAAAGCTGATGATTTTTTTCCATCAGCATTACTGAAATTTTGGAAAATATTTTCCGTGAACAGCAACTAAAATTTGAGATGTTGAATTACTTTTAGAAAATATTTATCCATTTGTGAAACCAAAAAATTCGATTTCAGTGTTCTAAAAATATATTTAATTTATGTTTAATTATCCCTATGAGTACATTGGTGTTCAGATTTTGAAGTATGACAATAAAACTTCACAACCTTTAATTTCTAAACCATCCTTTTCAAGTATCTCCATCAGTTTCAAATTACTTTTTCTTTTTCCTCTTTGTTTTTTTTTAAGCTGGATATTTGTGTAAAATAGTTTTTTTTTACTGAGAATAGTTTGATGAGCCAACATTTTTTTCCAATAAAAGGCTTCTATTTTTAAATACCCTATTAGTTCCTTCAGTGCCCTTTCATGATTGATCTGTCACTTAAAGTTAGCTTAATTCTTTCTGATTGGAAGAACTGGAAATATAACATCTTAAATTCAATCAAAAACAAACATGAAGCTGGTGTAGCGTAGTAGTAGCATAGTGCTGTTGGGTATGTTTCTATTTTTTATATAATGAAGGAAAATTTGTAAAAGGAAGTAGGAGAGGTTTTCATTATTACTCCTTTTTTGTAAATCAAATTTAGTCAGTACAGAAGTCTTTCATAATAACATATAAAGAGCTGTGTCACTGGACTGTTGTTCAATAAAATGCTGTGAAAAAAACAGAAGTAGTAATCATCAAAGATTATTCTAGATCATTAGATAGATACATATTATCATAGATTTTATTTAACTCATGAAATATATGGTTTTGTTTGAGTTCTGCTGTTTAAGCAGCTTCTCCACGATGTCTTCTGTTGCATATTCTGGTTCTTTTTGCAAGATAAATCATGTTGCCTTCACAGGACCAAATGCCAACTGCAGTACAGTACTTTATTCATTTAGACATGCCCTTCCTGAAGCAGGTTATCAAGTTTTCCTGTGTAGAGTTAGATGATTAGTATTAAAAGGCTTACTGCACACACATGAGGCCTTCTTTGCCAAATACTTTCTGTATAAATGCAAAAAAGATTTCCTGCTTTACAAAATGATCACTTGTGTTTGCAGCGATTAGCATTAATTGCAAAAATTGGCTGGCCTGGAAAATGAGTGTACTGGGGAAGGCACAGATCTCAAATTCTATAAGTTAATTTAAAAAATAAATGGGCTACTGTATCAGCAGTCCAATTCATCAATTCTAAAGACAGAGCTCTAGCTCAAATGCATCAAGTGTTTTATCCATTCTTGTCTGTTCTTGCAACCAATAACAAAGAAATATTTAAGTCAGGATGCCAACTTCAGAAAGCTTTCATTTTATATTTATCAATGTATTTTCGTTCTGTCTAATCAAAATGCTTTTAGGGTTGATTGACTTCTGGAGAACAATAACAGAGTGTAACACTGATACCACAAAGGTAATGTCAGACTTACATGTATTTGGGAATATTAAGTGTAGCTACTTTGTTGTCACAATGTTAAATTCCTTTTTGTCTAAAAGACTTAATGTTCTTAATGAAGGATTGATAATAATGGTTATTGGTTTAATAGGACATGGTGTTTCTGAGCTAGTTCAAAATCACAGCGTGCTGGGAAGTGTGGCTACCACAGCTTGGTCAGAGAGTGAGAAAACTAAGTTTTCCCAGGATCAGCTTGTGAGACTTGAGGAGTCCTAGCCCAAATAATGATAGTCTTTAGTCTAAACAACCTGCAGGTGTTGTTTCTTTGTCCTTTCTATCTTCTTGTTCTAAGACGTTGAGCTGGCCAGCCAGCCAAGTAGAATGTATTGATTAGTTGACCAATCCAATCCATCTGGATCAGAACAGCGTATAAAAGAAGAACTTGTAGTAAAGTAGATTTTTCTGCAAACCCAGCCTTTTGAGTCAGTGTCTTTTGTTACGTTAACAGTACCAGGGAAGTACATGAGATATGGGTGCTCCTGCTGCCCAGCCCCTCCCTGCACCATGGGCCAGGTGGGAAAAGCTAGCTCTGCGTGGCATTCAGTCAGTGGTTCTCACAGATGTGCTGTTTCCAGAGAGGCAAGATGTCTCCATGGTAATTTGTAAGTTAATGCATTGCATTCAGGGATAGAGAGGGCAAAAGGGACTTGGAGAACTGGGAGCGGAGAGGGAGCTTGCTGCCCTTGAGAGGGAAAGGTTAGTTTAACATCTTTCTGTCAGCAAAAAAGACTCATTAAGGCTGAATGAACTTTAAAAGCTTTGGAGTTCTGGTCCTGAGTGATTATTCCAATGTTTTAAGCATTTCTCTCAATTGCCTTAACTACCACCATCCTCCCAGTATCTTGTCAGTGGAGTTGCCCTTTGGGCTGCCTAGCATAGCTAGGGAAGGCTGGGGCACATGCCTGTAAATCCTTGGAATAATGTGTTAAGAGACGTGGTCAAAATTATCACCTCACCTTCCAGAAACTCCCTCCAGGTTCAGCCCTGCTGTTGCTCCTGGTTCTTCATAGCCATACATTCCATGTCTTGCCATAAGCATTAAGGATTATGAGGTATTGTGCAGGGAGCTGAAGGCAGATTTCTGTGATTTGTTAACTCTTAACCTTTTCTCTATTCCTCATCCTAAACCTCTTTGTTCAGAGAAGGAGAACTTGATCTCTTCAAAAGCAAACCAAACAGTTGAAACTCACACTTGTGAAGAAAAATTGGATCTTTTGATTGAATTAAGTTCTTGACAAATAATATGTTGTGAAAACTATGCTTTCTAAGTAAAATGAATGTAAAAACATTCATCAATGAATGTAAAAACTCTGTGAATATAAAATATTTTAGTCCCCAGGAGTTTTAATACTGCCAGGATGTCTGATACAGTTGTAGCTTTGTTGCTCCATTTCTTCTGTTCTCATTATGTGTTGAGTGCTGTGGTAGCCCAGCCTTTCTTGCCATGGGAGGTGGAAAGGGGCTGTACACAGCAAAGTCTCAGCTTCCCAAAAGGGACAGAGACTGAGCAGCACTCTGGCTCACAGTAGCTTTAGGGGAAGCTCAAGAGCTTTTAACAGTGATGTTACAGGAGTGGTGAGCATGTTCAGTACCTGAATTGCCACAAAAAATCAATCAATCGATTAATCAATCAATCAATCTGTCAAAGCAGCAGTTTCTTTACATTCTTTTTTCATTGAGGGCTGGGGCAGGGCAGCTCTGTGACTGTGCTGGTTTTTCAGGACATGAAACTTCTTGTCATTTCCTGGAAAGCTAAACCTGCCAGATTTCACTAGGTTCTGGCATGTCTGCAAGTCAGAGGTCTTAAGCCTTCTGGTCCCAAGCCATGCCATGCCCCTTCTTATGAAATGCTTGGTTTTCCATTACAGATTCCTGTTTACAATATTCCAGGGTGACACAGTGTTGGGAAATTTGTAAAGCGAACCCCAAAACTCAGCTCTAAGGCCAAATGGTGCAGAAAGTGATTGCTGACACTGTCCCAAAATAACCACTTTGCAATGCTGGCTGTGAACTGCTTTGTATATTTCTCCTTTCTTGTAGGTTTTTGTGTAAGTTGGCATTTTTATGTTCCTCAGATAAGACCCTCCCTCTTCACAGGCCCCTTTCAGATTTAAATCTTATTTAAATCCCACCTGATTTCTGACAGTGGATGAGTGATGCTGTTGCTGTACAGTCTCACAAGAACAAAAGCCTTTCATGCTGTGTCTGGACTGTGAGTAATTTCATGAATGGAGAAAACTTCCACATTTTAATTCCTCTGGTACCTGTTGGCATTCAGCTGTATTTTTTAACCTAGGAAGGTCTTCCAGCCGAGGTGAAGGCTTCTTGTGATGGCTTTTAACAAATAGCTGTCTTTTTTATGAGTTTGTTCCTTGTCTTAACTCAAATACTGGGAGTTAGTCACTTTTATCACTCGGATTGAAGCTGTGATGTTCATATTCTCACTACATAAGAAAACTTCTAAAAAGCAGAAGCTGTTAAATTGTTTCAACAAGCAGAAACTGATTTTCAAAAGTATGTTGTGCCAGACTTGCTAATTTTTTTTGTTATTTCTGTAAACAAAGATTGATGGCATAGCATTTTCTGCACAGTATAGATATTTCAAAGGAAAAATGATTTTGCAGGTACATTTCCTCTGGTAAGACAAACCAGTTCTTCAGTGTGGTAAATATTTGCTCTTGCAGAACACATTCAGCTCCAACTTAAATCCAAGGCTGTGCAGTGGTTTGAGCCCACCACAATTAAACCTTAAATTATCTTTGCATATACACCAACATAGTCTACTGTAAATCTGCCAGCCACAGTTGGTGCACTGGATCTGAAATGGCAGCACCTCATTATGCTTATTCAGACCCTACAGTTCCTTTTTAGTCCCACAATGAAAAGCTCAGAACTTGGAGCTAATCTGCAAAAGTCTACACCACTTTCAAGATGCTTTTTAAGAATGTCTTGGGTTATTCAAGTTATTTCTGGGGATTTTGTGGTCCTGTGTGCATTCTGGTGGAAGCAAAGAAACCATAAAACTCCCCATTACTTCCTTCAGCTTAAAAGCTCTGTTGCAGGAGAGGTAGGAAGCTTTCCAAAGTGGGTGGAGAGTACCTCCCCCCATTTATAATCCTATAGATAATCTTACAAGATGTGTGACAATCTTCAGTAACCTGAGATCCAGATTACCCAAGAGATAATATGAAAAGATATGTGTCCTTGTTGTTTCCCCGTCCCTCAAATGGGTCATGAAGACACAGAATGTAAGTCTTGAAGCCGTGATCTTTTACTTGAGTAAAGAAATGCAAATCTTGCTTCCTTTTATATATTTACTCATTCATTTGTTTAATGGAGATTTTTAATTGAATGAAGGGATTTTCATATGCTCAAATACCACTTCAACTGTTAGCACGTACTTAACCCTGCATCAAATGCCTTGACTGTAGAAAAGTGGCAATGTATATCATTCTAAATAAAAACCTGTATTTCCTGGAAGAATGGAGTTACAGTAATTATAACTTGAATTTGGCATTGATATTTAAAATAATCCAAAAGATTTGAAATTGACACCAACTGTACACAAACAGAAAAATTTGACTGTTATAAAGGTACTGATTCTGGTGAGGCTTTGAGAAGACCAGCCTTTGAGTACATGTTATATGCTTTTGAGAGCTATGCTGAGCACACAGCAACTGAGCTGCACACAGCCACTCTCAGCAGATCAGAACAGCTCTCAGCATCTCAACTCCTGCCATTAGGAGTAGGGATCAGCCAAATGAAAAATGATGCTCTGATTCCATCTGGATGACAGTAACGCCCAAGATGAAAAGCCCTGGCTTATTTTGCTTTTCATAAGTGATTTTAAAATAAAGACACTCCATGTTTCTTTACTAAATGTAGTCCTCAAGAGACAGTAAGTTAATTTTTTTTCCCTCTGCATTTCCTAAAGGCTATTAGAAGGGGCTAGTCACTGAATGCTATGTATTTGTACAGTGAAGTGCTGGAAGCTGGGAAGTATGGCTTTAAAAAAGAAACAAAATCCAAAACACCACCCAGCCTCCCGCCTACTGGCTCCTACTGCATTGAGGGTTAAGCACAAGGCAGGAGTCAGTGATCTGCTGAGATACCAGTTACTGAAACTATTACCAACATTTTACCTGTTAGAGAGAGAGAGCATTTCCCAGCTCTGGGCTTTTACCCTTATATTCTAATTTTAGGAAGAAAAATGTTATTTTCCTGCAGTTGAAAGATGCCAGATAAAGCCTGGATTTGTCCAGAGCTGTGCGTGAGCAACATGTGGCACTGAAAAGCTCGCTGTAGGAAGAAGAATGAAAGGCAAGATAGGTGACTCTGCCACTGGCCCGTGACTGCTTAAGTAACCCCCATGCCACAAATTAGGACATGAAGCATTTGCTTTTTAGTTTGTGTAGAACCACTAATTTGATGTATTTTTCTGGAAGCCTTCCTTTTGAACAAGCTCATCACAAAGTCATGAGGGCCCTTCAGGAGTCCCTAATGCTGCATTCCTTATTCACTCAAGGTTTATGCTTCAGCCACCTTAACTGTTATATGTATACTGTCACAACCTATTTTTTAAGGTTATACATCACATATATGGAAGAAATGTACATGAAGAGGTACATGAGAACTTGCTCAGGAGCACACAAAATGCCTGGATATGTACATGAGATGAGTGACTGTGCAATAGGCTACAGCAGTAAGTAGTTGGTAACAGGACAGCTGCTGTACAAAACCTAACTGCAACAACATCTCAAAAGTAGCTAGGTTAATTCCTTAGATTTGAGTTTTGTTTTACTAATGTATATGCTTCTTTCTCTCATTCTTTCAATTGGAAAAATACTGGTTGTCAGTGGTAATACACTTATTCTCGTTTCTCCAGCTTGGTCTTTTCTCTTTGTTTGTATTTCTCTTTGGTGAGGGTTTTTTATTGGTGTTTTTTTGTTTGTTTATTTGGTTTGTTGTTTTTTACTGAGAGAAAATTGCAATTAATGAGACTCAGAAAATGTGTTCACAGGATAAATATATGTAGTACTGCCAGGAAACCTGCTTTAATCTAATAAACAATATTTAGGACTTGAGCTTTTTCATAAGAGAAGAGAAAGAAACTGTTTATAATAACCAGTAAAGACATGTTTATTTTCCAATATATTTCTCTAGCTGCTTCAAAATAAGCTGCAAAATCTATCAAAACTTGAAAAATCTTGTGCTGCATTCCCTGAAGAAAGAAAATTTAAGACTGTGAAAGCTTCATGAGTGTTTAATAATTGACTTTTATAGTCTTGACTAAGCAATGGTGATGATGTATTGCAAGATTAATACATAAATCATTAGGAAGCTTTAGTCATTTTAATACAGCAAGCCTATGTTTTGCTTAATTCCCTGATTCATCCTAAGGCGTATATTGAAATTTTGTGTGGCCTTTCATTAAAAAGCCCAGCATGTCAGCCACGTTTTGCATCACTTGTCTTTTAATGGAGCACACAGCAGCTGGGTTTTCTGCAGTTTGATCTTGGTGCACTCTGCCCTCCAGGTAAATTAACACACTGGGAACTGGGGAGCGCGGCGACGGGTGAAAGGAGGGTGACGTGCCAGACAATTGTGAAAGGTTCACATCAGGAAAGCTTCAGTGGCTGGGTTAAGCTGCTCTGTGTGCCAGTCAGGATGGTCACAGGTCCTCTGAGCCTTTTGCTGAAGCGAGCTGTGGTGGGGTACAGGGTGCTGCCAGTGAGTCCATGATGTCTGTCATGTGCGTCCACAACATGAAAGGGGCCCTCAGTGAGGGTGGAAAAGCTGAGAGCAGCAAGAGAGCCCCATGCACAGGAGGGTGAAGGAATTGATCTGTGCTGAGCAGCACAGCTTCCCTTGTTACTCAGTGGGTACCCTGACCTCACTTAATGCTCCTTTACTAAATATGGGATCATTGGATGCAAGTGGGAGACCACTGTAGAAAACAGAGCAACAAAAGCCAACCTGAGGAGAAACAAGTAAGACTGCCAAGAGATGTGCTAAGCATTAATCCAGTTTTCAAACTGGGATAGCAGCTGAGTCCATATTTAAACACCTAATTAGCCACTGCAGGCTTCAGTTTGAAATTTGGCTTCTCATTACTTTTTGAAAATGCATTCCATAGGGAGACTGCTGCTGGAGACAGCACCATGGAGATAAGTGGCAAAATCAGCTAATCAGCTTCTGGTGGAAAAAAAGAAAAAAAAAAAGAAGAAGAAGAAGAAGAAGAAGAAGAAAAATCAAAATCAGCATACCTCAAGGCACTCACTCCAGAATGGAATACCTACTTATTTTGTTCTTGCAAAAATTCAAAACAATCTCTTTCTTTTCTCCTCCCTAATTTTTGTAATAGTAAGTCAAACCTGTAGCTTAAATTGCAAAAAATCTTAAGCCAGAAATAAGAACTTCTACTAAAAATTAATTGGACACAAAATGCAGAACCTGCTTTATCTTGGTCATTTATTCATCAGTATAGAATCCATAAAACATTATTTTCAAAGGAAGGAGAAGGCCTTGTGTATTGGTGCTCTCTTGGACAGATTTCAAAGCAGCGAATTAAACTCTGCCTGCCTTAACTCCTCCTGTACTTTTCATTTAGTGAATTGTGCACTGGCCTATTTTATCAGCACTGACTCAGCAAAGTGCAATGGAGGGACATCCCCTAGGGAACACCACTGTTTTCTGTGGTAGGAAGAGTGGTCCACAGCAAGCCCCACTTAAACAAAGGGAGAGAGCATGACCTTCCCCAAGATACTGATGCCAGGCATGCTGTGCTTTCCCACTGAACTTCTTCTCATCAAGTCTTTGCTCCACTTTTTCTAGCTGCTGACTGTGTACAGGCTTGCCAAATCACAGCACGTGCTGTCTGGCATCGCCCAAACTGGGTGGGCAGTATTTATTAGGGTGCATCCCTGGGCACTGAACACCAGGGCCTCCTCAGCTCTCTAGCCAACTGACCAGCACCCACATATACCTCTGGGAGCTGGGAGCTACCAGTCTTTTCCCTGGCTGGTTGCCCAGTTAGGAGGCAGAGTTTCTGTGCTTAAGAGTCTGTCTGCCTGCCTGGCTGTGAAGCATCGATGATACCCTGTGTCCTCAAAGCAGCAAAAGTCCAAACGTCACAGGCACCTTGTGTGCTCTGCTCTGCTAGCACAGTTTGCTGTGTTCTGCTTGGATGGTTTGCCTCTTGTATGCACTTTGATTTCAGAAAGATTTTAGAACCTTCAGAAAATGTGGAAATGCATAATGTCAATAACTATTTTACTTAGTATGCAATTATACCTTTGTTCATTGTAAAAAATGTGCATACAGAGCATAAAGTGCCAAGAGATGCTAGATTTAGATGCATAGGCCTTAAAGTCAGATAATTCCATGTGTAAGAGGAATACATTTTATGGTTTTAAGCTAAAAGAGGGTAGATTTAGATTGGACAAAAGAAAGAAATTTTTATGATGGAGATGGTGAGGCACAGGAATGGGTTGTCGAGAGACAGTGTGGATGCCCCATCCATTCAAGAACGGGTTGGATTGCTACTTTGAGCAATCTTGTCCAGTGGAAAGATGTCTCTTCTTATGGTAGTGGTTGTGGGACTAGGTGATCTGTAAACTTCGAACCCAAACCCTTCTGTGATTCTACATGTGTGTGCCTAGGAGACAGAATCGGAGTGTAGGTACAGGTGCTTATGTGGTCCTATTTTTCTGATACATAATGTCAACACTGGATGAAATGAAGTCAAATAACCAGTGTTGATTTATTTTTTCAATGTGGCATTTAAACAGCGTGATTCTAATAAAATGGAGTCTAATAAAAAAGAGTTGTTCAAGAGAAATCCTCCTCAGTTCTGTCGTGTTATTTCTCTGTCTTATGTAGTCCATTGATGTCAGATTCC
Source organism: Irena cyanogastra (assembly GCA_013397155.1). Taxonomy (NCBI): domain Eukaryota; kingdom Metazoa; phylum Chordata; class Aves; order Passeriformes; family Irenidae; genus Irena; species Irena cyanogastra. The sequence goes on along the minus strand of VWZV01009545.1, from coordinate 1,126,386 downwards.
TGGAAAGCAAAACACACACACACACAGAAATTGGGAAGAGAGAAGCTAACCATTGCAGGGGCTCTGCCAAAAGTTTTTGCTCTGTGTATCCAATTTTATATTCTTCATATCTATATTATATTGTTGAAGTCTGATTCCTGGCTGCCTTGCAGATCATTTGCATCTCTGCACTGTGATATAAAAGCCTTCCTCATTGATTGGGTAGCTTTTATATCTTCTCAGCACTCATGTTTCTCTGACATACATACCTATGCAAAATACAAGGCTTTGGAGGATCCAGCCCTTGTAGCTAATGCTTCGTTGCCACAAGGTAAGTGCAGAACAGCACTCACACAAAATGTGGGAATGGGGAGTTGTAGGGAGTGTTCAGCATCCTCCTGCCTGGCATCTGAAGATTAATGAAGGCCAGACTAAATCCAGGCAGAACAAGTCAGAGTAGTCCCCAGCTCTGCTTCCCTGTGTGCCGCTTGCCAGACAAGATCACTCTAGTTCAGCTCGGGAGGCCTGTCCTGTGCCCCAGCTTGTGTTCAGTGGGGGAATGGTGGTGCTGGTGGAGGAGTGCCAGGGTGAGCTGCCAGCTGGCTGCCGGAGGCGGCTTGGGATGAATGCTGCTTCCCAAGGGTAGTGTGAGCTCTGCCCTGCATGGCTGTGCACAGGAGGGGCTTGTAGCAGCTGAGGATCTGGTCCTTAAAGTTAAAGGGGTTGGAATATGCATGAACCATAAGGTGACATTTTGAGTGTCTCAGATCAGAGCATGGACATTACTGAATTTAAAATGCAACTGCAATTTCCTGACTAATACCAAATCACTTTTATATTCATGCAGTGATTGTTCTTTACTTTTTAAATAGCCCATTTTGCCCAAAGGTGCAGCTGACATCTTTATGATAATGAAAATATGTTATCCAGCATGGTACAGCTGAGGTTGTTCGTTGGTGCAAGGGCCACCTATGATCATCTATCCTTTTTGGTTCTCAATTTATATCATGCTTTTGTGGACTGCTTGTGATTTGCTTGTACAAAAACAGAGATGGGAAAAAAAAAGTAAAGAGATGTTTGTTGTTGTCTTTTACTTCCTGTGATGAAGCTGTATTATTTACTGTGGTGTCTCCAAGTTTCTGAGTCTTTTCAGATAACATGGACAGTTAAATTGCTTCAGTAGCCTCAAACCTCTCTAAAGAGTCAGCCTGATTCTTAACATCCAGGTCTTTCTGTGATGAAGTGCAGATACTATAAATAAGATATTCAACAAGAATGAGATAACAAAATGAATTTATATGTTTACTATTCATTCAAAATAAAAAACTTGCACGTAGTAACAGCCACAGAAATCACAGGCAGGCTTTCCAGCACAGTAAGAGCATCCCTAGTCTGGACATTTCTTGCACTTAGGGTGAAGGTGTAGAGGATGGAGCTGTAGCTGCGGCCACCACAGAGACAGAGCAACATCCAGGGGAAAGGAAGGAACGAGGAAAGAGAGCTCTGTTCCTGGGTGGGTGCCCCTCTATGACTTCCACCAGCAGGTTAAGGTTCTGCTGCTGCATGGACCCTAACCCCTGAGTGCACATGGGCAGCAGCTGCGGTGTGCAGCATCACTTCCCCAGGCTCTAGCAGAGGCAAAGCAGATGGGGCTGGAGCGGTTTCACTGTTCCCAGGAGCCTCTTGCTTTAGGCTCCTGCCTGTGAGCTGTCTATGATGCCACCATTTACCTTTGGTTCTGCTTAGCACAAAAAAAGGTTAGATGAGAGGCTGGAGTAATTACAGGAGTGAATTGTTGTGGCATAGAAATTTGTGGAAGTGATGCTGAGGCCTCAGTCAGGAAGAGCATTTTAAGTGGCATACCTACTAATTTGCCTGAAACTAGCCTGCTTATAAAAAAAAAAGAAAAAAAAAAGCCACAAGTACTGCTGCCTGCATGCAATGAAACCCAACTCAGCAGTTCCTAGAAAGCCTGACTTGAAAGAAAGGCACATTTGGCATCCAGATGAGAGAGGTGCACAGGAGTCTCAAGAGGTAATGTTTTGCTGTAGCTCCTGGAATTCATGTGCATTTTGTCATACCTCTTTGGCACAGACCCTGCCAGCCATCTGTGCTTTAAAGGCTGTATGGGGCCTGTAAAATGTGGTTACACTTGCAGCTGCTCTCCTTGCCCCATCTCTTAGCTGTGCATTGTCTGGTGTGTGACCAGGGCAGCTGCAATGAGTACCTTACTCATCTGTTTTGTTCCCAACACAGGAGCCTTCAATGAGTAGGTATTAATGCAGTAAAAACTATAATAGCAACAAGAAGTAGTATGATCAGTCATGGATTTAACAGGTGGGAATGGGGTGTGTATGTTTGGAAAGAGCAGAGCGAAAGTGGAGAGAGAAGTTTAAAGGCCTTCAGGTGATGATAGCCCAGAGATTGATGCCTCAGCATTTCTAGTTTAAAGACTTTGGCAGAGAGATTCTGGCAGGTATTGTGTAATTTTATTTTAATATTTTTCCCTGCTATAAATAAGACTTGGTGTCTGATGGAAAAATCACCAGAACTTGAGTAAACAACACGCCTGCCAGTGATAAGCTGCTTCTTCTGACAACTCGGTGTATATCTGGATATTGCAAAATGTGGTACATTTGATGTTTGTGCAATTCTGTTCTGCTTCTGGTTATTTTTACATGCATCTCCCTCTCTTTTTCTCTCCTGTGCACAGATGTTCGTATTCACCCCATGGAGCCTATGCCCAAAGCAAACTTGCCCTCGTGTTATTTACCTATCGACTACAGCATCTTCTGACTGCAAATGGAAGCCATGTGACTGCTAATGTAGTAGACCCTGGAGTAGTGGATACTGAGCTCTACAAGCATGTCTTTTGGGTTGTGAAAGTGGTCAAATGGATGACAGCCTGGCTATTTTTCAAGGTATTCCATTTTTGAAATCATTTTGTCGCTGTGCCCCTGCATTGTGAAAGCCGCAGTCGGCCTGGAGCTGAAAGCGTTTCAGAGTTTATAATCATATATGGTATTTGTTGAATTTCTCTGTGCTGATGAGATGTACAAAATCAATAAAGACAGGCTTTCCAGCAGACAAACATTTATTTTAAATGAAGGGAGTAAGCTGTCACAATAGGAAAAGGGAATGCCTTTCACAGGCTTTGCCTATGCGCTGGTAATCTCTGCCCTGATCCATCCACGTGCTTCGGTGCATGCATGGGGGCAGGACATCATCCTAACATGGAGCCAGAATATGCAAAGTGTTCCTCAGAAATGACTTGTACATTCTCTTAAAGAGAAGCAGACATGATCTGGCATGGTCTACATGTACGCAACACGTTACAGAGAGGAGGGCAAAGGGAGGAAGAAAGTTGTACAAAAGTGGCAGTGGAAGGTGGCTGTGGTCCAGGATCTGTGGTCCAGACACTTATGCTCAGGGAGGTGGGACAATTTTTAATTATGTTTTTAATTCTAACACGTACTTGTAGTGGTACTTGATTTTTCGTTAGCCAATCATGGTCTGCACTAGGAAACAAAAAGTTGTTTAATTACACTGTTCCAGAAGTGAGGCAGACTCAGTTATGGGTAATGTTTTGTAGGGGTGTAAGTAGATTAAGCTGAAATCAGTTTAGCTGTGTAGGTGCAATCTCCTCATGCACACAGGCCTTTGAAGGGCTTGTGCCGAGAAAATGTACTGCTTATAGCTCTTTCAGAAAGTAGTTTTGGATTAAGTAAATGGAACCTGATTCCATTAGAGAAAATTAAATGTCCTAATTAAAATGAAGTATTTTACATCAAGGAGCATGTCCCACAAAGCAAATTAATTTTAAACTTTGATATGGAAATATCAGTTGCTTTCATTTTAGAAATGAACTGGAGGCTGGAAGAGTGACTGTAAAATAAGATGCAAACAAATAACCCCATATTTAAAAAAAATAGATTCTTCTGAGTGCACCTTGAATATTGCAATAAAATTGTAATAAGAATGCTCATAATCTGTAATGCATTCTTAAAGAAGCAGACTGAAGCTTTGCCAAACCATGTAGATTAAACCTGTTTTCCTTCTTGTGGTTGCAATTTTAAATATCAGTCTTGGGTGGCAGTGTTTTTTCATTGCACTTACTTCACCTTGCTAATATAAAAGTTTCATGTAGATTTTTAGGTTGTGCTTAGAATTTTCTCTGGAGAGATAAAATTCTGACTAAATTCTTGTGTCTGAGAGTGAGTTTCAAGTCTCTTGTTGTTTACAGCACTCAATCCCTCCCAGTTTTATTGATGTGCCCAGGAGACATTTTTGTATTGTGCTGGTGGTGTTTAGGCACTGAATTGGATGTCATTGAACATTTAAAATGATTTATCACAAGAGGGATTCCCATTCTTACAACCCTAACAGCCCTGCCACTGATAGTTCCTGATAATTTGTTTCTTCTTTGGATGAGATACTGCTCAAAATAAATTCTGCCTTGAAATAGGTGACAGACAGACGTACTGATCTGTGTGGAACAGCAATGCCTGTACTGCCTGAAAAACAAATGTATCAATTGCTTCCTGAATCAGAACAACCTCAGGTTTGGATGTCTGAATGCTGCAGTTATCGAGGTTGAGATTTTCACATTTTTGTCTAACACTCAATGTGTTTTTCCCAAAAGCCAGAGGAGAGGGAAATTCTTACTTTCTCTCTTCCCCTCCTCCCTCAGACCTCTGAGCTACAGCTCCAACTTTTACTCTTTGTTTATTGCTTGGGATATATCTTTGTGTTTGGGAGTGCTTCATCCCAGAGGTGTGCCCTGTTTGGCAGCACAAGGAGATTTTTTGCTCCACAGCAAGCTCACATTGAAAGCCTGCCTGGCAATTTTAATAGTGCTCTACTGAGGGCTGTAGTATTCTACATTCAACCCTGTGTGTCTTGTGTTGGTCTCGTGCATTAGGGTAAATTTCCCCTGAGAAAAGTAAGAAAGCAAGTAAAAGAAAATTCAGTTGTCTGGTAATATTAGCTGATAGTTGGTAGTATGGATTTTTTCTCCCTCGGAATTTTGTTCCTGAGCACTTATATGAATCTTCCTTCTAGGATTATGCCAGTAATGCAGTGAAAATGAGGTGATAGCTCTCTAATCATATTGACTTGACTAACTATTGTCACCCTGAAGTATTCCAGAGTGGGCTCTAAACGTGTGCTGGAAATTGCTTCACTCACTGCACCATGGCACTCTTGAGAGCCACCACAGCCCAGAGAGATTCAGTGAGGAAATGCATCACATTGCATTCCCTCAGGAGAGAGTCAACATCTTGTTTGATTTAATTACAAAATAAAGTGGCAGAGCCCCCACTACTTTTCAATGCATCTCTGCCAGCACTGGTTCCAGTTATGTTCAAGTCAAATATCTCTTAGGATTTGCACCCTGGCCCCTACCTTTGCTGAGCTGTTCATGTTTGAGGCAGCTCAGTGTGGCAGACAAGGCTGTAGGCTCAACATCCGCCTTGGAGCTGCCTCAAGATATTTAGGTACTTAAATAAACAGACCTGCAGTCTTGTAAATAGGCCATGATACATATGCATAATTTACTTAAATTATTAACAGCTTGATTTTCTTAAAACTGCAAAACATTATCTTCTAGACTTTGTACATGGCTCAGAAAAATCTCGGCCAAATCAGTTTGGTGTTTCCGCCCCCGCAAGGTGCAGTGAGAGGCATTCCTGAAGAAATAAGATAGGCCAAACTAAATGTTCTGGTGACAGTCATAAAATTTGTAAAACTGATGCCTGCCCTTTAGAAGAGATGGTTTCATTCTTTCTCAGCTCAATTCTTTCTTGGAAAAGTTATTGTTTGCTGTGGTACTCTAAATTTGCACTTTGCAAATGGTTTCTCTGTATTTTTCATAAATATGGACTGCACCTATCACGCAAGAGACAAATTATGTTTATTCCTCAAAAAAAAAAAATTATTTCTATCCCTATGACTTCTCAGAAAATAAAGCCTGATGAGCTGACACAGTCCTCTACAAAATGCAATGAAGTATGTTATCCTTTAGTAATTTTTAACATAAATTCATCTTCTTTTTGAAGAGATGCAGTCTAAACTAATAAACACTAATTAATGAGATAGTAATAACTTGAAAAGTCAGTCGTTGAGCATCAAATTGCAGTTTAGCTAAGTGTGCAACACACCAGCTTTAGCATTGCATACCGTGCAAGCTGGAAACCAGGAAGTACCATTTCCCTCCCAAGTATTTCTGCATTTGCAGCAGATACTGAATATTCATTCTTGAACCAGATGGTCTCTGCCTGTGATACAATTAAAATGCCTCAGAGCAAAAAAAAAAAGTTGACTCTCATTAATGTTTGATAACAGGGACTGTTCTGCTTCGTATGACTTCATTATGGCATCAAAGTAGGGAAATTTGACAGATAGCAGTGTTGTGAAGTTCCCCAAAACCTTGTTTATGACAAGCTTGGTGAACATGTCATTACCAGATACAGAGTATTTGGTCCTTTCAGCTGGCTCAGATTGGTATTTAGGAAGGCATTGTGGAAGGAAGGCTTTGCATCAGATCCTGTCTCAGCTGTCATTTCCAAAGACATTGTGCCACAGAAGTGATTATTGACTGACAAACTGAAAATGAGTAGGATTAGTGACCCTGCCAGCCTGTAAAAATGAAGGGAAAGGCTTCAAGAACACGGGCTAGATAGACATCAGTCGATATTAACTAATTCGTTTCCTTCACCTTGTCAAAATAGGCTTAATATTAGTGTAATTTTCCTATAACATTTTTAAAAAATTCTTCCAGTCAGTAAGCACGGCTAGAAAACAAGATCTAAAGGACCTAGATTCATCATTCATGCCAGAGGACATAGTCACGCAGGTCTTATTGCAGCATTTCTTATTCAAAGTGCCCCTTTGGCTCTGTGAATATAGTAAATTTATTTCGTCCTACCCCCCAGGTGTCAGAAGACAAACACATCACCACACAATAACACCAGCTGTAAGAGAATGAGAGTAATTAAATCCCACAGCTGAAAGCAGCAATTCATCAGCATCAATATCTTCTGTGCATGAGAGTGTGTGGTCCTCACATAAAGCTAATCTGGGCCTTTCTCACAAAAATGAAAACTTGCAGAAACGTATAATTTGCAGTTAATTTTTACAAAAGGTTTTTCTGGTCAAAAACACAGAGAATAAAACAGTCTGCTTGAATCCAGTAACACTGGTCTCTCAGTAGATACCATTCTTGTACACATTGGTACAGCGATTTCAGCTCTCAGAGCCCTAGGTGGCTTTTTTTCCAGCTATTAAGTATTTTATTATTTGTACCATCATAAAATGATTCTAGGGGGGGAAAGGTGAGGCAACCAGCCTGAGAAAGCTAGTAAATAATCTACTATTAAATTTCCAAATCCTGGTGATCTGAGTTGTTTTCTTGCATTTGAACCCCCGGACTTGGTTAAGTATCCAGGTTCTGCCTGTTATGGGGTGTTTGGATGGAGTTTGGCTGCTTTGTTTATTGTAACTGCTGAGCACAGAGCCTTCTGAACACAGAGCCCTGTGTGTCTGTTCCAAGTCAGATCAGACCCCTCTAAGGCAGGCTGGCCCTGAGTGCACTCATAAATAACATCGGACCCTGGTCTCCACTGAACCTGTGACTCCCCTGCGTCCCAAGATATCACTATTTTTCTGCATGTTTTCTAAACTCTAAGTGGTTAAAATATTTATTTGAAGGGACACATTGAGAGTTGTGACAGGGTGTTTTGATGGCAAGAAAATGAAGGATCTGTGTTGCTTGCCTCAGAGTATGTCATGCAAAGGAGTGTATGGTTGTTGTACAGGACAGCACAAAATGGGTGGCATTATGTCACAGTGCATCACAGGGAGTCAAGGATGGTGAAGCTCTTGTTTGTAACTGATTTGGAGCAGCTGCTGGTGTGATTTATCCCCAAACCACACCCAAGCTTCCTCTTGAAGTGTGCCAGTTGGAACAGGCTGAAACACAGGCATGGAGCAAGCAAAAAGTGAAGTAGTGTGCACAGAGATATTGCAGTTTTAGTTGTTTAGTTAAAAGAAGCATTTTGTTTTTCCTTCTCACAGTGTGAAATGAGAACATTGTCTTCCATCTTTCAAAATTGTTCACAGGGCAGGAAAACTGTCTCTATGTCTAATATTACCTACAGGATTCACCATTTTTAGCCCAGGAAATGGTCTAAATGAAAACAGGTTAAAACTACACTGTGCACCATTTGAAAACGCATGCTTGTACTGTGTGAAATTGTTTTGGACGTTTCAGTAAGTGACTGAAATGTCAGAAGCTATGTGTCTTACTGTGTAAGAAAGGGTTTATCCTTAACTCTGGTGTGTCAGAGGATTGATGATTTAATCTGACAACCCAGAAAGATTATTTCATTTTAGAGGAAAGCATTTAAATTTGTATCCAAAAGAGTGGGAAAAATAGTCCCTCCATTGCTTTACTGGGGTGAGAGTAAGTAAACAGTTAAGAAATTGTGAAAATAAATGAGCCTAACCAGTGTTAGCACATCAGCACCTGTCAATCCTGTAATCTGTATCTGGTTTCATATTCTGAAAGCACAGAGTTAGTTGGGAAAGACATTTTCCATCCATCAATCTATTCCTTGCAGTACTTTCCTAAGTATTTGATTAATACCTTTGTGTGGTAATCTATTCCCAGTCAGACTTGTTGAAAATGGAGAAAACACAAAGAAGGAGGATAATTTTGCTGTGGATCAAACACATATCAGGGACTCTGGACCAGTTCCTCTCAGTTTAAAAGAAGGTCTCCTCGATGACTCTAAAATAAAGGTCTCAAAAAAGAGGCTGAAAGATTGGGAAATTAGAGAATCTTGAAATTTCCAGTGGACCATTAACACAATCTTTTAAATTATGGGTTATAGCATCACACTACTGTAATTCTTCCTCATGCATCAGAGAAATACTAAGTCAATCACTACATGCTTAAAATTCTGTTTTCTTCTGGTCATGGAGTATAACACTACTTGAAAGCTTGAACCCACTAGCAGCAGGATACAGAGCAGCCACTAATCTTTCTCATCAGTGTATCTCTCAGAGAAAGAACAAAAGAGAGAGGAAACAACCCCAGCCCCAATGAAATGACCCATTCAGCAATGGTAGGAACAGGAATTGCAGGCAGCTTCTGTCTTCCAAGTGAATGAGTTGGAAAACAGAGTTAAGGAGAAAGACCACTGGCTTCCCTTGGAAAATCCTCCAAATTAGCTTATGGGTGAGCAGCAGTTTGGAATTAAAAAGATGCAGAGGAGTAGGTTGTGGGGAGTGCATATTCAGGTATATTTTATATATATATTCATATATTTGTATAATCATATATATGTATATGGTCTATCGAAATTCCTCATTGCTTTGTTATTTGTGAGTTACACGTTCCTAAAAAAAAATTTGTATTGCAGAGCCCCATCGCCCAAAGACCCTATCCACTACAGTGAAATATAATTTTAGGAGATTTTGGAGATCTACAGGTCCTCCTTTCCTCCTCTCTGAATATGACAGTCTGTAAGATACCAGTAATTGAAGGAGACTGAAAAACCTTTCAGTGTGAAGTAAGGAAATTCTTCCATGAACAACACAGACACAATTTCTGGTGGTTTTCCCAAGTTTTCAAAGGTTGACCTAACATGTTAGGTTCTACCACGAAGATGAAAACATCCCCTTTTCTAGTGTTCTAATGCATCTATGCCTGGAAGTCACTTCTGACAGGTCTCCTGGTTATAAATGTCTGCAATATGAATGCCAGCATCAGAGGTGTGATTTTCTCATGATCACTGCTGCCACAGGACCTGTCTTATCTTAAGATAAATATCTACAGCTGGACAGCTGAATTAAGTTCTTCAAGTGGCAGTTTATCTCTGTGAATGACAAAGGGGTCTTCTGGTGACTAGCTCAGCTGTAGATGTCTGTGCTGTATAAGGTGGGTTAGGGTGAATCCTTTCCCAAGGTACACTATGTTAATTTTCTAGGTTTTTGAAAAAATGAGCTGAAGATGGTAGGATTTTTGATGTGCTCAGGAGAAAATAGGAACTGTAAAGGTTTGTTCTTAGATCTGGGGCACAAATAATCTGCTATCAATCTGGTTTTGCAAATGGCAGCTCTTGGTTAGACCATTTCCCATATAAGTGGGAAATGTGCTCGTGGGCAGCTAGAGATGAGGAAATCCCGCTTACTTATGAAATGTATTTCTCATATATGTTTATAATCTATTGTGTGCCTTCACTACAGCAGCCCTGGGTGAGGAAATCCCAGTTACTTATGAAATGTATTTCTCATATATGTTTATAATCTATTGTGTGCCTTCACTACAGCAGCCCTGGGTGAGGAAATCCCAGTTACTTATGAAATGCATTTCTCATAAGTGTTTACGATTCACGGTGTGCCTCCACAGTTTATCACGCAGATATCGCCATGCATTTACATGGGTAGTTATGTGTACTGCCTGTGTGTACTTATAACAGCCTAATGTTTGTAACAAGAGAGAACCATGGGAAGCAAGCACCATCTACTATTTACAAACTGCAAACAGTAAACACTTCTTTTTTATATATAACAGGATCATCCGCCACCCAATTTGTAAGTTATGAAAACTTTCAGTTCAGAAGTCACATGAGTAGCTCTGGCTTTAGTAATGACTATAATGATTATGATTGCAAGCCACAAACTTCTGTATTGCATTTTAGAAGGACTACTGAGATAATACATGATGTAGTGGTTCTTTTTGTTCTCATTATGTTCTGAGCTAGATACTTGGGATTTGGTGGATTTTAATGGGTAAACACAAGAAGGGACTTTGGTTTATTGCCTCTAGTTCCCATTTGTTCTAGAAGGAACCTGATCCTAGATGTGGCACAAACATATCATTAATACCATCTCTCAAGAGCTAGTGGTTTGTGTACATTATTACATATTTAAACATTGTGTTTAAATTGTGTCTGTGAGTCTCTTCAGGGCGAATGACTACATCTGTGTGGTGCCATCTCAGTACAGGGGAAAGGGGAAGTAACCACAGGGGTTACATTGCCACAGACCAGGCACTCTGCAGGAAATACAGAACATATACAGAAGAGGATTTGGGTGAAACCAGAGCAATGTGCAGTAAAACCAGAGCAATGTGCAAGAATGAACTTGGGCAGCTTATCAGAGATGGGATTTATAGTGGTATTTATTTGGCCCCATTGTGCTGACCTACTTTTCTGTCACTGGAATTGGAAGGAGGTGCTGCTGCTGGTCCTAGGCACAGGCATGGTCTGAAAAAATGAGTTGCTCCCCACGTCTCTTAACTGCTCATCAAAGTCTTGGAGCTAGCCACCACCAAATTACAAGCTTAACTTATTGTCTTATCAATATTTTACTCAATTTAGTATATCTGTTACTTTTTGAATGAATGGCAGGGGCCAGAGTTGGTGCTGTGTGCCTGGTACACCTGTTTTCCCAGGGCTTTGCTGTGAGAGGCACTGTGAACCCCAGCCCAGCCATGTCACATCCCTGCAGCCAGCAGCAGTATGCTGAGGCTGGCTGTGTCTCAGGAAGAGACTTATTCAGTATTGCTGCCTGCCAAGCTTAAGATGCAAAATTCAGTCTTCTACAGTCTGTCACTTGTCATATACTATCCTAAGATGATTAAAAATGTAGAAAGAGAAAAGCTGTCTTGTTGTTTTTGGAGCTTGGAGTGTTGAAAATAAGCTTATACAGACTGTGAGTATATTTGGGTTCCTCTCACCTGGAGTGCTGCATCCAGCTCTGGGCTCCCCAGCACAGGCAGTGCATTGAGCTGCTGGAGCGAGTTCAGAGGAGGGACACCAAGATTAAATTGATGGAGCATGTCTCCTACAAGGAAAGGCAAAGAGAATTAGGATAGTTCAGCCTGGAAAAGAGAAAACTTTGTGGTGACCTAACTGTGGCCTTCCTGTATCTAAAGTGAGCTTGCAACAAAGACAGACAGAGACTGTTTTCTTCTCACAAGGATATGTAGTGACAGGACAAGGGGAAATGGCTTCAAACTGAAAGAGTACATTTAGATCAGATATTCGGAAGAAATTCTTTACTGCGAGTGTGATGATGTGCTGGAATAGGTTGCCCAGAGAAGCTGTGGATGCCTCATCCCTTGGAAGTGTTCAAGGCCAGGCTGAATGGTGCTCTGAGCAACCTGGGATAGTGGAAGGTGTCCTGGCCCATGGAAGTTGTGTTGGAACTAGGTAGTCTTTAAGATCCCTTCCAACCCAAACTGGTTTTTTTAGTCTAAAAATTATGTAGGAAGGACACTATGGGGCAGTGTACTTGTTTTTTTCTGTCAGGGCTGTACGTTGTTCAGTTACAAAGGCTATTTTTATGACTGTCCAAGCTGTGAATGTAGCCTGGTAATTTTTCAGAGAGGAGTTCAGTTATCACAACTCTCATGCATCTCAACCAGTAACAAGAACTTAGTCCTCCTTTTTCCTTCGCATATGAAATGATGACTTCCATTATTATGAAGTTTGTGGTATTTCATCAGTGGCTTTTTACAAGTGTAGCTGGTCAGAATCTGCTAAAGAAGTAAATAAAATCTGAACATAAAAGCATCCAGGTCCAAATCTTACTGCATATTCTTCTACCAAGGATTATCTCATTTGATTTCATATCCTCTGTGTGGAGTACTGTTCTTTTGTAAAGCATGTAAAACATGTCTGATCCTTCTCCTTAGAGGTTCTCCTTGATCTGGGGCTGGCCTTTTATTTTTCTTGCCTGGTTTAGGTTTGTGGCACATGTGTCCTATTTTATATGCCTGTTATCTCGGGAAGTGGATTAAGGCTGGCACAGATACACTGAACCCTAATCTCTTTAGAGGGCCTGCAAATCTCCAGAGGTAGTAAGTACTTCAAATGTTTATATTACTAGGTTCAGCTGATGTTGCTTGAAATCCATTCAAGAAGATCTGGAAGACAGGAAGCAGGGCATTTTGCATACTTTTTTTTTTTTAATTACCTTGTTAATGCTCAGGTTTTTTTTCGCTTTATTGTAAGGCAAGCCTCAAGCACTATTTTCACTGCAAAATATATCCATAACCCAATATCTTGGCTGTACGACTTCTCCCATGAGAGCTTTGACCCACTTGTTATAGTTCTAGGTTAAAGGCAGATTGCTGGTGTCATTATTTTCAGCTTTTTGAAAAAGTGATAAAATATGAAATATGTTTGTACTCAGGTACCTGGATTTGTCATCTCCAGGTCACTACACAGTGGTTGATGCAGAGGAGCCAAGGGAATTATAAAGTACCTCCAGTGCTCAGAAGCAGCTCTTGTATGTTTGATGTACAGTCTGTCACATGCTCTCCTGGTTGGAAAGAAAGAATTTGCAGTATTAGAGCCATTAGGCTTTGTAGATGTGAGCAGGTACCATCCTGCTCAAGGTTGGAACCAGTGCTATCACTCTTGCCATAAAGACAACACAGCTTTTGTGAGCTGGTTTCAGTTTGACTGGAGAAGCTCTTGGCAATTTATTTTTCTTCTTTTTATTGTCAATTTATATCATGACACCTAGTAATAGTCTCTAATCAAACAGGAGTAAGAATGCTTTTAAGGAAACAATTACTCAAGAAGTGAAGTGACTGGAAATGTATTTACTTTGAGAAACTGAGAAAGAAATGAGAAAAAAGAAGAAACCTGTTTCTAATCTTTGGAATCATACTCTGGGAATGGCTTCCACAGTGTGGCAGCTATAAGAAGAGTGTTGTTTTATGATGGAGAATAAGTAGGTTTTGGAGAAGGAGATCAGCTGATAGGTTATCTGCAAAATTAGATCAGAGATGTCCCAAGACGAACTATGGCTTCTGAATTCTTTTCTATATAAAATGTTTTATTTTTTGGCCCAGGTTTACCTGGTTTGCTCCCATGCTGACAAGAAAAAAATGAATCTAGTATAAGAGTACAAAAGTGAAGATTTTCCAAGAAATGTCCATTTTGATTTTGAACTTGTTGAGTACCTAGCAAACTCTTCTTTAGGAAAACCTTTGATGAACATGTGCCATTTCTTGCACTCACCTCCGTCCCTGCCTTTCTTGATGGTAGTTCTTCCAGTTTGCTTATGAGCTGTGCTGAACTGTCCAACAGTCTAATCCTTGCTTTTGGTTACAGAAGAAAAAGGGAAGATCACAGCTATGGATCAGCCTGAAGAGCCTTCAGTGAAAATGAGATCTTTTATTGTCCTGGTCGACATATCTGTGCATGCTCTTAGAAAGTAATGTAGCCAAGATAAATTGCAAATGGAGCTGTAGAGATAACTGGCATAGCCATGCAGTTGATCTGTAACCTGTGTGCTTTTCACAATTTGGTCAATGCTCAAGAGACCCCTCAGCAGTGGGGCAACCATGGGCGACAGTGTGACCCTTGAATGAGAGACCACGGCTTCCCCTGTTTCCAACAGGCAGCTCAAGGCCATTGTCTGAGGTCTTCCCAAATGCCTGGTTTGCATCTAAATTACCTTCAAGATGACTAATGTTGGAGAGCCTTGTAGTCCTGCTGGAAGTCAGCTGAGGAGGTGAATCCAGCTGAGTGTCCAGAGTAGACTAGGGTTAGAAAGGCAAAGATTTCCATTTCTAAAATGTCCAGAACAGAGTTTGGTTCAGGATTTTTTCTAGGGAAGGCAAGTTATTACATTCCTCTTTTGTGATGTCAGCTCTCCTTGACCTGAATTGGTGTTTTCACTGCTACTTGCCGTATTTTTCTTATGGAGGAATTATACTACACATTTTAAAATTTTAAAAATTATTTTTTCCTTTTTTGGATTTATTTTCTGATTTTGTGGCCTTTTTAATTTAAACCATGATGTGATATTATAGGGAGGTCGAAACTGAGTGCTTGATCTTTCTTGGGTAGGTCAATCAGAGCAATAGACTTGCTGCAGACTACTGGTCATGGATCTGTTATGAGAGCTAAAATGTGTCAGTGCTCCAAAAGACTGAGTAAAGTTTGCCCCCTGATATAAATGACTGTCTAGATTTCAAAATAAATCCTTTGGATTATACAGAAAATTTGGACTGTCAAGAAATAAATGGTGTGGTGAACTGAAACATTGGTCTCAAGCTACTCACAATTTAGCTATATTTCAGTAATCTCTCATTCACCTTTCATTGCTGCCAGTGGCCTGTAGGGTTTCTGTTATATTTATGATGGAAATATATGTCAATGAATCATGTCACTGAGATGCATGTGCTTTTTCCACTTCAAGGAATTATTAAGCACTCCATAGTTTCTGTGGTAAACACCACATTGCTGGGTCATTTGTACTACCAGGTATTTCTTCATGTAAGTATCTTTCTTGCATCAAATATTCTTTATTTTTATGTGTGGTAGGTGGAAGGTATTTTTGTTAAGCAAGTGCATGTAATTTTATTTCATGTTTTTACATGTTTTCATTATCAACCAGTATTTCCGTAAAACTTTGGATGACAGTAAATATTTATTAAGAGGACTTTGCAAGTATTAATATGGTTACTTAGTGCCTTTATCACAGAAAAATAGATGTACCTAAAATTCAGGAGACTGGAGTACCTCTCAGGTTTTGGAGTCCCTTTGCTTAAATTTGTGGAGATTAGATAATTTTCATGTTAAAATATTACTTACTTTCAAGTATAGGACTTTTTAATATACAAAATTATGTTAATAAAATGTAATTTCCTTTTTAATCATCTACTATCCAAAAATGTAACCTACTGTAGGTTTACAAGTTAAACAGATATTACTAAGTAGTTTTCAATAATCGCTCTTAACCTTACTCGTCTGCAGTACCTAAGAATTTTTAGGAATGATAGATAAATAACCCTAACAAAATGTAAAGCACTGATTATTTTGGGAGACTGCAAGATCCTTTTAATTTGATCTGCTGTAGATTATGGATGAGAACATCTGCAATTGTCCTCCAGTTAATACACTTTTGAATTAGAAGAAAGGACAGAGCTACAGAGCAGCTGGCAAGTGGTCAGTTAACCTCCATTGCAAATGTTTAAAGCGCCTCTTCCGTGGGGTTTCTTAATGATGAAATACGCAGGGCTGGCTTTTCTGACAACTCGTGGAATGAGATCGATGATTGTAACCTTTTCTCTAAATTAAACTGGAAAACCAGGAGCCAGCAGGGCTGTATGCTCAGAGCTTTGGAAGAGCAGCTCCTTTCCTGCTCATCACCCCATAAATACGTTTTTAATGTTTATTTTTAAATTATGTGAATATATTCTGGACTATGTTCTCATCTCCATTTCATTGAACCTACTTCATCATTTACAGTTTCGAAATAGTTATATTTGTACTTATTTAATGTAGCAGCAGTTAGCTCCAGCCAGAGTACTGTCTAGATTTTATTTCCTTTTCAACACAAAAGTAAGCTTTACGAGATTGAGCAGCTGTCTCCTGCTTGCAAATGAGGTGTATGCTGAGACAATTTTCAATCTTATTTTATGATTTCTCATACTTGCCTAAATAAAAGGAAAAAAAATTACCCTGGGCGAGCTCTTTGGAAATGAGCTTATATTTCCAGAGGAGGAGTTAAAGAGCATACTTGGCTCAGGTATCTATTTTCCCTTAGAGAAACATGTTGTGTAAAGATGTGTACCTTAGCCCTATTTTCTCTCTGGATTTCTCTTTGTGGTTATGTTTGTTGTTTGGCGTGCATTTTTTCTGCTGTGGTCATCTGAAAACATCTGTGAATTCTTCTTAATATTAGTTTAGACTAGGAGAGGAATCTCCCTGATTATTCAAGAGCCAAAGTGCTTTTCCTCATTTTATTACGTTAGTAATTAAAAATGACTGCTGTTTTCTTATGTAGAACTGTAGCAAGACACCCAAATACGTTTCTAGTCACAGCTGGGCATTTATTCTTTTGAAAATCTGTCCCTCCTATCAGGTGCTGCTGGTAACTGTTGTCAGATGTTTGAGTAGCTGTGCTCTGATGGCAGGCATGATGTTGTTTCAATTCATTTTCTAAGCAAGGACCAGATGTTTCTTCTGGGCTAAGCAGAATTGATTTGCAGTTAAAACCTCAAGTAAAGGAATATCATATCAGGCTGAACCAGCCATGTCTCAAGCCACGTGTGAATCAAAAAGAAAAATGTGAGAGCCAGTGGTAATCATCTTCTTCGCTGCTCTGTACATCTTGGATATCTATTTATGCAAGTGAAGAACAGATGTGTTGCTCTCTCCCCTGTGTTAACAAATGAGAATTCAGATTTGTACTTTGGACTATTTCATGATTTTTCCCTTCCTCTACACAGAGGTAACAATAAGAACAAGGAAAATGGCTGTAATTAGAGAATTAGACCAATAGCAATTCATTGGTTCCCTGTGAGAGTCAGTGATAAATCTGCCTTCTTGGGACACTTCAATAAGCCTGAGGCACGCCGTCTCCAGCTCTGGCCACATCATGTCCTTCCACTTGCTCTCAGCAGTAAACCATTGCAGGCAGAAAAAGCAGCAGGGAAGACTTAAAGAAGATTGAATTCCAGCAGAGTTATACTGGACCTTTAATATGTGAGGTCTTGATCATCCTGTGACAAAAAATGTCTTGTGCAAGAAAGAGCTTTACATGGAATCCCATGGCTACGGTGCTCTGGTAATAGTCACGTCACTGCTAATAGTTGGACTTATTCATCAGAAGTCTAGCTTTTACATTTTATTCTAGTTGTCATCAATATATTCACACTAACCTTTAATATATTCACAGGATAACAGGCAGGAAAAATTACACTGGGACTAAGGAACAAAGACAAATATTGCTGAAGAAATTTTAAATAACGTGCAGATTTCTAGTGAGCATTGATTCATGTGCTTCATGGTGTCAATAATTGTTTGTGAATTGCAGTCATTTTTTTCCTCTGAACAGAGCATTACTTGTGAAATACAGTCATTACCTATTGATTAGCTCTGTAGTTATTTTCATGCATCAGTAGTGCCAGTAAAAAAATGAGCAACACTTATTTTACACCAATATGTAAGGTCTGTACATTGTTCATCAACAAGTGAAAGGAGTCTTTAAAATATTTTTTTTTTATTGCAGAGACCACATCAGCATTTTCAGTAGTTGTAGGTCTCAGGATAAATGGGGAGAGTCTAAAGGGATCATTTGGGTTTTTAAGGGTTTTTTTAATCGGAGCATTGTAAATGGTCTGCTGTATCAGGACAAGAGTGCAATAAGGAGGACATATTTGTCACTGTTTAGTGCTAATGTAATTTCCTATTTTCCCTACTGTATGTCTTTCTATTTAATCTCAATTGTTGGTAATGTGCTACTTTTTGATTAAATGATGAGAGCTGAGATTCACCAAGGAGAAAATAATTAAAACTATTTGTTTTGCCGACTGTCAGCAGCTATTAGGGAAATTAAATGTATTTTTTCCTGAACCATGTTACAGACTTTGCAAAGTTTGCAGTCAGTTGGAATCATCTTTTATTGAACACAGATTTAAAAGCAAAGGTCAGTTATGTTTTGGACACTAAGGAGTTTATGCAATTGATAAAATCCAACCATTTCAATTATTTTTATATAAAAATTGCGCTGCTTGGAAACTCTTAATTTTAACTGTGGCACTCTTACAGCCACATCAGCTCAGCAGATTTGCAGAATAAAGGGAGCTTTGCTGCTTGTCCCCCCAGCTGCAGGAGTGTCCCATGCCCTGGCAAGGGCCAAGCAGCAGGAAGGATTGGCGACTGGCCGCGCTCGCATCCTTGACTGCAGCCCCACATGTCCAGCAGTGCCACATCCTGTCACACCACTTTTTTGCTTCAAAGAGGAGCCTTGTTGTCTGACCTGCTCTAGGGGCTTGACACTGCTTGACTCACCATTTGTCCTGAATTGTCAGATTTGGCTGGGTCAATGTATTGATGAGGTTTCACCTAGTTTCCTCTCCTTTTTCTATTACAATAAGGCTTGAGCTCATGCCTTTGTTTGCACCACAGATTGTAAATACCATCTAGTCCAAGAGCTCATGCTTTGAAGCCTGCTTTATACCCCTTTTTGGTTTCTGAAGGGGTTTGGTTACATGGATGGGTGATCTGAGGAGGGCAAGTGTTGGTGTTGCACTGGGAAACCCTCCTACCCTGAGCCCCTTTCTCCTCCACATGGCATATGGGCTGCAGAAGGGGATCTGAGCCAGTGGGGCAAGTTGTCGTGACACTCTGATATAGCAGCCACACTCAGTGTGCTTGCAGTGAGGGCTTGGCAAGAGGCATTTAGGAATTCATGAAGAAAACAGGATGAAAAAACACTGGGACTATCAGTGAGATTGTTGTGGGGCACAGTGAAAAGGCAGGTGGAGAAATGGATAAAAGTTTTGTCTGCAGACATGCTTTGCATACCACATAGAGAAACAGAAGCTAATCTTGATTGGAACAATTCAATTCCACTGTGAAGTGCACGTTAAATAACAATAGGCGGCTGCAGCGCTGTGCAGACTTGCAGGTGAAGAGCAGAATTTTAAGCAAGCGGCTGTGCGGGCAGGAGAGGCAGAGGCGAGGGCTCAGATAGCACCCAGCACCGGTGCTCGAGCTCTGCTCAGACCTCAGCCTGTGCTTTTATGAGCTAAAAGCAGTTGCTTAAACCTTAGCACAGTTTTGCATTAATTCAGCTGGAATTTTCCCTGGGAAGCAGAAGTTTAATCATCTGGAGCTTTGCTGCTTGCAGTGTATCACCCCAAGTGAGAGGGGATAGGGGGGCTCATTGATTGAACTATCAAGGCCAAAGGATGTGTGTAGCAAAATGACACTACCAAAGAGCATAATTCAATACTGAGCTTCCTAAATAAAGTGAATTATTTCAGCATCAGATGAATCAGTACAATGTATTCATCAAACCACAAAACCTCACTGTATTTGTTTCCCATTCTAAACAACTGCTCTAATCTCTATGTCAAAAAGCCCCAGTGCAACAGGAGCTCTCCTGTGGAGCTTAGTGAAAATGAAAGGTTAATTCTCACTGTTATTTTGTCTATCAATAGTTCTGCAAGAGCAAGCCTCTGGGCCATGGCTATGTAAGTTCTGAATTACTCCAGTATCAAAACTCCAGTCAGAAACTCTGTAGAGACAGGAACTACCTGAAGATGAAATAAAAGAAATAAGAAAACTTTCGGGGAGATTGTTGGGATTTTTAACATTCATGCCACACAACTCCTTTTTTGTTGGGTTTTTTCCTTCTTTTTTTTTTTAATAGCTTACTGGGGAAAGATGTTTGGTGTGAAAGGGATTACATGGTTTTCTCCTTTCCAGTTTTTCATTGTCCTGTTTCAGTTAATGAGATTTGATCATTCATTATGGATCTCATTTTTGGAATTTGAACCAATTCTTCCTCCAACAAAAGCCAGGACAGGGAGTGTAGTCATTCACACAGGGATGGGGTACACCATGTCACTTGTACAGCAATGTGACACCTCTGCTGTGACTTCTGTCATCCAGAAAAGGAACCGAGAATGTGGCAAGGACCACATCTGTCACCAAATCCAATCCTGGCTTTTCCAATGGATTCACAATTTTTTTACTCCATCTGCTACCTTAATGAAGATTCACAAAAAAACCCTTAGAAATAGGATTAGGTATTAAATTTGACAACTTCAGTGGATAGTAGATCTGAGTCTTTCTACTTACCAGTAGTTAACAATTACATGTAACAAGTACATGCCATTTCATGCTTTCCTTTATCAGTTTAACAAGAACTGACACTTGTTTTTCCTTTAGAGCCCCTGCAAATGAATAGCTATATCACTTCTCTGTAGGCTTATATCCTCCTCTGCATTATGAGTACCAGCCTGCTCTTCTTTCAGACCATTTAGCTGATTAAATGTGTTGAGTTTAAACTCTTGAGTAATTGTTTTCGAGATGATAGTTTTTTGCTTCTGTTTCAAACCTTGTGAATCATTTGTGTGGCTGAGGGTCTACGTGTTTTCTCTCTGTCTAATGAGCTCTACAGTTAAAGATATGATGCCTCAAATCTTGTCTGACATAGTTTTAGAGACTAATCTCATTGAAATCAATGGCATTCTTTGCCTGTCTAAAGTTATATGTGTTCTTTGGGTCTCTTCTGAATTTAAGCCATCAATAGATTCCTTTGCAGATAGTGAAGAGCCCTGGGGCTGATTGACTTAAACAAAAGGATTTAAGTTACAGAGCTTAAATTCACTTTCAGTCTACACAACAAAAACTGGATTTGCATAATCAGATTCAGTCATCCTTTACATTTGCATTTTTAGTTATTTTGTTAAAAACAAGTTGATTCTGGAGGGTTAATAAGCATTCAGATATGTCAATTTGCAACTGAATGTAGCCTTTGCCTTTAGACTTAGAACTTCTCTTGGGTAACAAAGGATAAGCTGTATAGACAGCTCCATAATGGTATGGTTTCTGAATTTATCCATTATTTCATGATTTTAGCACTCTGATAGCATTGTGATAGAAAATGGGAAATGGTAGTTCTGTTTACAAGATGACTTCTTTTTAACATTTATTTTTACGAGTTGATTCCTGATAAAATAGAGTTTAATTAAAATGAAGAGAACTGTGATGTTTCAAGGGTTTTATTGCTTAAACAGAAAAGCTCTGAACTTATTGGGAAAAATCAAGGATGTAAAATATGTAATTACTTATTTGAAGAAATGAACTATCTCTTAAAAAGATATGACTAGAAAATCTGAACCACGCTCATCTAATTCTAGTCTTCCCCTAAAATAACTATAGAAAATAAGTCTGGTCTTCTTGTTTTCCATCTTTATGGTATGTTACTAGGGACAGATGTAAATTAACCCTCTTACTTATATCTTTTTGGTTTGCCATTCAAGATTAAATGATGAAATTGCCAGCAACTGGAATTATGTGAAACAAATTTCCAGAATAAAATTCCTTCCCTCCCCTTTTATCTGTCTTCCAGTTTGGACTTTCTCCTCTTAGTCTGGGGAATATTATGAAATTATAATTTAAGCACAATAACTCTATAAAAGCCAGAAACTCGGAGCAGCTGGGATATGGACATTGGTAAATGGTTGTTCTGGTTTGGGCTGAGATAAAATTAATTTTCTTCTTAGCAGCTGGTACAGTTTTGGATTCAGTATGAGAATAATGTTGACGACACACTGCAGTTGTAGTTGTCACTAAGTGGTGCTTACACTAAGCCAAGGACTTTTCAGTTTGCTGTGCTCTGCCAGTGAGAAGGTGCACAAGAAGCCATGAGGTAGCATGGCCAGGACAGCTGACCCAAACTGGCCTAAGAGATATTCCATACCCTAGAGCATCATGTTCAGTGTATAAACTGAGGAGAGTTGGCCCAGAACCATTGATTGCTGCTCAGGGGGCCTCAGTCAGTAGTGGGCAATCATGGATTTTACCTTTTTCTGACTCTCTTACCTATCGCACTGGGGGATGGGAGGGGAGTAAGTGGTTTAATTGCCAGCTGGGATTGAACTGCAACAATGGTATTTGGTGACCTGCTTTAAACTCCTTTCTTCCCAGCAGGTCAGGGACAAGGAGACAAAAGCTGAGACTCAAGGTGAGGATAAGCACTGCAAGATGAAGGTCTTCTTCCATGCAGGAGCTTTGTGTGGAGCAGACCCATCAGCATGATATATTGCAGCCCAACTAAGATGCCACTGCAATGTAGAGCTAAGAATTTTGGAGGAAAGTGTACTTTTGCTTTCATCTCTCCCATCTACCAAGACATATTTTCATCTTGCATCCTATTAATGCATAGATGTAGCACTCTGTGGTCATTTTGAGTTAGTTTGTGCACCTCACTGGTTCTGGTCCTCATCTTTGGCAGTGCAGGCATATGGCCTGCCTGAGTCCCAGGGAAGTGTTTTCTGCTGACCTTACCTGGTGATCCAGGAAAGGATTTGCACTTTCACATCTTCGTTGTCTGTATCCAGGAGGTCCTTCCAGAGGGAAAGGTAGGAAGCCAAGGCTGGCAGCCACTCTCTCCCAGCCCTCCTCCACCTGGCTAAGTCCACAGCTAGAAATAGCCCCGCTGCTGTTTGGGGGTTGTAGCACTTTAAAACAGAACAGCCTATGAAATAGCTGCTGGCTTATGTAATTTTGGATTATTTCATTTTGTCTGTGTTCTGTACAGTCTTTTTGCTTTTTGATCTCATCATAGTTCCTAAAGGCTTTCTGTATTGTGGTTTTCATTTAAATATTTAGGAGTTCCATGCCCATCCTGAGTTCTTATAGTAATTAAAAAATAAATAACAGTCATTATGAGAAAGTTGTGAAGTGGGAGATGTGTTAGTTTCTATTTTCTAACAAGGGAAAACAAAATACATGACTTGTCAAATATTAAACAGTAAGTAAAAATGTAGAGATGGTGGTGGGGGCTACAAGTTAGAAGTTGCCATATATATTATTCCTGAACTCGTATGTTTTCACCAAAAGTCAGCAAAGATATTTCACTTTGCATGAGAAGGCAGGTAATAAATTTTTCAGAGGTATATGCACTCAGGGGCATTGTTTTCAGCACCTTGAGCCTTGCTGTGTCTCCTGTTCTCTGGGGCTGCTAAAAATGCAGCTACCACTTCAAACACAAATGCTTCTTTGTGTGCTTTGCTGTGTTGTTTTGATTGCCAAGATCTATCTTCTTTGAAAGAATTCAAGAAGCTAAGGCTGACCTATGTGCTCATGTAAGATAATGCATTGAAAATTTAAGCTGGAAGTAAACAAATAAATGATGTGTTTTCCTTTACAAACACAGGAGTTACAGCCTAGTGCAAGAGGCATCAGGATTAGGATTTCAGAGACTCATTCTTTCCTTGTCTCTTCTAACCTGCACATTTGCTTCAATAAATCTCTTGTGGGTCTCTGACTATAAGTGTTGCGGAAAATTCCAGATGATGTGAAGACATCCAGGACAATTCTCAGTGATTTAACTCAGGCATCCTCAGCAGTAAGTAGTTGCAGGACATCACCTGGTTTCCAGAGAGCTCATTAACCAGACAGTGTTATGCTCACAGAAGAGGCTTCAATATTTTGTGAAGTACATGTACTTTCATCTCTCTCTGCCCATTATTGCCTTTTTTCCTAGAGACTGGATGTTCCAGCACATGAGTGTCTCTGGTTGGATGTTTATGCCATGTCTGGGGCAGCAGGCTCCTATCTGTCAAATTTTGCATATTGTTACAGAGCCGAGTGAGGCAACAAGTGTAATGTGATTTCAGGGGCTGCAGTGATATCTCAGTTCTGACTTTGAAGACATCACTGTCTGCTGCAGAGCAGGCTTAGGGATCAGCCTCAAGGCAAAGTAATATTCCTCAATGCACTTGACAAAATGAATAAAGGACTCAGTCATGATTGATGACTTTGACCCAAAGTTTCAAGTCTCTTCTCAAATTCAGTCATGCAAAGTTGGGTTCTTGTTTCTATTTCAAAATTGCTTAAAAGTGAACATTGTTCTTTTAGTACTCTGTTCAATATCTTAGAAAATGCAAAGTATGGATCCACAAACAGTCCTGCTCACACTACCAACATTATATTGCAATTCTAACCTGAGAGACATTCAGTTTGAAATTAACAAAAACACAATTCTACTATTTTTATATATATTATAATTTATAGTATTTATATTTATTATTATTTATAATACCTACAAGTGAGTTCACTGTTGGAGCTGCTACTTGAAACCAATGGAGATTTCTTCAGTGTAGCCCAGAAAGCTGGCCAGCCTCGAGGAGCTTCATTCAGCTGCCTGAGAACACAAGAATCTCATGTTATTTGACACAACCCATGATGTCCTGTTGTTGTGGTTTAACGCCAGACAGCAACCAAACCCCATGCAGCAGCTCACTCACTCCTAACCAGTGGGACTGGGGAGAGAATAGAAGGAGTAAGAGGTCTATAACTCCTGGGTTGAGCTAAAGACAATTTAATCGGGAAAGCAAAAACTATGCACACATGCAAAGGAAAAGAAGGAATTGATTCTCTGTTTCCCATGGGCAGACAGCCATCTCCAGTAGAGAGCAGGGCCCCCCCATCACACGCGATGGTGACTTGGGAAGACGAACGCTATCACTCCAAATATCCCCCCATCATTTTCCCCCCACTTTTTATCCTGAACACGATGTCATATTGTTTGGAATACCTCTTGGGATCACCTGTCCCACCAACCTCCCACACATGGCCAAGTTCCTTGCCAACATGGCAGTAAAAAGCGGAAAAGGCTTTGGCTCTCTGGTAAGTCCTGCTCAGCAATAACAGAAATATCTCTATATTATCAATTCTGTGTTCAGCACAAATCCAAAACACAGCCCTATACCAGCCACTGTGAAGAAAATGAACTCTAACCCAGTCAAAAGCAGCATACCTGCTTAGCCTGAAGTAGCTGCTTTGGAAGAAGAGAGTTCAGAGTCATGGCAGCTGCCTTCCTCAGTAAAACTTTGCTCATGTTTTGAATATGAAAGAAGACTCACCCCATGGCTTCAGAGTAGAGCTACTTGGCCATTTTTCAGCAAAACAGATTTCTCAGAAGACATATCTCTGACAGAAAACCAATTAAAACCTTCTGCTGCCAACTCCATTGAAAGATTCATGGGAAATGAGTTGTTCAGATCTGGGCATGTGCCTGTTTCTTGGGCTCCCTGAGCAACAGACTGACCCTGACAGTCTTTTGAGGACAGTTCCTTTCTTCTGCCTTATCTACAGGCATCCCAGCCACCTATGCAGAGGCTGATGTGAAGATAAGATGGAACTTCCCAATCTCTCTATGTACCTGAATTTTTTTTTAAGGTCTTTCCAGAAAATTTGCTCTCAAAAGAAAAGGAGATTTGGGATTTGATACTCTCTGTGTCTGTTTGCCAGCTGTCTCTACTTCTGTTGTTTCAGTATCTTGTGCTCAGAGAAAACTTCTCTTTTTCCCCGAATAGTCATGAATTATTCAGATTATAAAGGTCTTTCCTTCCAAATTTTGATTCATTTTTAGTGTGCAAATTGCTTTGTGTTCCTAATTCATCAAAGTTTCATCTTTTATTATATATTTGTATCTTTGATTAAGAAATTATTTCTCTGTGGCCACAACACTGTCAGGAGAAAGGCTTCACGCTTTAACTGAGCCATTTCTGCTATTTCTTTCAAAGACAAAATCTGAAGAATTGTATTATGGAGTGAATTTTTTAAAGAATTCTCATTGCCACAAGTTGGGGATTGAAGAGAAATTAATTTGGTGGTGCTGACTGGGTATATAGGGAGAGCTATATTCAATAAAGTATCTCTTTCTAGTCTATTATCAAGGCAGAAATTGGATAGAAATAGCATAATAGCAAGCTATATATGAAAGAATAAATGGAAAGAGAGAACGCAGAGGGAAACCAGGGCTTTTGAGTGAAGGCAGAGGTGGCTCAAAAGCTGTGCTGCCACACTTCTCTGGCAGCTTTGGCTTCCTAGGGACCTGGCAGTTGGTCCTGGCCACTGGTCTCACCAGGACATGAAGTCAGCTGCTGCAGCCTTATTGATCAAAGGTGGCTGAACACGTCCATACGCCTGCGTCATGGTTTCCTTTCTAGCCTTTGTTTTCACACTCACTATTTCAATGGATTACTTTTTGCCTGGAATTTTCAAAGCAACAATCACATTAGGAGGTCTAGACAGTGCAAGTTACGCAATTCACACTGAACGCACATAGCCGCTATGTTCACCTGGAGCCTGTGGCTCTACAGCAGCTGTTGTTATTTCACCTTGGACTCTTGCACCAGAAAGTAACCTGGTGTCTTCCCAAAACACCTGGCTTTGAAATGATTCAGTGGTTCACAGATCATAGTAGTCAGAGCACCCTAGAACACAGGTAATTTGCTTCTCACAAGCTTGTTTGCTTTAATATTCATGGGAACACAATCCCAGTGACTCTGTTTCTGAAATTTTTCAAACTATTCCATGTTCTGTGTTTGCCTTTGTTCTTGAGAGTCAAGCAGTGCATTGAGGGTAACTGGGTGTCACACCTCCACTAGCTGCCACCAAGGGATGAAAGACTTTTCTGTACCAAGTGAGAGTAATTTCATGTTCTCTTTGTTGTTGCTAATCCCTACAGTGTATATGCACAGTACTACTCAGGTATCACAGATGGTCATTGTCTTTCCTGAAAGAAGACAGAAAAAGAAGAAAACTCTTGCACATACAGAATTTTTCAGTACAGAAGCAAGTCAGTAATATACCAGCATTTAAAAAATATTACCAGAATAATTATCATTGAGAAAGGTGAAGGAACAGAGGAAAAGGTGCCTGAGTACTGATGCCCAGAAGATGGCCTGTTCAGTTCTTTCTGCATTTTCCTAACTGGAACCAGAGAATTTGTTGTCCACTCCAGGAAAGTCCTGATGGAACTCACTCATTTAAAAAGAAACACCATGAACACCTGTGGCAAAAAGAAAACCAAACCAAAAAACATCTGCAAGCTCATTTAACTCATCAGCTTATGCGTAGATTTCCTGCATGAACTGAAAAGTGTATGATTTAATGAATGGTACATGAGCTAGGACCAGGGTTATAAGCCCACTTTTGCTGAGAGTTCCTACAGTAGTCTACCTAATAACGCTAATGAGGGTTTTTCCATCAATACTTGATGTATTCTGCAGTGCAAAGTATAGAGATAAAGGTGTTTTAATATCTTTTTTCTCAGCATTTAGTGATCTTCCAGTTTACCAGGCAGTCCTGTGTGCACATCTCTCTGATCCCTTGTTCATGTCTCTCAAAACTCAAATGTGATGTCAGTGAGTGACTCTGCCAGCTGCTCTCTGTCCTCTGTGCCCAACCCCCTCTCCTATAATCTCTCGAGATGGCAGCATCCTGAATTCATGAAATACAAATCAAGTACAATTTTCTGTTTGAGTGGGATGAGGGGAAGCTATCCCAAAGTCATAAGTCCCCTGATACCATGGCTTGTATCACTGCTGCTCTTTCAGTCATATGGCCAACTCTGTTAGCCAGTACAAATACAAGTATATGCATGCTGTCCATTCAAGCTATTTGTCACAGTGTTTAAGACACACAGAACAGTTGCTGCTGTTTGCTGGTAGCTGCTGCAAGTGGTACTGAGATTTCAGAGGAAGAATTATAGGAGCTTATTAAATTTTTTCCTGTCCAGTTTTCTGTGGTTTCTGATGAACATAACACGCTGCCTACCCAGGACTCTCAGCTATGAATTCAGGTGAAGGTGGAAATGGATGAGTACATGGATTATCATGGAAAGCACCACAAAGCCATCATGTATAACTGATGCAGACACAGGATTTCTAAAGAGTTAAGCTGTTTCTCCTCTTTTAGACAAATGGAAAGGATGTAACATTTCGTGGCAACGTGGCTGTAGGAACTGTTAGCTGTTGTCAGCTAACACATTTTGCAAGAATTAGCACCTGGTATCAACAAAATTATATGTCTCTTAAAATTGCATTAATCAAAATGCATGAACTAGCAAGTCCCAAAAAAGCAAAACTAAAATACAAACCCTCTTAGCACTTGTCCCAGTTTTCCTAGAACAGAATATTCCATTTCATACTGAGGGAGAATTATTCTTTGTCGATGAGTTATAATTGATGAATATTTAAGAAAAAAAAAAAAGAAATATCAGAGCTTTTGTAAAAAGAAAAAGGCTTTTTCTTTGGGAATAGATAGTGCCAGAATAATGTCATTTTATGTATGTAGGCTACATTTTGCTTAAATAAGCCGGCCACTGGCTATCTTTTCTCTCCTTCCACAACTTATACATCTAATGAGCAAAGATGTGTACTTTCAATCAGAACTTTATTTACAGTTGAAGACAAACATACAGTTAATTGAAAAAGAAAGTAAAAATTGTGATCAATACTATAACAAGCAAAGGGAAATACAGGTTCAGAATTTCATTAGGAAGAAGTTAAGCAGAAATCCGTTTTACTTGTGTATTACAAAGGCATTAATTACAGTTTCTTGGATAATAATAATAATATAACAGCTTGTAAACAAAAGTCCAATTAAAAAAAAATTCCGCACCAACAAGTTGGTAACTGAAGAATGAAGAATCATTGTGCAATTTATAGGCATCCTCTTTCTCTTAGGACAAGTCCAGTCAATTAATTTACAAGATGTTACTGATTCTGTATATACTAATATTATTCTTTTACTGTTTTTTAAGGATTTTTTACACTGGCAATGTGTAGAGAATCCTCCCCTTTAATTTGCTATTTTTTGCTATTACTCCCTGTCTACCTGGAACTCTTGGGATAATACTTCATGTGAGAGACTTTAAATTCCATCTAGTTCCAACCCCCATGCCATGGAAAGAGACATTTGCCACTAGACCAGGTTGCTCAGAGCTTTATCCAACCTGGCCTTGAACACTTCAAGTGATGGCTAATTCCTTAATATAGTGCAGTTGGGTTTGTTCATTGAGTGTTTATATAGAGCATCATGACAAACATCCTGGGGTTTTATAGGTCAAGATATTTGTCCACTGGCTGGTGATTTCTCTGGTCCTTTATCAGGTGCTCTCTTTCCTAGAAAGCCACTGGCATAAAAGGGTGGGTCAGATGTGTTGCTTTGACAGTAGTCTCCTGTTTGTGGCTGATTTCGTTTCCAAGGGCTTTGTGGTTTCTCCTCATCTTTTGATGGCCTGTCATGTGGTCAAAGAAAAGCTGTGGAAAAGCTCTTCAAAAGAAAGTTGGTAACTAGGAGTGAGTCTGCCACTGCTGGAACAATTCATCCTGATCCTTGTCCAGAGACACATTAATTGCTCCAGTGGTTGCAGCCTGTTGCCAGCTTCATCCTTCCCAAGAGGTTCTCAGGCACTGGTGCACAGACAGGATGTCTGCATATGTCTGTGTGGTTTTGTCTGTTGTAGCTGATTTTTGGGTGTGTAGTAGACCCAACACTTCTCCAGAAAGAATCTTGACTCTGTGTGTGTGGATGTGCAGTTGGTGTCATGGTAGGCAAGGACAAGATCCAGAGAAGGAATCACAACATGTGCTTTACTTCAGCCTCTCAAAACAAATAGGTCGAACTGCCAGCAGGAAAGTCAGGGCACTCCTGGTGCAGGGTTTCATTTTTACTGTCATTAAAACAGAAAACATGCCAAAACAATGAAGAGATTGTAAAGAAAGGGAAAATAACTTTCATCATTAATTAAGCACTCAGAAGGTGGAATAAGACAATTCATTAGTCATACACAAGAAACTCACTCTCTGTTGCACTTGAAAACTTGTTTTCCTTATCATATTTCCGTAATATCTGGAATCATAGAATGGCTTGGGTTGTTCCCAAGCTAGTTCCAACCCCCCTGCCATGGGAAGAGAGGTCTTCCACTGGACCAGGCTGCTCAGAGCTTCATCCAACCTGGCCTTGAACACTTCAAATGATTGCTAATTCCTTAATATAGTGTAGTTGGGTTTTTTCCTTGTATATTTAGATAACTGCTTCTAGCAACAGGTGGTGGAAGCTAAATAGGAATTTCAACTCAGCGTATTACATATGATGGATGGGAGGAGCAAAACAAATCATATGAAAAGTTACACAAGCTGACTTTAATGGATGGTCAGTGTTACTGTGCTTATAAGTCACAGTGTGGGCCTGTAAGCACTTTCAACTAGTGCATAATCTTTATTTAAAATATTTTATTTTGAACAGAACAGAATAGAACAGACTGTTTCAGTTGGAAAGGACCTACAACAGCAGTGACCAATTCATGACTGACCAAATGATAAAGCACGCTCTTAAAGGCATTGTTCAAATGCCACTGACAGGCTTGGGATACACCAACCACTTCTCTAGGAAGCCAGCTACAGTGTACCACTTTCTTGGTACAGATCTCCTCTGGTGGGGAACTTAACTGGCATATCATCAAAAGTAAAAATCTTGAAAAATTCTGCATGTCCCGGGAGAACCTTACCATTGAATCAGCAGAGGCAGCCTGGCATTTCTGATGCTGTGACAATATCCATACAGACCAGTCTCTGAGGTGGTAGAGAGCCCTGCTCATAAGAACATAATCACACAAATTCCGCCCACAGACAATTTTTCTGAAGCATTTTAGTGTTGAGCTGTTGTCATTAAGATTTGGGAGTCATGATGTTGACATTTATGCCTGCTTGTGCTGGAGAGCTGTTAAATGCAGGAACATAAAGTCCAGTGAACCATCACATGAATTAATGGTTTATCTGTGTCACTACTTTTTTTTAAGTAGAGCACAAGAGTATGTGAAAAAACTTTCAGTTTTTCTCTGTCATCCAGAATAAGTTGTATAAATATATGAATGCTCATATTCATCATTGTTCTGCTACTTTACAATATCAAGATATTTTATACTGCTGTTCATAGTAGCCACTCTGTGAGCAAAGAATTGTGCAGGCCCTTTATGTTATTTACATAATGTACTGGGTATGAATAGCACTATTTTCATTAAGATAAAGAAGGGTGAAGTAGTAGTAGAGAAATAAACTAACATAAATGAATTCAAGTGATTTTAGACAGAATATCATAGTACAATAATTTTCTTAAAAAAAACCAAACATAACAAAAAGCTTCACATTACTTAGATTTACTTAGATTCATTAGTTTTTATAAGGCACTGAGTAACCTATTCACTACTGTCTCATTAATCAAGTGAGTTCTTCAGGAAAAGACATCCTGTCAGGTGCTGCAGACAAAGCTCTGAGCAGCATCAGTACTGTTAATGCCTCAGATAATGACTGCAAGGATTGCAAAATGATGCATTATTATCTAGCAGGCATTGATCATAATTATATCACTGATAAAGGCAAAGGATATCAAATGCTGTGTTTTAAGTATGTCCTTTAATTAGAATAAAAATGTCGTGGAAATAATTTCAGTGGTAGCTGTGTGATCCTTCTGAATGCAGAATGTAAAATTTTTGCATCTACTCAGGATGAAAGGAGTTATCACTCTAAGCTATTCACTTATTAATTTTCATTTAATACATGGTATATCAGACATTATAGATTTTTCACCATTTTGCTTTATGACAGAGCAGAACTCTGATAACTATGCTGTGTCTAAAATGTCATTCCCTCATTTACCTGTCTGCTTGGAACTGCAGAATCTTAATCTGCTGTCGTGGTTTCCATGATCCTTTGCTCGTGTCACATTTGTTGTTACAATGAACACATTGCATGTACAGCATAGCCTTCATCTTCTTAAGGCAAAGCACAGATGCTTTCATCCTTGCAAAATGAATAATTAAACTAGGATTTTAATATTTGTGCTTGCTTTTGGGTTTATGAGCTGTAACTGTGAAAGCTAAATCAATTATTTTGTATGCTCCATCTGACTAACTCTTGAAAAAATAGACTGGAGTTTTCCATATATCTATTCTGGCTTCAAGCTATCTTAAAATAACACTATTGAAGAAATGGACTCTGCCAATTGAATAAGACTTTTTTATTATTACAAGCTTCGGATTCGCATAAGGACCAGAAGTGTAAAACAAAATTAGGGAAGAAGTTTGTCACTAGTAAGGTCCTATGATGGTAATATAATTCTTCTGCTGTGCCTGCCTCACTTGAATTTGGGTTTTTTTTGCTTCTGCAGACCCCAGAGGAAGGAGCCTCTACAACCATCTATGCAGCAGTGTCACCTGAGGTGGAAGGAGCTGGTGGCTGCTACCTTTACAATGAGGAAAGGACAAAATCAGCTGACGTAGCATATGATGAGGAGCTGCAGAGAAGGCTCTGGACAGAAAGCTGCAAGATGGTTGGGATTTCTGATGAAGGCAGCAGGCTTCCCTAAGAAGAAGCCACTTTCAGCTGGGTAAATGAAACGCATTGAAAAGCATCTTAGGTGAATTCTTGCAGCATCAGTCATCATCCTGGAAATCACTGTTCAGTCCCAAAGGCAAACGTGAACAGCTCTGTTCTTCACTTGAATGCCTAATCTGCTAGGGTGTGGGGGGAAAATTCCCACAGAAAGGTGTAGTGGTTGGTTTTAAATCTAACCATCAGTTTTGTAAATCATTCTGTTTCAGTCCGTGATTAAAATACAATCTTTAAACATGTGCAGAGATGAGTTTTCATTGTTTTGTTCAACAAAAATAATGCTTGAGCATGTTGTGCTGGGAAGTTTTGAACTTAAACCACCTTTGTACATATAAGTTACTCTTTTAAATCAGTTTTAAAAGTTACAGCTTTTTTTCCTTAAGCTTCATTAATCTTTAAAACACTTTCATCAGCTTGTTCTAATGCAGAAATTTGGCATTCATGATCATGATGTTTTTTCTGTCTTAAGGTTAGTTTTGTATGTCAGCTGTTATCCAGAGGTATTAACTGAAGGTCAGAACAACAACAAAAAGTAAATAAATAAGGTCTTCTTCAAACAGGATATTGAATTCACTTGTTTCCAGTTTAAGTCCATCTCTCCTATAAAGGTGAGGAGGGGGTCAAACATCATAATGGCAACACTGGCTTTGGCAGAGGATGCAGTTGGCCTATTTTCTTGTCAGTAGGCTAAGATTTGCTTCACCCCTTTTCTCCTGAACCCCTGTAATGTTGCACCTGCACTTTCATTAATTTTCTTTTACAAGAAAAGTCATTCATGTGCTGTTGCATGAAGAATCACCTCTTTTTGTTGGTTTTGATCCTAGTTCATATTAGTTTCAGAACTAGAGTTCATGGTTTGGAAGAGACAGCAACTAATGCCAGCCCACTTTTTCCTCTTTCTGGAGATGTACAATGCATCCTTCCTAAACTGTGTCTTTGCCATTTTTAAGAGTAGCCCCTGCCTACTCATCTGACTTAGGAGCAAGAGGGTATTTTTCCTTTAGTTGTGTATGTCTTTCCTAAAATTTCCTAGCAGCTGTTTTATTTTTAATTTTATTTGACTTTCTGAGTGTGGAGCTGATATATTTTATGAAGTTATTTTCAGCAAACACTACGGTTTCCCCCCTCAGTGGGATAGTAGTTGTTTACTATCAGTTTTTAACACATTTCAGTTGTATACAGTTCAGGGAACTCTACCTGTGTCTACCAAAGAGAGTCTTTAAGAACGATGTTCACATTCATGGAGTAAAAACTAAACAGACATTGGGCAGTACAAAGATAGCTTGAATTTATATAAGGTCAAATAACTAGAAGAAAAAAACCCTGGATTTAAGATAGAAATATATTAATGGGAATGGTGGTAAACCATGAGAATAATTTGCAAAGAAGCTTCCCTGGACAGTTTCAATCAAGATTGTAAGTCTCACAAAAACATCTGGAAGTGTCTGGGGAGACCTTACAGCAGCCTTAGGGTACTTATAAGGGCACACAGGAAAGAGGGAGAGGGGCTTGGGCAGTGTGGTGATAAAATGAGGGGTAATGGTTCCGAACTGAAAGAGAGAAGATTTAGGTTAGACATTAGGAAGAAGTACTTCACTGTCAGGGTGCTGAAGTACTGGAACAGGTTGCCTGCACTAACTGTGGGCATCCCATCCCTGGAAGCATTCAAGATCAGGTTGGATGGGGCTTTGTCTAGTGAAAGATGTCCCTGCCCATGGCAGGGGAGTTGGAAACAGAGGATCTTTAAGGTCCATTCTGATCCAAACCGTTCTGTCATCCTTTGATCTCTTCTCAGTGAGTCTTTCCAAGCATGGGATCTGTGTCTAGGGAGATTGAGGTCTTGTGGTTAATGGAGTAAGGTCTACCCAACTCCCATCTTGTTGATTTTAGGTGCCATCTAAAAAAGCTGCATAATCCTATAAATGTACTTGCATTTCCTTTTTTTCAAGATACACAGGGAAAGAGACTAATAGGTGGGCATAAAGCTTATATTCATTTTGAGGAGCTGGAAATCACTGCATGACAGAACCAAGTGCAAACACAGTGTTGTGCTCTCATTTGCAGCAGACTAGAAACAGTTGGAACAGGTTCCTATGTACTGAACCCTGGACTAATATCTCTTTTGGGCTTTTTAGCTCAAACTTGGTACTTCACTCCAAGTGACCTTACCTCTAGCCTTTGGTTCAGAGGAAGATCACATCTAAGTGAAAGTAAGCATGCTCATATGTCCAGAGTCTAAGAAGAAGATGCACTGAAAAAAAAAAAAAAAAAAAAAAAAAAAAAAAAAAAAAAAAAAAAAAGAAAAAGATAGTATAAAGAAAGAAGAGCATCTGGGAACAAAAATAATAAACAAGTTGAGGGAGAGCATATTTCCTGTCTGAATTAAGCCATGCATGATCTATTTTTAGCCTCTTAGAGTTGGTATATCCTGGGTTAGCAGCAGGAGATTTATCACTCAGCCACTATAGCACTTTCTCTGTATGACTGGCTGACTTTTTTTCGGTAAGTGAATGTAGTGCATGTGAAATGTGCCAGACTGACACTCCGGGAACTAAATTCCTCTGTTTATTCACGGATCATGCACAGGATGCAGTAAGCCTGCTAGACAGCCAACATTTTGATGTTGCCATAGCATTCCCATGGAACATCATTGCTGCTAAAAGCGTGTCCAGGATTACTCAAACTAGATGGGATGAGATTATCATCAGTTTTAACTCTCTCGAAGCTCCACAATATTTGCCCAACCAGTTTCAAGTGGCATAGGGATTAGTGAATTAGCAAACAGTAAAGAAGAAAGCTAGTCACACTTTCGGTTGTAATCTGAACCAATTAATTAACTGTCTGAGTCCAATGAAATCTGTCTTAAACACTGAAAACATGGTTTGTGAGAACCAAGAACCCAGACATGGCTGAGTGAGGGGAAAAAAAAAAGCATCTTAAAGCCAGGGATTTCTAGAGCATTGCAGTTCATGAAAATACAGTTGAGCTAGTTGCAAAACTGTTATCTCAGGAGCTGGAAGCAGAAAACTCTGTCAGCTTTGCAATGTCACACAAGTATGTGCGTGAGCTTATCTGGAGCAAAACCCAGTGTTGTTATAAAGTATTCCCAGTGTGAATGAGAATAATCACTGCTGCAAAAATGCAAAATAATTCTTAACATAGCTACCTAGGGAAAAATACATGAAACATGTAAAAAGATGGCAATGATTTTACTTTTGCACAAATAAATGGTTAGAGCTGATTTAATTTCACATTTTAAGGTCGTGGGATTTCCAGAGATCTGGACAAGGCTGTATTTCACTTTGCTGAATATGTGGCTGAGAGGTGGCTTTCTAGTAGGTATGCAGCTATAGAAAAAATACCTGAGAGCTCTTTAACCTTGCAAAGAAAGCTAGACAAGCCCCCAGCAATGGTAAATTGAAGGTAAACAAATTAACCTTCCGACATGAAAGCAGATCCTCTCTGAGAGTGATTTCATATCGGAACATGTAGATCTGATCTCTGAAGATAATTAAAAGATGCCATTGAAATGACACCTGGCAAATAGGCCAGGTAAGCTTATAAAAGTAGGTCAGTCCCAGTGAAGTCATACTTAGATTCTCCCTCACGTCCACAATGCCAGCACTTATTTTGATTAGTATGAGAGTGACCCATTGTTCACAACTTTTAAAATGGATATTTCCTTGACAATACTCCTCCCATGATAAAAAAATATTTAGTTCAGAAATCGTAGTCCCTCTACCTTGGCACAAAAAGGCACACAAAATCTATTGTCCAGTTCAAGTCTAGATAAACAGAAGCATCCACTAAGTACCAAAGTGATCTGAGCCTACTGCTTTCGGTAGCAGCGTGAAACAATGTCAAACCAATTTTTTTCTCTTAAAAAAGGATTACAAATTTAAAAGTAAAAAAAAAAACACCTCTAAAAAAGGACCAAAAAAAGATTACTCCTGTTATGAAGGATAGTTCAAATAAATATAGATCTTACAGGAATGAATGGATCTCATGAGAATGAATGCAATTATCTAGGAATTTGATAAGGCAATGTTATTTAAACAATGAACTTGTACAGGAAATAAATAACTTGCTGACAAAAGTGCTCTAAGGTTCTTTGAAAAAAAAAATTCCTCAATAATTAACTGCTTTATTTGTCAACTGTGGAGAAATTTTTTATAAACTGAAAAGGTAAGTGCTATAATTTGTGTGTGAATACACTGAAATTTGCACATAATGAAGTAGCTACATTCTTGCTTCCAGTTCAATACTGACTTTAGGAGCTAGATATGGAGCCACCAGCCACACTTCCAAAATGATATTTTATAAATATTTAGACTTGATAGTTGACTCTTTACACAACTACTAGTTACTTTAGTACACACTGAGAATTGTTATTGCAGAAACAAAGGACTTTGATATCTAACACCAGGTTTGCTGCTGCCTCTTCCAAATGCACAGTAGTGTTAATTCTAAATATAACAATACGTGGCAGATATTTAAATGCTCATCCTAAATAAATTGTCTACATACAGGCTCTTGTTCAGTTCCAGTGTTAGGCTGCCCTTGCTCGTTCTATGACATGGGTTCCACTTCAGCTGCTGCCATGGAAAGACAAAAATCAGATTCCAGTGAAGTTAACATGAAATCTGTGACAGATAAGATGGAACTCCCATGATTTTAAGAGGGTGAGGCTGAGTATACTGACCCATCTGCAATGACTGAGAAGTCAGCGCAAAACATCTACTGTACAATGTCAGGCCAGGCAAGATGGGTAAGCCACAGACAATTCTTTGAAGGTAATTTTATTCCTTTTTAAAACAAATGTACTGTGCTTTGGCAATCTACTGTGGCAACGCTGAAGGAAGGTAACAGGAAGAAAACAGACCATTGGCCAAGAGTGCTGTTTCCAAATACATATATTTATTGGCTTCCATGCTGTACCAACCCCTGTTGGCTTCTCTCTCTTTGGAAATGGACCTTAGCCAAGAATTCCTTCCACACAGGCAATCAAAAAGAGTCAAAATGTAGCACTGACTCGTTTATTTAGACAAACTGTCTAGATTGAAACCAATCACTTTAAACTACAAGATTTCCTAATCTTGGAAACTAAAAAGTAAAAAAAAAAAAAAAAAGGCAAAAACCAGGTTATGGCCCTTTTTGAGTGATATTAAACCTGGTCACCTCTTCACAGTCAGAATGCAAGACACATTAAGATGGCAAGCAGCCTTATGTCCTTTTCAAAGAACACAGATCAACAAACATTTCCTTCCCCTCTATCTTGGCATTGCCTGAACTCTCAAAATTAGCTCAAGTAAGATCACTGTTTGCAAACAAGCAAATCAATTTAATTTATCACTTCCCTGTTTTGAAAGTAGAAACAAAATTTATTTCAGTTTGCCCACGTTTATGGAAGTGATTATTTAGTCCACATTGGTCTGCATATATTGTAGATGTGTGCTGTATCCCAGGCTTTTTTAGCACTACTGAAGTAAAAGAATAAATTCCTTTTAAGATGCACACGATAGCTAAGGGCCAAATCCTGGCTTTTTCCTTATTTTTTTCCCCTCAGGGAAAGCTTACGCTGAGGACGATGTCAGTTCTTTACAAGGAAAGTAAGACTATGCTCAAGAAAGTTAATGTAAAACATTTGCACAGAACTTTTCTCTTAACTACATTGCACTGCTCTGCTGAAGTTAATGAGACATCCCAGAATCACTGTACAAAGAAACATAACTTAGTAGTACAAGAAGCTATACAAACTTTGTATCATTTAAATTTGATAATGCCCCAGAACATTATCTCTGGAGTGAAAGAAACTTCATGTTTCTACTATATTATTTTAATATATTAAAACTATATTATTTTAACATATTGTAACCCTCTCTTTGTCTCAAAGAAATTAGTCTAAAAAATGTGCAACCTAAAAATTCTACTGATATGGTGTTTTGAGAAGAGAATAGCATTTATGTCACTTAAAATCATCTAAAAGCAGGATAGATGGTCTAAGCCTAAGAGTTAGGCTGCATCTGTGGTCAGTGAGTGTACTCAGTATAATACTCTTATGAGTCAGTATAATACTCCTATGAGACAATTCCTCTGACTGCTATTTGAATGGGAAATGAGCCATGCTGCCATATCTCTGGCTATCCAGAGAGGGAAAACAGACCAGTAGCCTAAGGTAAATGTCCAGTACCTGTACATTGTAGAATCACAGAATCAATTAACTTGGAAAAGACCTTTGAGATCACCAAATCCAACCTGTAACTCAGCACCACCATGTCAACCAGACCGTGGCACTGAGTGCCACACCCAATCTTTTCTTAAACACCTCCAGGGACAGTGACTGCACCTCCTCCCTAGGCAGCCCATTCCAATACCTAATCACCCTTTCTGTGAAGAACTTGTTCCCAATGTTCAGCCTAACCCTTCCCTGGCACAGCCTAGGACTGTGTCCTCTTGTCCTGTCGCTGGTTGCCTGGGAGAAGAGGCTGACCCCACCTGGCTACAGCCTCCCTTCAGGTGGTTGTAGAGAGTGATAAGGTCATCCCTGAGCCTCCTCTTCTCCAGGCTGAACAACCCCAGCTCCCTCAGCCGCTCCTCACAGGACTTGTATGAGCTCTTGTTGACTCAGCCAGCTGTCCATACTGAAACTTCCTGAGTACAAAGTTCTTTCCTTTTTCTCTTTTTTATTTTTGTCTTCCCCCAACTCCCTCCCCTCACAGTTTTTTAGCTAATTTACAATAAGTTTGATTTTCTGCACAACAAAGATCAACTAACCCTGATTTGAACTGGCTGGATCATCTCTTCTAGATAGTTGTCAGCCCAAGCTTAAAATTTTCCAGTGAAACAGAGCACCTTAGATATGTTCTTTCCTGCCACAAAATGTTTTCAGCTTTAAAAAAATGAGCTTTATTTCTCTTTTGAATCAGAGTAGCTTTTCAGCTCCCAGCTATTTGATGTAGTTACACTTTTATCTGCTGGGCTGAAGAACCCATGTTCTGATCCTGGTGGGGATGGACAGGCAGTGAAGAAGGCATCTCTTGGCATATTTTTGATAAACTAGCTAGATCTTTGAATCTTTCATTGGAAGTCATGTTTTACATCTTGCAAACTCCTTCTTATCTCTTTGTGAATCTTATCTGATTTTTCAACTTTCCTCCTGCTTTTGAGATTTTAGCAGCTCATTTTGATATACACTGGTAATATAGCCTCACTAGTCAGCTTATTTTTTCTGTTTCTACCCCCCAAGACTTCATGGACTTCCTTCCCTGAAGCATCATAGAGGGACTCAGATTTGGAGATTCTATAAGCCTTTTTTCAGACACATAAAGCCTTATCCTGTAAATACGGCCCACTTGATGTTTGAAGATGCATGATCTAATAGAACTCTAAATGCTTCTTTTATTGTGATTTATTTCCACCATTAAAGCCCTAAATCTGCACTAAAGAGTGCTTGAGAAAATTCTGGAGCTGTTGAGTCAGGAGATGCAACAGGGACTTAGAGAGTTAGAGCACTGACATCATGAAAACATGCCCTAGTTCAGCATCTGAAGTCATAGATAAAATAGTGCACAGCGACTTGCTTTATCTGGAACATAACAAATTTCAGTCATTTCCTTTGTTTTAGAAATTATTTCTGTTATTTATCACTCTGACAGAATCTCCCAGAAGATGTTTCTCTCTCATCCCAGACAGAACTAGCAGGATAAATGCATATTGCTCTGCACCTCTGAAGCAAAGAGATCCCCCAGCAATTACACAGTACTTCAGCACAGTGCTGGAGCTTCGGCAACTTGGCTACAAACATTGGCTCCAACAGTGATTTAGAAAAGCAGATTAGGCTCTCAGAGATTTTTCTTTTTTATAATTTAGCATTAATCTTTTTTTTTCTTACCTCTGTTTTCCCTCATATGTGGCTTCTCTTTATGGCCCTCTGTAAAGGTGGGGGGCTTCTCCCAGAGCTGATAGAAACAAGTTTTGTTCTACGCAGTCACTTGGCAGAGCAGTTGCAATTGCAGTATTGCAACTCCCTCTTGCCCTGCTGGGTCTTATTCCTGGACACTGAATTCAAGCTGCAAATTCACAGCTTCTTTGCTTATTATGAGGAGAAGCATTACCATCTGTTTTATGGAACTCTA
This sequence comes from Irena cyanogastra, assembly GCA_013397155.1. NCBI lineage: Eukaryota > Metazoa > Chordata > Aves > Passeriformes > Irenidae > Irena > Irena cyanogastra. The sequence continues at coordinate 1,085,535 of VWZV01009545.1, read as the reverse complement.
AACCACATTTCATACCACATTTCATATCACATTTACTTGATATGCAATTGCTGCTGCATTTATTACCCATCCTCTTGTAGAGCACAAACCATTTTACCACCGGCTCATTGTTTGAAATACTGAAAAGTACAATTCTCATCTCATGCCTGAACAAAAACCCAAGATGCAGGTATTTCCTGCAGATAACATTGAAAAGGCAATGGTATTATTAAAATCTTAAAATACTCAATCTTCCAAATTTTACTCAAGTTTGAAGTGATCTGGATCAATATGACTGTGTTCCTCATATTTTGTTTAGATGGTGCAGCATTTTGCAATGAAGTTGTTACTTAAACAAGCTCAGGGAAAAGGCCTTCATTGAAAGACATGTCTTTCATTCTGCTCTGAAAATTAAATTCTGTATCTTTAGCAACTGCACTTAGAAGAGATTTTCCTTTTGACAATGATGACTTGATGACTTAAACTATAGGAGAGGATTCAAATTTTTCTTCCACATCACACTGCTGGGGTCCACGAAGATCCAGAAAGGAGGACACAATATATATGCTTGATTTTTCACCTCCTCTTCCTCCACTTGTTTCATGTCTGACGGCTGCATGAAAACAGGAGAAAGAAATTAGTAGCAATTTGCTTCCATTGGAAAAGAGCAAAAATAAAAGAGCAGTTATTCAAATCTTAATCAGACTTAGTACTTCATATAACCTGATGTGTTCACTGGGTTTTTTCTAGGTTAGATATCAGAAAAAAAATTCTTCATGGAAAGAATTGTCAAACATTGGAACAGTCTGCCCAGGCTGTGTCATCATTCCTGGAGATATTTAAAAGTCTTTTAGAAGTGGTGCACAGGAACATGGTTTGGTGCTGGACCTGGCAGTGTCAGGTTTGTGGTTGAATAAACTTGGAGGTCTTGTCCAACCAAAGTGATTCCATGATTCTATATCTCAGCTTTGATTATGTTCTTGAAGAGTAGCTCTCAGGGTCAGAAGAATTGGGAAATTTGGTCTCATCTGTTAAGGGTATGACTTACCTTTTAAAATGAGTCTTCGCTTCTGTGCTTCTTCACCTTTGTTTCACCATAGCTGGTAGTGTGAAGTGGCTGCTGTTTTCAGTACAGCTGAAAAGGTCAAATGCTGGGTGTTGCTCTTTTTTGAAATAGTAACTTCTTAATTCAGTGACAAATTCATGCAGAATCATTCAATTCTTTTTTCAAAGGCTTTGAGGTCTGGAGACAGCACCACAGTTATCTAAACAACAGCTGTTGAACTTGAGTACCTGCAAAGTAGTTTTACCAACGTTTGGATCCTACAAATAGCTTTCTATCCTGCATTCCTGTAAAGCCAATGAAAATATTTGGGGAATAGGTTAGACTGAATTCATAATTTTTTCCTTTCCATGAAGTTTCATAAACCTACATGACCTAATTGCCCTGAGAGTGAATATTTTGGGACATTGCACTTATAAAGCACATGAATATAAAAGCATGTGTTTGAGCATATTCTACTAAGTAAATTCTTTTTAAGCATATGCTCAAATTTCTACATGGGCTTTACTGACCTGGTGCTACAGCTTGTTGATCTGCAAATGTGGGACAGGTAACAGGTAAAAGGGTTTGAAATCACACCTCAGTAGGTAGAATACACAGTACAAGTTAGAGGGCTAACTTTTCTCTGAAATAAAGACCAAGACAAATGGTCTCCACGTTTAAAAGGTTTTTTATAAACACCAGTGCTAAACAAAAGATAAGTTTAAACTTTAAGCCTTTTAGGTCAATCTGTTTCAATCAGAAAATCATTGTTTACATAATCTCCAGAGAAAAACAATATGGAAATTAAAATATATTCTAAAAATAGAAAAACAAAACTAGTGCTCTATTGCTGAACAAATAGTCATATACTGTAAGTTGAAACCATACATCAAAGCTTGCTAAAGACAAGAGACACAGAATTTTTATGTACAATACTACAAAACAATTCAAACCCCTGTACTTCTTTACAGGGACTTAAACTGGAGTGGTAACTGTATTATGCCAGCATGAAATGGTTTATTCCATGAATGGAAAATAAATTCAGAACCACTTGGCTTTCATATGTTCAAAGCAGTTGATTTGCTGAACACAGATGAACACTTGTACTTCCTCCCATTTTTCTTGTGTCCTCTTTCATTTTTAATGTCTTTTGTTAGTCAGATGTGATAAAAAGCTTTAGATCAAATCTCATGAGGTAAAATCCAAAACTCTGGGGAAAACTAAGAAAGATTGATTTTTGGTTTCTAAAAACATAACCACATTGCCAAGAGCCTCCAGCTGGCAGGATAGAAAAAATGTCTCTCCTGACTGCAAATTGCCAATTCTAAAATGGCACAGCAGCAGCTTTCCACCCTGACTACCTGCAGCTGGCCTGCTTTCCACCTTCTCTCTGCCAGGCAAAATAATAGCTGCCTCTTGCCATCTCTTCCATCCACCTCCCCAAAAATGCACATCAAGTTATGAAACACAGTTTAAAACTGTGTATTTGAGATGAGCCTGTACTATAGCTGTTGGGATCACAAACAGGAGTGAGATGGAGTACACATTGCTCTCCAGACCAGCTGGTATGGCTGCGGGGAGAAACAGTCAGGCTTGCAGCTCATAAAGCCTTCTATGGGTCTAAAAAAATATAATTACTGATCTTGAGACTAATTGTTCTTAGTTTAACTTCATTATGGTAATCAATGAAAAAGCTTTGCTGACAGCTATAGGCCTGAAGGAATCTTCTTGGCAAAAGGAAACAAGAGCTTTCAATCCCGGGGAATGGAGATAGTTTTGCAGAGGAAACCAATGCACAGGACTAGTTTTCATGGGATTTAAGTGGCTTGAATGCTGCTGAAGATGAAACAAAAAGTAAGAAAACTGCTCTGTAGACGTTAGAAAAAATTAGTGAGTCTGGTGGGGTGAGATGTGGGTAAGGCAGTGTGCAAATTCTCTTAGTAACAACGAAAGTAAGCACAAGCTTAAAATAAATGTGGGCTGAGATGATGCTCCAGACAACAGGAAGCAGCAGGGCTGGCACCTCCCTGCTGCAGATGAATGCATGTTCAGGAGGCTGCAGAGCTGCAGACTTACTGCATTGCTTTTCTCCTGTTTTTGTGCTGTTCTGCAGCCTGGCAGAACTTCAGCAGTGGCTGTGAAAGAGAAGCCCACCTGCTCAGAGCACCTAATCCTTTGCTGTTTGTGCTATGCTCCTGGAAAGAGGGACATTAACTGGAAGAGTGAGGAAAGAGAAGGAACTCACTCCCCTAGCACTGAAGAGGTGGTGAGCTTGGTAATTTATGAACAAAACAGTCCCAGTGCCTGTTATGGCCATCCAAACCTTACAAGAGAAACTTGGGAGAGCTCAGAATATAGCTCAGACTGTAGAAGATTTAAGCATGGATGTGTCTAATTCCTGGGTAAAAGAGATGTCTCCATCAGCTGTCAAGATGGAGAAGGTCCTTGTCGTGCACATTAGCAGATTTCTGGGTGCCTGAGGGAATTCCAGGTGAGACAGGGAGGCTTCTAATGAGTTAGACTGCTCCTAAATTTAGGCAAGTCCTGAGCAGGAATATTTTTGGTGGGATATTTTGATATTATGGTGTTCATCCCTGTCTTATTTTAGAGGTTTTGGTTTGTTTGGTCGGTTTGCTTCCACTGCAGCATAGTGCTAGGGCAGCCAGATCTGAGACTGTCAGGAAAGCAGGGCAGGGCAATGGCTGCTAGAGGGCTGAAGGGTATCTGCCTGTCCTGGGCATCCAAAATCCTCCCTGTTCAGAACATGAAAAGGAACTGCAGGAGACACAAGGAGCAATCAAACCCAAAAGAAACATCCCTGGCAAAAATATGAAATTAATTCAAAAAGTCAAACTGTTGCAAGGGATGGCCATAACACTATTTCTCTGTGTGCTCTCCTTCCCTCTTTCCTCCAAAAGAATACAGGTAACTACAAACAGCATCTGTGTCAGGTGGGACCCAGATGGTGGGTGTCTAACACATCCCAGCTGCACTGGGTACACTGAAACACTGCGATGTCTCTCTGAAACAGCCCAGTGTCTGTTTCTCTGCAGAGAAACTCCAGCTCTCATCTGTAAACACTGTGGGGAAAAGGAATATTTAAGGGGTGATAAAAGACAGGGGTGTTGGCACAAAGAGCAATAATTCAGTGATGGATAAATAAGGATGAACAGCAGTAGAAATTTTCTTATGATCTGGAGTTTTGTCCCAGGAATAGTTTAACTGGATTAGGAGAATGAAAGAAATGTAAATATTTTTAAGCCTAGAGTCCCATTAGAGCAGAGGTGGCTAAATACACTGCAGTGGACCTGAGCCTGATGACATGGTGGCTTCTTGCAAAACTAAATTCTTTGACATATTTAACATCACACTTTCTGGAATGCAGTTTGCATTCTAGTTACTCATGAAAACTGTTGAAGGATTTTTAGGAATGATAGCCCTGGGCAAGCCTTCCACTAGCAAAGATTTCTTGCACTGACTATAATTGTAACAGAAAGGAGAAGTTAACAAGGCTCCTACTAAAACGTAATTCAGAAAGCAATAAAGACTCTGGCTTTAAACCGCATTAGAGGCTTGTGCTGCAGCTCAGCATCCAAGTACAGTGAGGGAGCAGAGGAATCCCCTACTTTCACTTTGGGTATTCCTCTCTTTCCAGGGGAACCTGGTCTCTAGCACATGAGCAGGGTGCTCTTGACCAGAGTGTCTAGTCTTTCTCTGTAGTGATTTTTCATTCCTCACACCTGTAAACAGCCCGTAAACATTTAAGTTGGGAGTGTCTGAATTAGTCTTCTCAGGGCAGGAGGAGAGGGAGGGAATAGGGATGGGGAGTAGGGTCTGGTAAAACTTTGGTTTAGCTGCTCTTGAATTCACATCCTGGTTTCCAGTGCTTTAAATCCATGTCTACATAACTGTTACAGGTTTTAACACATCCTGATCACATCATAGGTGATTCTTTTGGGACTAGAAGGTCCCCAGAAGCCATATGTGATATTGTGAAAGCCTGGTGCTCTCTACCCCAAGAAACTGGGAAACCTCCTGTGGTTGAACTCCTTCAGCTTTCCTACTGACTTCAGCCATACAGTTCTGAAAATTTTTTGTTGGCTAATTCTATATAGAAATGCCTCTTCCCCTCCAACACATCCCAAGTAGGTTATTTTCTTGGTATTATGTTCTCAGATATGGCTGATGAGGTGCAGATAGCACTGAGCACACTGTGCTGCCAGTAGGGATTCTGGAAACCTGAGGCTGGCAGGGCGCTCCTGGTGTGCCCTGCTCGTCTTCTGCAGGTGTGCAAGGATGAGGGTGGTGAGTGATGGTTGTTTGTCAGCATAGATCATATGAGTTCAGATGAGATTATAATTTTTTGGTACAGCTTTTGCCTTTTTAACTTTTGGTATGAGTGGAAGTAGGACAAAAAGACATGTCTGTGGGCATAAAGGGTAGAGATTAGCAGCTCAAAAATGGGCTAACATGTGGGAGTTTGGGTCATTCCTAACAGTAGGCAAAATAGGTGGCATTTGAGAGAAGGAAAAATAGAGCAACATTTTTACTTAAAGGCTTTACTTATGGATCTGAATTATATGTGAATGCAGAAAGACCAGGAGCTGCCCTTACTGCATCCAAGTCACTTTTTCAGTGTGGGAACTGTAGCAGAGTTCAGAGACTTTGCTCTCCTGTGGTGCCCCAGTATTGCTGCAGGGCCAGAGATGAAGCTCTCAAACAGAAATGCTTCAAAGAAAGAAGGAATTATGTTCAGATGTGAGATGTTCAAACCAATCCAAGTTTGAGAGGGGCTTTGCTGTTTGTGCAGGCAGTTTTAAAGGGATGTAGGAACTGTTGGAGAAAAAAAATCTGGAGAAAGCCAGAGGATACAAGTGAAAAATAGTAGAATGAAGGGATTAAACTTCAAAAAGTCTGTATGACAAGAAATATTAGTTCTCTTCACCCAGCTTCTAAATTCCAGGGTCTTAGTGAAGCCAGCCTCTGAACTCCAGTAACTCCATTGCTCACCACAGAGTCAGGGGAGACTGAGAGGAGTCTGCAGCTCCCCAGAGGGAGATCTTGTCTGGCTCTGTTGGGTAACTGGAGCTCAGCAAGGGTAAATTGCAATAGGAAAGTGGGAAAAGGCAGAGCAGAAAACAAAAGCAAAAAATAAGTATGCCGGCTAAGGAACAAAACAAAAGGTTAGACAGCAATTTCTAAGAAAGAGATAAAGAAATACGAATGATGCAATCTATGAAGGAAAAAGTAAATTGCCAGGGATAAAAGAGACTGTGGAGAAGGCAGCTGAAGAAGAAAAGAGAATACAATCCCAGCTAAGCACTTTGAAGAACAGAGTAAACAAATAGAAACCTTCTGTTTGTCTTGAAAGGCTGCTTCAGACGTTGCTGCCTGGAGACCGACACCTTTTGCTTATCACTATTTTATTGCAAAAGAGTGAGAAGCTGTAATTATTCCTGATGTCCTGTTTGTTTTCAAAGTAAATCTTCACATGTTCTGTTTGCTTGATGCATTTTTAAATTACTGCCCTGATCTTAGCATAAAATCTAAAACAGGGAACTGAAGCAAACATTCTCTCCATCTGTGTTTCTGAAACTGAAAGAAAAGGTGAAACTTCAGTTACTAACAGACATTTAAGTAAAAATGGTAAAACAAACTACAGCTCAGTGCTGGGTTAGTTGGTTTTTTTTTCCAAATCTGAATTCTAGTTCAAAATGCTAATCCTGAGATCCTCTCCTCCAATTTGCTACCACATTACTTCACCAAAATAGCTTAAAAGTTCCTCAGCTAGCTTTAATTATGTCTCTGCCCGCATTCTGCTCTCAAGCAAGCTTGGTGTTTTCTTCTTGTTTGGCTTAGGTTGAAACCCCTGAGCCTGGGAAAGGAGCTTTTCTCTGAGGAGTTAAATAGGCTGCAAGCTCTATAATAAAAGAGGAAAGTGGCACACAATTCACTTTTAAAAGCACCTATTTCTTTGTGGCAGACTGAAGCCTTCTGAGGTCCAGGTCAGACACTCAGCTTTTAGGCTGGATGAATCTCCCTCTGGGTGCTCCTGCCAAGGAGGCAGGCTCGGAGCAGAACTGGTGTAACTCAACAGGGCCAGGAAGTGTTGCCTTTCTGAGAGGCACCAAGCTGCTCAGAGCAGCTTGGAGATACCTCAGCCTGGGACTGACAAAGCCAAGCAAGGTTTCCTTGAGACAGAATTCACTCTGCTTTCACCAGAGGGTTGGACCAGGTGCTTGTAGAGATCCTTTCCACTTGGAAGGGCTCACCAAGACTATGAGGTTCACATATCTCTGCAGAGTACCCTGATCCCCCCCGGGAAGGGGAGGGGAGAGGAGGAATTCTGTGGGTCAGGAAAAACGTGGCTTGGGGTCCAGTCATCTTCAACTGGCCATTAAGTCTGGAGCAAGGAGGGGAAAAGTATGCTAAAAATAGTAAAAATATAATCTATGGTTCTTAAACTTTATGTTAATCATACAACAGGAGATCTGTCCTGCCTAACTTGTAGTCTAGGTGAGACAGTAATGTTCAGGGTCTAAAGACTCCAGGATTTAAAAAAAAAAAAAAACAAAAACCAAAAAACTAGCCTTGCACTTCAACCACCACAGAAATCTAGCAGTGTGCCTTTTTCACCCTTTTTATGTGAGGGGTAACAGCATTCAACATTTATGACAGTCTTCTGGGCTGTGTATCTGTAGTAGAGACATCTCAATGCAGAGCTGGATAAGGCACCTGGAAAATGAGGCTCAAAGTTTCATTAATGCAAACTATTAGACAGCTCCTGACTCAAACAAACCCTCCCTTTTAGTTCCCTTGGTAAGGGAACAAACTTTGACCATAACAGAGACTTATTCAGAGGCCTGGGTTCAGCTTTGGAGGACCAAGAGCCTCAAAATTGACTGTGAGACACTGGGGCCTGGGAATCTGACTTCCATGGTTTCCATCCAAAACCAGAGCTCTACCTAAGAGATTTCTGTTAATTTTTTCCTCATGGAAGGTGCTTCAGCACCAGTTGATCCCATCCTGCTCCTTTCTTCCATGTGTGACCTTTCCACACTATTGCAATGCAATTCATAGAGTGTGTGTGCCTGACCATAAGTTCTCATTTGAGTCTTGTGCTGCAGGATGGAAAAATTGTAAGGAAAAGGAAAATAAATTAATGACATAGAGTCATATCAATTTTACGAGCAGAATCAGATCCTTCCTCTTCTGCAACAAGGGCAAAAACCAATTTCTTCAGAAAGAATCTCTGATGATTAAAAGGTTGTTGGCAATAGAGCCACAGAGGCTAATTATGAATTCTCTCTTGCAGTTTTCACTGCTGTCTCAGATAGTTGGCTGGCATAATGGAAAAACTGTTTCATTCTAGACGAGGAAGTGGAAAAAAAAGTTTAAGGATAGACTCAGACCTGTCATCAATTTATAACAGTAAACCTTATAATGAAAGTAGATGGAAGTGGATGAAGCTATACCAGTTCATAATCTGTTATTGTGATACTATTTGATGTTTTTATGGCATGTAAAGGATGGGGAAGATACATATAAAATAACATGAAACATGTAATTGTTCTTTAATAGTAAATGTCTGTGATTGCCTCATGGGGGCTTCCAGATATCTGCATGCTTATCCTTTTATTCCCTTCTCAAAGTGTTTGTATATGTAAATGACATAAAAAATATTCAGTTATCCTCCCTATAGACATACTGATTTTGGAGGAAGATAACTATGGCACATTCCAGGCTACGTGTTAACTATTCTTTGCATGAAAGACAATGGTTCCCTCTTTTCCCACAGAAAGATCAATGCTCAAAAAGGCTTTTTGTTCCACTACAGCCATGTGTGGCAGCAATGCAGTCTATTCTGAAGCTCTCTAAAAAGGTGTATTGCTGTATTGCCTCTCAATTACAAACTCATAGCACAGACATGAGGGATGAGGACACTGGATAAAATGTGTGCCTACAATGAGAGCATTCTGGCATAGCAGCAACAGGTTTGTGAAAGAGCTGAGCTGCCTTAAAGGTCTGATCTCATGAGAATAGCAACCTTCAGCCTTTGAGAAACAGTGGTCTATTCAGGGTTTCTTTTCTAAACTTTTTCCCCCTCTTTATGCATGTTTCCAAGCACACTGATTTTTCCTCCAAAATAAAATGCATGGAGGACACAGGGGGTTCTTTCATTGTTGGAAAAAAATATCCTGACCACCTATCTCTATGTGGATGCCAAACAAGGACAGTCATGTCTGTATTCTAGTCATATTTCCTTATTGTTTGTGCTGTCCTGCCCATTACCAGAGAACAGGAAACTGCTTAGGGGAATGTAATTCTGTTTAAAAGTCTGTCACTATGAATTACCAAAGGGAAAAGGCAAATCACAGGGTAGCACAGCAGTACTTTGGTGCCAAAAAAATCCTAGACCTTTGCAGTGTTAGGAAATAATTTGCAGTGAATACCCAAGTTCCCCTTTATAATTTTCTTGAGGCTAGAAACATGCTAAAATCTTCTATTTAGAGAATACTGCATATTAAAGGCAGATTTGAAAAGAGAAGACAGCACTTCCAGTCTCTACCACTGCCAAATTTTAGTCCTTACAACATGCATGTAAATAAGAGCCTTGCATTTGACATGATCAGGTCTACCTGTTCTGTGTGAAGTTTCCTCCAGTGACACAGGGGCTGTATTTGCAGTTTGTTTGCCTCAACCTTTTTTTTCATCCTTGTTCAAAAGTTGCATAACTACGTTGTCTTCAAGAAACAGGATGTTTATAATATAAAAATCTGTTTATAATATAAAAGCAGATGAGCCTCGGGTACTTTGGGATACTGTAGGTCACATTTAAAATAGCTTTCATATAAAATTATTCAGCAGAAAGTGGTAGCCTGGAGTGAGTCAGTGGTTCAGATACGCTCTAGTGCAGTTCAGCAACCTAAAAGAATTTATTATTGGTCTTTTTAGAATTGTTGTTAATCCCTGAAATGAAACCAATTCTGCTTGTATTTTCAAAAGTTTTATTCAGGAAGGTTATCCCTGTGGAAAAGATCAGCAGAAAGCCAACACATCAATGAAATTTTATGCTAATCCTCAGAAGAGGGTAGGAGAGGGATGGAGGCCAAGAATACAAAGTAAGGAATATACCTTATGATGATCTATGCACAACAGCAGATTTAATTTCTACAGAAGCCTTTAGAAGGGGAAAAAGACCCAAACAACAACCTCCCTCTTTCATTAACTGAATAATGATTAGAACTAAAATTCATTCCAATTCCAGCCAGTAGACAGAATGCCCAGAAAATGCCAATGTCAACAGTCTGTTCAGACAGACAGACTTGGCTAACAACCCCATGTTCTGTATGGCCATTAGATTCTTTAAACTTTTGTAAAATAAGATGCAAACTCATTACAGAGAAGTTTGAGGTTTTATGGGTTTCTTTTAGATAAGGTCAGTGATGGTGACAGAGCCATCACCCATTTGCAAGTGTCACAATGTCCCTTAAAACCAGAATCTCCCATTTCAAGCAAACAGATGCAACATCATGAAAAAAAAACAAAAACAACAGACAGGAGGGATGATAATTTACTTCTTGTTTTTAAGTGTAAACGTTTAATATGAAGGAATTTCTTTGCCTACAAGTGACTGCTTGCTCTTAATATTCAACAGAACCTAAATTGGATTGATGTTAAATGATTAGATTTGCCAGTGAAAGGACTACCCTTGAACTGCCTACCAGGAGTCTGTCAAAAGACTCTTGTTTTGTCCTTCTTATGTCCCTTCTGTCCAATCAGAAAAATCCAACTTATTTTACTGTCAGATTTACAAATTAAGCCACTTTGTCCCAATGAATGCAGTGCCTGACTGAACAGGGTTCTGATTAGCTGGCCAGAGCTTATGATGAAAGCATAAAGTAATGAAACTAGTTTTAAAAAATCTGCTTCTTACACTATTTGAATAGGAAAAGATGAAAAAAAGTGAAAAATGGTCTTCCTAAAAATTGTAAAAAAAAAATAAATCCCTGAAATTAACATTTTAACTCCCTTAATTATTTTTTAAACAATTTCATTTTTTTCCATCCGAAAAGTGAATTTTTTCTCCATTCCTAGTTCAGTGAAAGAAGGTGGGGATTTGGTGTGTGATTGGGTTTTTTTAATAGTTTTTTTTAATTACCCTTCTTGTGATTTTTCCTGCTTTTACATGTTTCAGACTTTGAATTTTGCATTCTTGAAGAATCATAGCATACCCTGAGCTGGAAGGATCCACAAGCATCATCAAAGTCCAGTTCCTATTCTCTTCAAAGAGAGTAAAGGATGAATGAAGAAAAAAGGAAAAAACTTGAAGACAAATATGTTTTAAAATTTGAGTTTTTAAAAACAGGAACAGAAGGAAATTACATCTTATTAGAAAAAAAAAATCTTTTTAAAATTACCTGTCTTTCATATGCACTTGCAGGAGTGAAATATCCTTTGGAAATCCCTCTGAATTAACATTTGCTATACCTGACATGATCTGGGGAATGTTCTTTTGTTCTTCAGGTGTTTACAGCAGTCACTTGACTCTATAACTATGACTTTTCAATGTAAATTCAGTTTTCCATTTTAGTTGCTCTACTAATTTTATATAAATCAGCAGCTTCACAGTTTTCAGTGAAATCAATACTGTGCACAACAGATAAACATCTCTATCAGCTCTTTGATGGGCACTTCTAATAGTGTTTTATGTTTTAATATGTTTTAATATATCCAATATATCCAAGTGCTTTTGCAGGGCTGGTTCAAATTAAGAAGCTTTATAAATATAATTTTATAAGAATGTTGCGTAAAATTGAAAAACATTAGGCACAAGAAAGGCTGAAAGAGAAAATTATTTTGGTTTGTGTCTTGAAAAATAATTTCAGGCCTCTGAAAGGAGAAATTATTCAGCATCTCAGAAACAGGCTGCAGCAGTTGGAGAAAATCACAAGATTGCAGTCTAATTATAAAGTACCGTTGCATTGTTTTCTGCATTTGTTGCCATCAAAATCATTAAAAGAAATTAATTTAGCATTAATCAAGAGAATAAGCTAGATAGTTAAGTAAATTGCTCCCATACCTCACAGAGATGTTGCTACGGTATTTTGTGTGATGCAGTAGTCTCTGGCTGACCTGGGAGAGACTGCAGTGTTCTGGGTGGTTGCAAGCTGCAGAGAGCCCTTTGCCTTCTAGGATCTCTTCTGTGGGGCAAGGATGTGTTTGTGCTCTGTATTGCATCACACAGCCAGGAAAAGAATGTGCCAGTGTCCAGGAGTGCAAGGAAGGTCATCCCTTGTGGATGTGCTGCTGGACATCCCTTTGGGTCTAGTTTGGGGCTCTCAGCAGAGCAGGGAGGGCACAGCACAGCAGCTGCATTCCCATGGGAAGGTGTTGCCATACACTCCCTGCGAACCATGGAAGCAAGCTGAAGTGTCTAACAGGAACGTAGAGGGGGAAGCATGTAACGGGCTGATGGAAACTGAAGCAAATGGAATATTTCACTTATGCACCTTTCTCCTATCTCTTAAGTACAATCCCACGGCTGCCCAAAAATATGGAAAAGCAATTGCCTTGGCCCTCTGGGATACCTTCCACTTTGGGGATATGGGAAGCTGGAGAACAGTGTGTCCTGGTCAGGCACTGTCATTGCTGGGCTCCTGAGTGAGAGGCAGCCATTGTCACTGTCCTTATCCAGCCTTTCACAACAACCAGTGCCCTTTCTTCTCTCGAGACCCTTCTCCCAAAGCCCCAGTATTCAAAGAGTCTGATGAGCAGTAGACGTCACAAACACTCAGTTCCTCAAAGATGTCCACCTCAGCATGGTGGGAAAGCACCAATGTCCAGGAGAGAAACCTGTCCCTTCCCTCTGCTCCTGGTGAGAATTACAAATCTGCTTCTTCAGACCCTGATGGAAGCTGTGGCATTATCATAGGCAGGCAAAGGGTTCTAAACCTCCTTCCTGGCCCAGCAGAAGAGGCTTTTATTTCTTGTTTCCCTGCTGGGCACAGAAGGGCTAAATCACCTTTTCTATTTACACCATTCCCCTGGTTTGATGCTCAGTTGCCTGTACAATCCTGGGTTGCCTGTTCAAACTTCCCCCAATTGTCTACACAACCAGCTACAACTACAGTTAAGGAAGCAGCCTGGTTGCGCTGGAATTTTTACAAGACTAAATATGTCCACCGAGACAGACTCTTAAACTACAGTGATTTTACATTTATTCATCATGTTTAAATATGTTTAAGCCACCCATGTGCACAGATTTCTCATTACATTTTCAATGGGCTAATAACCACTCTGAGCCTATGTCCTACTTGTGCACATTTTGCCAACCTAAAGTGCAAACTGGCACTACTTGGTCATTTTCAAATGCAAAGGCAGATGTCTGCTCTTGTAGGCAACATGGCCAGGAAGGTTTTTTGGTTTTATTGTCTTTTTTCTTTCTTTGTTTTCTTTTTATTTTTTTCCCCAGGATTTGTGTGCATAATCATCCTTTTCACTGATACAGGAGTATTTTTCTGAAAGGAAGTTTGGCTTCCTGGCTGTCATGAGCTCTCTTTCATAAGACAGCAAAGGGGGATTCCTCATTAAAGAAACAAGCCCATGCAGCCATAGAAAAGAGATGCTAGTATTTAATTTTCACTTTTTCATTTGGTTTGCCAGAAAGAATATTGGTTGTTCATTTTTCAGTCATCAAAGAAGATTGTACTGAGTGCTCTCTGTGTGACTTGACCATTATTATATTTTTAATTGCCAGAAAATTAATAAGATTCAGGTGCGACAAGTAGCGTTCAGTAGCCGCCCCATAGCATACAACCCCCTTGAGAGAATCCAGGTGGATTTCACCAAATTACCAAAGGCAGGGAGATACAGGTTTCTACTGGTAATTGCAGACAAAATTACCCACTAAGTAGAGGCCTTCTCGAGCTCAAGGCCACAGCTCAGACGGTGGCGAAATTCCTTTTAGAGGAGATTGTTCCTAGGTATGAGGAATATTGATAGAGACAGAACATATTTATTCTTTCTGTGTGAAAGAACCTGTAACAATTGCTCCAAGAGATCCTTTTCTATACAGCACCTTGGAACATCCGAGCTCAGCATCACCAGTATGTTTCACTATCAACATTAGACATCTCTGGGCTCTTGGAGAGCATGAGGAGTGTGAGACCATTCCCCTCAACAGCAGGAAGGGGACTGTCACTGGGGAGTTCACATCTGCTGGTGCAGCCCATAGAGCTTCCTTCACCTAAACTGCATGGCAGGAATGAGGCATCCCTGTCCTGTGATACATTCCTGTTCCCACCTACTCCCCTTCCTCCTCTCCATCAACTTTGTGCTTTTTTTTCCACTGGCTTTTCATTGCCACTCTTTCACAGCTTCTCCCCTCTGACTGTGAGTCCTTTGCCCACAAACAGAGGGTGCATCTACTCACTGCTTTAGTCAGACCATAACTAGGATTTCATGCTATGTATACTTCATATAACATACAAACACAGATGTATGTTTATTTGTCATATCACCTTGACATATGCAAAATAAACCAAAGGCCTCGCAGGGACCTTTTTCTGTAGCCATTATTGTTCCATTTTACTTATCCCTCTCCCATCCATTATATGCAAACATGAATGACAAACTCTTTGGGACAGAGTGCTTAATTTTATTTGCCTATTGGCAACAACAATCATCTGCATGAGGAATGAATAAATAATAATTACATTTTTTAACATGAGTGAGCAATGGATGGTTTTAGCTTTATTTAGAAAACAAATAATCAGGTAAAAAAAATCATCTTTTGCTTTCTGTGGTGACTCTGGAGTACTCCTTCAGGGTTAATTTCAATTTGTTGGAACCTCTATTAGAGGGTGTTTTTCTTTACCACTTCAAGGCAAAAGACTGTTGTCATAAAAGGATCACTCCTCTGCAATTAGAAAAGCATAGATATCTATTTTGAAAAAATCATGTTGTTAGTGAAATTGAAGATAAGTTAATCATCTTGTATTTTCTGTCTTTCCTGCCCTGTTCTAAGAACTTCATCTCCCTCTAGATTACCAACAAGACAAGAGTTAGACATGAGATAATTTACCACATCATTTATTTAAACATTTTAATGAAGGGAAGATCACAGAAGCATAACAGGGCTCAAGTTTGTTGTCAGTTGGGTTGGGAAATGTACATAAATTCCAGGAACGACTTAGTCAGTACTGACACTATTTTAATTTCAAATGGAAATTATGCATCTAACAAGTCATATCCTGTGTTCTCACTGCTGTTGATCTGCAAAGTAAGAATCCTAGAGGGCATAAAGGAGATCTCACCAAAACTACTTCTCAGACCTCAAATTTGATGTGTTATTCTCCTTTAGTTTTAACTGTACTGCTGCACTAATGCAAAAAAAATTAAAACGAGGTATTTTAACATGTCTTTGATATTTAATTTTCTTATTTTGCAATCAAATAGCACAGAACATTATCTTGATTCATATGAAATCATTGGAAGTGTCATCAATGGATTGATTTAAGCCTGGTGGCAACTAAACACCGTGCAGCTCCTTGCTCACACCCACATTCTGCCATGTCCCCATGGTCAGATGGGAACAAGAATTTGAGAAAAAGGTAAATGCATGGATTGAGATAAAGACAGTCTAATCACTGAGATAAAATGAAAATGTTACTTCTATTACTAGTAGTAATATAATTGTAACAAAACAGACAACAAAAAGAGAGAGAGGAATGAAACTTGAGAAAAACAGGTGCTGGCTACCTGCTGACCAATGCCCAGCCTGTCCTTGAGCAGTGATTTGCAGCGCCCCCAGTTTGTATTCTGAGCATGACATTCCATGGTGTGGAATATCCCCTCGGCTAGTTTGGGTCAGGAGACATGCCCTTGTATACCTGGGCAATGAAAAACCTGCAGAGAGGAGCAGGTGAGAAAGCATTAGAGAGTTTATAGCTAGTTGATTTGGTGCTTCTGCTCTCCAGTGCATAGTGCTAAAAAATGTGTGTTTAATGAGAGCAGTTTTTAAGTCCCTGGTGCAAAGTAGCTCCGTTTAGGCTTTTGCCCTATCCTTTTGGTTTCCTCAGGGACCCTCTTCTGCAACAAGTTACTGTTTGTGGTGAGACAAGATGTAAAGGAAACCTTAGCATTATTCTAGACTTATAAATCAGATGACAGGCAATTCTGTCTATTCTGTTTCCCCTGTAAGGGGACAAGGGTTAATTAATCTTCTTCTCCATTTTCTCAGTTAGAATTTCTATTTTCTTACTAGCAGCCAAATAAAAATGTCAGCATTTTATAGCTATTCACTTGGCAAAGGAAGATATGAAGATAAGGAAAACATGTGGTTTTAAGTTAAAGTCTATGAAATCAGCAGAAATATTGAGGCTTGGTCTTTCATTTCTGCAGTGTCAAAGTTCAAGTTTAAAAAGTCTCCCATGATACTTGTGATTTATCATTTCATATATGCCCTGAAGTTATCTGTCTGAATCTTCACAGCCTTGCCAATAAATCCTTTCCATTATCTGGGTTTACTTTCCTATATTCATCATCATTTCATGACATTATTTCTTTGTTAAACCTCCAGAAAATTCTCATCCTTCCCTTGCCCCATTTATTGCAGCAACATTTGGAGCCCAGATCATGGGGGGTCTGAAATCTTCATTATCTAGCCTAACAAATATTTTTCTAGAACTGAGGCCATACTACTCAAAGTTACATCTTGGGAAATGTGTCACAGGGTTGTTTTTTTCCGTGTTGCTCCCCTTGCATGGCAGAAAACTCTGCAAAGTAACTTCACTGTCCATATGCAAGTTTCCTCTCAAAACTTACCTCAATTGAAATGTCAAAAGTCTGACAGTCAGACAGCTGGCATGGTGTAAGTTCTGTTCTTCGTTACCTATCAGACTGAATCATATAACAGAATCATAAAACGGTGTGGATTAGAAGGGTCCTTAAAGTTCATCTAGTTCCAAGCCCCCTGCCATGGGCAGGGACACCTTTCACTAGCCCAGGTTGCTCAAAGCCACATCCAACCCGGTTTTGGATACTTCCAGGGATATGGCATCAGCAGTTCCTTCGGGCAACGCATTGCTGTGGCCCCACTACCCTCGTGGTAAAGAATTTCTTCTTAATATCTCATCTAAACCTACCAAAGGATGTTCTAAAGTCTCCCCAAAGCCTTCTCTGATTCTCTCTCAGTTGAGACGGCCACAATACACAGAGTAACACCATATAATTTCAGGATGCTTTTCGCCCATACAGAGTAACACCATTCCACTTCAGAAGGCTGCAAGCACCAGCTCCTCTTGTCCTTCAGCCCAGCCTTTTATACCCTCATGTTCATGCATTGCACCTGTGTGCCCTCTGTTCCCTTTGGTGGTTGGTCAGTACACCTCAGCACTCCGTGTCTCATTGCTGTCAATGCTGCTCACCTGCTTCTCACAGCTGCACCCATTGGGGATGAGGCTCGGCCCCAGCCCCACTCCCAATTACCACAAACTGTGTGCCTACACTACCCAGCCTATACAGTACCAGTGCTCTCAACCTCACTTCATATGAGAGGTGCTCCAGCCCTCTGATCACCTTTGTGACCTCTAGACTCGCTCCAACGGGTCTGTGTCCTTCTCATACTGGGGGCCCCAGAGCTGGATGCAGCACTCCAGGCAATGTTTCATCAGGAAAGAGTAAAAGGGGAGGATCTCCTCCCTCTTCCTGCTGGCCACATTGCTTTTGATGCAACACAGGACACCATTAGCCCAGCAGCATCTTATCCTGGTAGAAATATCTGATTCCAAAGCAAACTGCAACAGGATAAGAGAAGTGTCTGGAGCCCTTAGAACAAGTACATTGCTTCTTTTATGAAGTTATTTACCCCCGTTGAAGCAGGTGACATTCAACCCTATATCAAAGCATTGTTCAGTCTCTAAGATGCTGGTATTAATAAATCTAGCACCATCATCTGAAAGACATTATACACTACTAAAATATTCTAACGTTTTCATTATTACAGATACTGTAGTTTTCTTTTAGTAGTCTATAACTTCCTCAGGAGGGGCAGGCACTGATCTCTTTTCTGTGGTGACCGGTAACAGGACCCAAGAGAATGACCTGAAGTTGTGTCAGGGGAGGTTTAGGTTACGTTTTAGGAAAAGGTTCTTCATCCAGAGGGTGGCTGGGCACTGGAACAGCTTCCCAGGGAAACGGTCATAGCACCAGCCTGTCAGAGTTCAGGAAGTATGTAGACAATGCTCTTGGGACTCTTGGGGATGGTGCTGTGCAGGGCCAGCCAGGAGCTGGACGGAATGGTCCTTGTGGGTCTCTTTCAATTTGGCATATTCTGTGATTCTGTGTTTACTCCTTCTGTGAGCATCAGACATTTCATTAGCGAACTGTCATTTGACAAAGGTTTCCCTTATTGGTGTTGCAAGCAGATCATGATTAATACAGAGGGAAAATTCTGTGCCTACAGACATAAGCAATGGCCAGGTTTTATGGGATTTAGTAGATTATTAAGATGTGGCAGTTTTAAAGTCTGAGAAATGAATTAAGCAGATGGAAGTACAGCCTGAAAGCACAGCTATAGCCAGGGGCCTTCATAAGGGTAGCTATCACAAGTATAAACAGCTTTGAGAAGCAGGTACCATTAATGGTCAGAAATGAGGTTAAAGAATCAATTACTATTTTTTATTTCAGTTATTGTAAGCATAATGTTAGATCATTCAGGACAAATCTAATGAACAAGACAAAACATGTTCATCTGCTTTCTGTAGAAATTAAACAAATTTGGGTAAAGAAATGTAGTAGGAGCTGGTGAACAAAATAACCTCACCATTTGAAGTTAGTGTTCTGAGCAGAAGCAGAAATTCCTTCATAGCAAATAAGCATTCCTGTGCGTCTTGTTCCCAAACCTTCATCTGTCACTGTCCTCAGCATTCTCTAAGGCTGGCTCTGTGATGTTTTCCAGCTCTGTCCTTACATAGCTTGTCAGGCAGCTCTCCTCAAGCTACTGGCTAAAACTCTGCTAGTTCAGTAATTTGTCAGAAAAATTTTTGCTACCTTTTTGCCTTAGTTCAACTTTTCTAAAGAAACAACAAATGTGGGTGACATACCCTTGGACAAAAAAAGTACAGTTAGTCCCTGGGCACGTGTCCTGTGTTACTTTGCTTTTACAGGTGGCCTCCCCCACCGCTGCCCAATCCCTGACCACACCAGAGCCTGCCTATCAGCCTTGCTTTGAGCAGGAAGGACTCACAGCAGGTTTGGCCTGTACCTGCAATCAGTTTTGAGGCAAAGGTTTAACTGCAGATGAGCAATACACTCCTTTAGTTGTCTCTACAGCCCTTTCTGATAGATTTGGCAATTAGAGCTGGGTGATAAAGCTTTCATGACAAGCAAATGTAATGCTGACTTGTTCAAGCTTCTGATAGGAACCTATGGTTGCAATTAAATGTTTTCAGAAGGATTCCTCAGGACACAGTGGACTTCTGGTAACTGTGACAAATGTTTAGGGCACTTACTTGAGGTAAGGAAACTGGTGGGTGCAAGGTGCTGATGGCACCGCCAGTAGAGTAGCAGTCTCTGTCCAAGACTTCCAGAACTTTTAAAGGTACAGCAATTTGTCAGTGATTTCTATCAATGCCTTTCTAATGCATGAACTGGTTTCTAGAGCTCTAACTTTCTATGTCGGTTTGCCGAAGTTTTTTATACTATTAAGAGTTATTTTGTCTTTGATCTTTCCTTATTTCTCAGAAGAGACCGTTTTAAACATGCCCTTTCAGCTTCCACCACTCTAATGCATTGTGAAGAGTAGCTTTTATTTCAGCAGCTCAGAAATGTTCTTCTGTGCATAATCACTCCTATGCTAAATAATCCCCACCAAACCAAGAGGTAGAGAATTATGTGGAATAACTAGCTCCTAAGCAGCTTCTTCCCCACTGGAGTGCCAGCCACTGCATCCAAATTAAAACAAATGCTGCAAATATTCACAGCAAAGGGAGACAGTAACAGGCAGTGGGCAGAGAGGGGTAGGAAATACTGTCTGTCATTAAACAGGCAAACAATATCCAACTCCAAAATCGGCATCTCTTTACCATGTCAAGATCAATGAACAGAAATTAATGAGTGATATGCCCATGACCCCTTGCCCGTTTCACTTGTGTCTTTGATCCCTGATGTATGTGCAAACTTGATTGTGTTGAGCTTAACCATCAACAAAGGCAAGCTGAGCACAACAGGTAGCACAACAATAGCCTCAAGAAATGTGCAGCTGCCTTTTCCTGCACTGTAATACCAGTATGCATGTTTGAGAGGTGGTGCCTTATTTCCACCCCTAGCAGAGCCAGAACAGATGATTAATCAGAAAAGGGGGCTAATTCTGCAAATTCTAGAAAGCATTTCAAGATGTAATCAATGGATTGATGCTGCTGGATGTCCGAGCCTTTCATTTACAATCATCACTTCACCACATACTCTTTTTGCCTGTTGAACCAGGACTTTTGAGGTCACAGAGGAACACAGTCTTACTTTTTAACTGTGTTTTACTTGTCTTGGTGTCACTGTTTTCATAGTCCTGCTCTGTCACAGTCCTTTGATGTGTAATGCCCCATTGAAGTGTATATTCTATAGCTATGCCTTGAGCTATTGTGTTTTATAGGATTTCTGGTGGCTTTTTAAAAACATTAAATACATATAAGGTTTAAGAAGATTCAAAGGCCAGAAAGACAGTATGCACTTCCATCCTCTACAAGGCTCAGCATGAAAGGATGAAATAACTTCAAAGCTTCCAAACACAGAATTCAAAAGGCTCAAGAAGCTTTTGCCCAAAAACAAACTTGTGATCAAGCACTGTTCCTGAATTTTCCAATGTAGGGTGACATCCACAAGTGTGGTTATTGTGATGTTTTTTGTCATATTTCTCTGTCCTATTTCTCTGGAATTTGTGGTTTTTTTATCCCTGACTGCATGTACATTAGTGCTTCTTTGCACTTAAAAGCTAAATCACATTTAAACAAATTATGGATTCAAAGCAAAGTTATTGCATCTCAATTATGCCATAGGTGGATGCTGCTGTTCCAGAATGGCTGAGTTGCTCCTGCTCAGCTGGAAGCTGGACCAAGCCCAGATTAGCATAAATCACTCTGGAAGATATGAATACTTTCATGGGAGCCACAATTTCCATTTTTTGCACAGAAACACACTTGAATGTGTACTGCCAGGCAAAGTTGTATCCTTTTCTATTAGAGAAACCAACAGAACAGTGACAGCTCTTATTTTCTCTTTAAGATGAGCTACAAAAAATCAGTGAATGGGAGAGAATTCTGCCCCATTGTTTAGGTCCCTAACTGAGGTCCCTTATCAGTCACAGTCACACAACTAATGAGGTGTGGAAGACACATTTGCATTCCTCCAGAGACAGCTCAAGTCTGTGTCACTTAGTGTTCCTCTACTGCATAGAGAACTCAGTCACCTCCAGAGGTTGTTCTGGTCTATTGGACTTGAATGATGTCCTCAGAGAATTTCTAAGAAACTGCAGAAAATATTGACTGCATCTGTATACCAGCATTTGTTCTGCCATGGTCTGAGACAGAGGGGAAGAAGTAAAGCAAAGCAAGAATAAGAGTGAGAGCATGTGTGTGTGTGTTGGTTTTTCTTATTTCTTTTCTTCTTTGCTTGTGGAGTTTTTCTTGAACAATCCATGGGTGTCACAGCACATTTCCTGAGGTGACACTGAATTGTACTGCTGTGACATTGGCGTATTGGATGCTCTGGTCTTTCTCCTGAGAGCTGCTAGTAGTCAATCCTTAATGGTCAAATATATGCACCTTCAAATGTGTTTGGTCTGGAAGCACATCCTGCATCCAGCCTTAACCACTCAGCAAGGATCTCTAATTTATTTGTTCCTTTTTCCTCTGGGACTCCAAAAATGCTTTGTGAAAGTAAAACCCCTTGTTCATGGTGGATTGGTTCCTACTGGTCTGAGCAGTTCCTAGCATAAAAAGGGAACTGAATTAATTGAATTAAGCTTTTCTATCATTTAGCAATCCTGGAAACATTGATTTTTTTGAAACTCACACAAGAACACACATGTAAGCTCTACAAAGGCACTATAGAGCTTGATAGGATCCTACCGGAGTTACTGCAATGTACAATCAGAGATTAACTGCCAAAAGTCAAGTGAAAGGAATATTAGATTTCCTCTATTATATTTCTGTCAAAAAATATAATTTCTTGATATTTTCCTAATTTCTGCTTCTTATGACAGGTGATACTTGATCAAAAAATATATTTTCGTGATTTTCAAGTTCTTGTGTCACAACTACATCCTGCAGATATCCCAACTGGGAAAAATAAAAACTCTGCAGATAGTGGGGAACAGGAGTTTGGATGGAAATCACACAAAAATTGGGTTTGAGTTATTTCATTCTCCAAATATTTTTGTGCTAGTTGATTCCATGTTGATATCTCAACTGGGAAAAATAAAAACACTGCAGATAGTGGGGAACAGGAGCTTGGATGGAAATCACACAAAAATTGGGTTTGAGTTATTTCATTCTCCAAATATTTTTGTGCTAGTTGATTCCATGGAGGTTTTCCATTTGGTTTGTTTCAGGGTTATGTTGTTTGGTTGTTTTTTTGCCAATAAGGGCCAAAAATCTGGGAGATGCAAAGTCCCACTAAATAGCATTTGCAAATTTATAGGTATGAAAATAATCTGCTATCAAGAGGAACACATTTGTAACTGGTGGCTGAGCATTTCAATTTCGATTTCTGTGCTTTCCTCGAACTATTTCCACTGACTAATCAAGACCATCTCAGTGTTATTGATCTCTAGCTTAAAAAAACCCCCAACAACAAAACACAAACCTCAACGGATCCTTATATCACTCCTCTCTTTTCTTTCTTTTTTGTTTCTCTTCCCATCCAATTTCTCATCAGCCATTCTGCATTCTAATGCTGCTGAGTTTAAACACTGAAGTCCCTGAGTCTCTTGACAAAACATTTTCTCACAGAAACCCAAGTATTTATAAAATGGGCTGATGTGTCAAAACAAATGTACTGGTGGAAGCATGTTGGTTGTGATGTGTTTTGAGTAGAGCAGAGGTACAACTTTGATGGGCAGGCCTTCTTTCTCAAAATGCAGAGCATTGGGGAGGCCAAGATTTTGCTGTGATACTGGGGGAGCCTTGCCTACAGGCCACAGCCAGTTGGCAGCAGCTGGAGCTTGCAAGCTTTCCAAAGCCTCCATCTGCTGAAAGCCATGAAATGTTTTTTCCCTTTCTAAATTAGGAAAGGCTTTTTTCAGATTGTTTTTTTCCAAAGTAAAGGCACAATACTTAAATTATCTCCATTTCAGACACTCTAATCTCCTTTTTCTCCACCATTCGTATGTGGATGTTCCCATGCTAAAACTGATACACATTTTACTGATTAAGCTGGAAAAAAAGTTGAAGAAATGCTGATTGCTACTAAAATTTTCCATGTCTAGAAATCATGCTTGTACACGAAGACAATATCTCTTAGATGCTTGTATAAAGAAACATAAAGAAAAAATAAAACAACTTTATTCTAATGTTCCCTAAAACTATCAGACTAAATTGCAACAGTTATTGCTACGATTTTTAAAAATCTGCTGAACATTTAATTTAGTATCAAAAGGAGATTCAGTTATCTTGAATATGAAGTCTACTCCTCTCCTACCATGCACTGTAGCAAGATTAAGCAAAAAAACCCAAAACACTGAGAAAATTTCAGACCATCTCTTTTAGGTTTTTTATTCCCTCTTTTTGATAAGATAATGTTAAGTCACTTTTTTTTATCTTTACTCCAAAGCACTGCTTACTCCTAGGAAATATTTGTTTATGACTTTTTGTCTTAAAATGATAACCATTATTTGTTCCCATCTCTCCCCTTCAATCTTGAATGAATTGTGACTGCTAGAGTAATGAAACAAAAGGGGAAGTAATATCCAAAATAAGGGATTTTTATCAAATTATGACTTTATTAGTTGACAAGATATTTTATGTATTAATAAATAATGCATTATTCCTTATTCTACTCCCAAAATTTGTGCTGCTATGCCTTGAAAAGTAATAAAACATATATTTTTTCCAAACTGGTTTAGAAAAAAACCTCAAAGTTTAGCCACCAGAAGCCTAAGAAATATTGCTCTGGTTAGGAAGAAAATATTCGCAGTATACAGATTTCTTTTTTTTTCATAATTGTCTGGTGTGAAAAACAAAACAACCAAGCTCACCCTCTGATTTCAAATGCCCACAGGGATCTGGGTTGCACACTGCTCCCCTATTGGGTAGATCTTCCACGTCTTTTAGAATCATAGAATATCCTGAGTTGGAAGGGACCCATAAAGTTCACTGAATCCAACTCCTGGCCCTGCTTGGGACAGCCCCAGGAATCACTCAATGTGCCCAAGAGCATTGTCCAAATGCTTCCTGAGCTCTGTCGGGCTGGTGCTGTGACCACTGCCCTGGGGAGCTGTTCCAGTGCCCAACTCGGGGAAAAAACCTTCTTCTGATGTCAAACCCAAACCTCCCCTGGCACAGCTTCAGTGGAAATGCACCTACCCACCCTAGACACAGCTGCCACCACAGTGGTGGAAACCATCCTCAGTTTAGAGAGCACCACACAGATCCCTCCAGTGATTGCAAACCCCTTCAGACTCCTTTCTAACCACCTGGGCCTTTCCCTGCTTCACTAAGGAAAACGTTTTGCTAATCTGTGTGATAAGGGAGACAGAGGGGGGTAAAGCCCTCACTCCAGTCCCTTCCTGCAGCAAACCCAACCTGTTGGTGGCAAAAGCAGAGGCTGTGCTGCTCTCTCCTCCACGGGCAGAAGCAGGGAGAGAAGTGCCCTAAGCCAGTAAAAAATAAAAGCTGCCCACAGAAACAACCAAGCGTCAGGTTCACTCAGCATCATCTGATAACCCCGTGGAACAGGTGATCAATATTCATCAGCATCACAGTTCTCCTGCTAGTGATAGCTAATGGGCTGATAATGCCATCCTCCTTGTAGCCAAATCCCATCAGGGACCAGACAGCTGGAGCTAAAGCAGAAAACTTATCAGATCTGTCAGGAGACAGTTTAGGAGGCTAAAATTAACCTTGAACCATTCACAGAAAGAACTAATTGTTTGTGACTGCTAGATTCCTGCCAATGGCAAAGGTTTATAGATGCACAGATCTTAAACAGATACTAGCTTTTCTGCAGGACAAAAAAAAAAAAAAAAAGAAAGAAAATAAAGCAGGGCAAAATATATATATACCAGAGTTCTTTTTAACCCATTTCCCATAAAGAACTATAAATTACCCTACACATATTAGAAATTAAAGCTAAAGACTTATGCATTTGTGCTGTAATAATTCGAAGTATTTCAAGACTCCAAAACATAATGTGAATTCATGAGCCCGATAAAGCTTTTGTCACGAAAAAAAAAAGTCTCTCAGTAAAGATCAAGTCCACTGAATTACTTTATTAAAACCTTTGGTGATATAATTTCCTCTCCTTTTCCTGCCAGCAGTATACAAGGACACATACTGGTTTTGGCTGTAGAGTTATCATCTGGAACCCAATAAAATAAAGAGAAATAAGTGGCATAACCAAAGGTGGTGACAAACTTCAGGATCTCAGGATGACCAAGAGAGGGAAGATGTAATACTTGACAATATGCTTGTGCTGTAGATCTCTTGAATTTTGGGCATATTTATATTCAGCAAATGTGCTGCATAGCAAAACTACAGGGCAAACTCCAGAACAAGAAAGAGAATCTGGAAACACAGGAAAAGAGAAAACTCAGAGCTGGAGAAGAGATCTGCTTCACAGAAAAAAAAAAAAAACAGAGGTGGGAACACAAGATAAGTTGGAAAATGAGAAGACAGCACATTTAATGCACAAAAGAAAGTGGAATGGAGAGCCAAGAAGTCCTTGGTAGCCGGATTAGAGAAAACCAGAACTTGTACCAGGAAAAGACCCTAATTATGAATACTGAACTTAAAATCCTATCACAGGAGCTGATGTAAAGCAAACAAGAACTGAAAAGCAAGATTTGGTTAGAGTTCTTGAAAATATCAGAGAGGACTCTATTGAGTGTTCTTGGCATCAGGACAAGAACTTGCACTGGAGTGGGTCAAGGTTTGCTACACCAAGATAAAATGTGCAAAGAAGAGAAGGTTTAAGTTATATCTCTGGAATTCATCCATTCCCAAGAGAGGAATCTAAGTGCATGGCAACAAGAACCAAATACAAACAACATGAGTTGGTTATGAAAAAAAAAATCTGACTTCCAGTAACAGGTATGCAATCAGGTAAAAAGAGTTTATTTTGAAGGATTGACACCATGCAGGTGTCAGGGACAGTGGGCTGTGATGTGGATGACTTAAAAATGAGAAATGGAAGAGAGGAAAAGTGAAGTGACACTTCTGAATCACTGTAGTATTAAAACCTGGCTGAAGAGGGCTCAGATGAATGAGGGTTGAGTAGCAAATTAAAAGTTGGAGAGTATGTAGGAAAGGATGTTAAAATATTTCTTCTGAGACAATTTGATGAATCACTGAAAATCCCTGAGGGTTAAATATATACATGGATCAAGGATCTCTATATTATGACTGTAGATATATCTAAATAGTGAAATTTATGCTCTCAATGACAGATTTAATTACTAGATGTTTATCACCTGAGATTGAAGAAGGTGAGAACTGCCAGAAGTCATCTCAATTACACATCTGAAAGATATTCACAAAAGTGAATGAGTTCTTTACCCACAAGAAGCAAGGAAGATGATAGAAATTAGTGTCATTTGTTTCAATCTGCCAGAGTGGTTAAAGAGAGCAAGGAAACTGCTAAGTGTCTTTACTGGTCTTGTTCAGGGAGTCATGTACGATACTGATTTCTTTGATTTTTTTATTCAGGAACATCAGTTAGCTGTAAAAAGAATAAATTGATGACAAAGTCAGTTAGCAATAAGACTTTCAGTGTTAAGCTAAATCACTGGTAAGAGCAGTGCTATCTCCCTATCAGAAGCAGCTTGGGCAGACACACAACATTAATCAAGTTTTCAAACAAATGTCTAAGTCTGCCTTTGAATGGCAGAGGCTGTGTAAGGCAGGTGGGAATCTAAGTCATCTGTATCTCTCACATGGAAAGCACACTGAAAATAAGCAGAAGAGCTAAACCTCTGCATTCTGGTTCTTGGGATAAGCATGTATTTGAGGTTACTCCATTTAAGTTTCTTTCAGCTGAGATGTTTATGCATGGCAGAGGAACAATTTCTTCTATGTCCCAATCTGCACCACCAAGATTACCCGATAAAGAAAGGTAATAATGAATTTATTTTCCTTGGCATACATCAAAGAACCAAGCATTTTGGCCCTTTCCTGCATTGTTATTACTTCTTTCCACTACAAGCCAAGATCGTACTAGAAAGTGTTGCAGTAATAACAATAATTGTCTGTACAGAAAGAAATATGGCTGTCATTAATATTATATAATGATGGTAGTAGATGTATTAGGGAAACTTAAATAGCTATATTATGGAAACACTTCAAGCTAACTCTTTCACTCTAGTGTGCAAAACAAAGAGACAGCAAAAATAAAATGTGAAGCTAATTAATGTATTGATAACTCAGAAGTGGAGATAGTATATAAATACCACCTTATATTCAGGCTATGGGTATGAAATATTTATTTTATGGATAATAAGAAATGGTGGTTTTTGTAGTGAAACAGAAGAGAGAGACCAAGCCATACAGAAACACTTTCTTCAGTATTGGCATGCAAATGATATGCAGAGAATTAAAAAGGTCCAAAACACCACAGACAAACATTGAGAAGGCAGACAGAAAGCACAGCAGGAAGGCATGGACATCAGTCAGACTTTGATGACAAACATGAATAGACACAAAAGTAAATTGAAGGCCCCCTACCAACCCTCCAAGCTGATAGAACCAATATTTTCACCTGAAGAAATGGCAATCAATTAACCACTCCTCCCCAAAAACACATCATGCAATTAAAGGAAATTCATTGGAAATACTTTTTGTCTAAAATTGTCTAATTAAAATTATTTCAATTTAATACGATTCTGATGATAAAGAGTAATTCTGATGAATTAATCATTTGGAATGGCTATGAGGACAAAACCCCAAGACAATATGACAAAGTCCAGTGTTAATAAAACCAACCAACCACACACCCACACCCCCAAGCCTACATTTAAAAGTGGTGTAATAAAGGAGTGAATCCAGTCTGGTGCTGTGCCTGTGAGCAAGAAACATTTCATTTATGTATAACACTGCATAGTATATGCTCTGGCTTTTTTTTCCATGCTCAAGAACTTGCAGAAAACCAAAGAAATCAAATTTTCATTGGTTCTGGTAAACAGCAACATATTTAGATGGCAGACACTTGGATTAAAAAAAAAAATCCTGTTTCTTCCAGCAGTTAGCTCTGCATCTTTCTTGGTGGGAGTAAAAAGAATTCCTTCCCTGTTAAGAATATTTGACACTTACAAGCTATGTCTGTGAATACAATTGGCTTTTGGCTGGTATTCAAAAAGAATTTCTAAATATTTTTTCCCAAATTGACTTCAAACAATTTTGTCAATAAAGTTATCAAATCAAAAGAGTGTGGATAGGCAAAATATTTAACTAAGAACACTTCTAAAAAACCAAAAAGTTAGTTTTATGATACATCCATCATTGAACACCCTCATTGCTGGACTATATTAGATTCTTTGTTAAAGTTTTTTCATTCTCTTCTGCTGCAGCTTTAAAATTTCACATTAAACACTTAACAGCAGAGGAAGCATGAACTGAAATGAAAACCTCTCACTTCTCATGCAAGAATTCTAACATTTTAGATGACTTTTCAGTTCCTTCTTTGCCAAATAAATATTTATTATTTTTTCTTCAATTCTGCCTGCAGGTTTATTGAAATAGCATTGAAATTTTTTTGAGATACTTTTTTCAGAACGTATCAGGATAGTTTCTTTCAAAGTTTCTTATATATAATTTTATTTGTTGAAAGCTATTTTGAGAATCTGACTAGAATTTTAAAATAACTTTGAATCAACCTAAACAGTACTTTTGTATCACACTTTAAAACCACTAGGTTCTGCTCATGACAACTCACTTTTGTTAGTTATTTTCCATACTGCATCCAAAAATATCACAGCTGTTCCTGAAGGGGAACAGAATAAAAATAACCCTGACAAGTTCATTTTGAAGTGCTCCTCCCACAAGTCTATATGCTTAAACAGTCAAAACAGACAATTTAGCTAAATAACATTATCAGGAAAAAAGTTCTGCTGAACCAGTGTAGAACAGACGTTTTCAAAGTATGTAATGGCTTACATACTGAAAGAACTTTCTTCACTTTACTGCAGATTTCTGCTGGCTGCACTATACCTGTGCTAAATGTCAGAACTAATAGCAAGCAACTTCAGACATTCAAAGGCCAAAGTGCCAACCACAGGTTGCCTTCGTGTTCTTTATCATTCGTTATTCGAGTGGCTGCTTGTAATATTTAACCTCAGCCAAGTCACGACATTCACTGCAGAAACTCATTAGTGCTCATTATCTTATGAGCACTAACCTGCCAGGCAGGGCAAGTGGCAGGGGCAGTGTACCAAGGAGAATGGGTTAAGTGACAGAGACAGCTAAAAAGAGGAAGAAGCTTTTTACCACTCGGAGAAAATTGCTCCTTTCGTCCTACAAACAGCTTCACACTTGCCTGTAGGTCTTTTGCTACTAGAATTATCTAGGGCTTCTTCTAGGAAATAAATACTTACATAATTTTGGAATTTCCCCTGTTTTTAGAATCCTGAGGTGAAAAAAAATAGGTTTTGGCCAGCAGTAGCAATGTCCAGGTGTGTGCTCATATTTATATCACAGAACACAGGGATGTTAATTTTGTGATATTAGTTCACATTTCAACTCCAGTTCTTCTTAATTGTAGAATACAAATTGAAAGCATTCCAGAAATACCTAGGCAAAATACCTCAGAGGCATTTGTTTTCCTTTTACTGTGCATTCACTCACATTTCTCCCATGAGGGACCATAAAGCTGCCGAGCATTATTTGCAATTCGGACCTCCCTACACTACACCAGCCAAACACTTTGTGGGATTTTGGTCACTGAACAACCCTTTCCTTTTCTGCCCCCAGGTCCCCCAGCTTTTTGAAAAAGCACAGACTGGCAGCCGATAGCCATGGCTGGGCACAGGGCTCATCACAGCCACCACGTGCCACCTGACTCCTGGCCTTTAGCCTGTAATTGCAGTCTGGCACCTGAACTTGCAAATATTGATCCATGAAACATTTTATGATAATCATGTTCAAATGTTTAGCTGATCACTCCTTAATGATATCACTGGAAACATTCTGTAAGTCATTTGGCACCCCCTTATCTTGGCACTTAGAGGCTTCACCTTCATACAAAGAAGGCCACACTCCACAGAGGATTTCACACCTGGGCTGACAGATGCCAGCCATTTACACAAATGTTCTGCATAGAGCTCATTTTGTTCCAGCAAACAGGATGATTTAAGAATGTGGAGAGATAACTATGCTTAAACACATATATACATATAACTAGTCTCATAACTGGGTATAAGAAATGGAAGGAGGATTATGAATACAAAGAGGAGGGAATGACAGCAAAATATAAAACTGAAAGATAAGGACATTACAATTTTATTACGTTATCACTTAAAATCACACATGCTTTTCTATTTTTTTTTATGACTAAGAGTAACTGTATTCAAAAGTGTTCATCATACTGAAAACATTAACATTCTTTGGTACAATTACCGTTGTTACCTTTACAGTATCTCATGCATGCTGGTTGGAAATCGTTCTGGGGTATTTGGAATCCCACAACAACATACTGCAGAATTGACAGTATTTGTTTTGAGATTTAAACAGCAAGGCAATGTGGTAACAGCAAGGGAACACAAGGAGAAAGGTTCCATTGTGCTGGGAGCCCTAGCAACAGCATCCCATTCTCAAAAAGGTTAATCCCGTGTTTCAACACATCCTGATGCTTTGCTGATAGCTCGCACTGAAACTGTTCAGGTGTAGCCTTCTGCAAATTCCAAAATACAGAATGTGTCTGGTTTCACAGACAAGGCATGTTTCCTTATTTCGAATGACAAAAAAGGAAATTAAATTTTTTTCAGTAAGAAGTCAAAAGAATTCTACAGGGCAAATCCCCTTTTCTTGTATGTGTGAAATGGATTTCAGTAGGACAATGCACAGAGCCATACAGCAAACTGACGAAGACAACTGGAATTAAAGAAAGTTTTGAAGCTGTTCACAGGAAATTATCTAAGCAAAGATGAGGGAATAGTGTATTTAAATGATATATTAAAGAAGTAGATAAGCTTTGAGACAGATGCTTTATTTCCAATCTTTTATAATACATCTTCATTTTCTCTGCTCTATATTATATTACCAATAAAAAAGAGCAGGTTGTTTTTTAATTGCACATAAGCTGCAGAGCATCAGGAAAATATGCCTTGTGTTCCACGTGACTCAAACATGATATATGAGTTTTCTTTGCAATTTTGCTTTAATGCTAAGCACTTAGAGAAAATTCCTTGAATGTTAAGAGCCAGGGTCACAGATGGAAAATGGCTGCAAAGAACTGAATGGATCTTCACTGAACAGGGATGGAAGCCATGTAGGTGTTTCTGCTTTTTTGTAGGTAGAAAGCATACTTAGCTCCCTATTTTTAGGCATCTAAACCACTTTCCCTTCTTAGTTACAGAGAGCAGTTATATGGAGATTCAGGCCATCCAACTATAATGGCTGAGACGAGGTTTTGAAGAAGCCTCCTTTTCTCACTGTCTATGAGGAAAACCTAACCTAGCACTGGGTGTTTGCAGTATCATGTGTAACCTAGCACTGGGTGTTTGCAGTATGATGTGTAAGCTGTTCATAGGGTGTACTACATCAAATCAGTCCAGTGATTCTGCATGCAAAGCCTCAAGGACTGTATCTAAGCGGTACATTTTCGTATAGCTGATGTTGCATACAACCAAGACTACAGAGAAATTCAGGAGAGGAGTCAGTGATGCACACCCACTTTGCAAGGATGTGAGCTTCAAAACCTTGTCCTCAGAGTCTTGCTCTGCTGCTGCTCCAAATGGGGGATCTGCCAATGAAGCCTGGCAACCCATGCTTTTTGTGTCCTTACCTTTAGACTGTTCACTGTTGAATGACAAAACAGGCAGCTCAGAAAAGTCACCAACCACAGGCACACACACACGTTTCCTTGGTGCAGTGGAAAGCAAAGGATTTTTTCTGTGGGCTCTGCCTGTACAATCAGCAAACCGTGGGCTCTGGCAGCTGCTGCTATCCCTGTGCTGTCTTGGATGGCCTTGGAGGAGAAGAAAGGCAAAGAATGCCAAGGTAGGCTGCAGGTTTTTACTTGAGCTAATTTACTTCCTTGAGTTTCACAACAATTTCAGCATAATTGACACAGAAAGCTGAAGAAACTTCTTACTGAAGTATGCTTTGATTGGTCTTTCAGCTTTACAACTCTTAAACAGCCCTCATAAAGTTAGCTATAGACAGCAAACATTTAGTATAGTATATACACAAATTGCTACTCGCATGTCCAAAATGTCCAAAGACATTTTGTGTCAACATTTAGACGACTGTTCAGATTCTTTTCTGCATAGCATGGAGAAAAAAGCCTGATTTGTAGAGCAGGACTGTAATGGAGCTGGTTTTTTGTCATAATTTGTGCCAACACTATCCTTTGAATACTCAGTGAATTAGAGCTGGGTTTGTCTTTTTTTCAAGCAAATCTGCTTTCTTAAGAAAAACAAAGTTCTGTGAAATTTGCAGTATACAGAACTATTTCCTTCATTGTCTATAAATCAAAATATGTTTTAAAATTTAGATGTGAGTCATGCCAGAATTGAAGACATTGTTAGTTCCAAAAGGAGCTGACGAGAAACAAAACAGATTTGAAAGATACCTTTATTAGAATATCTCCTGTAGCAAGAAATGCAAAAAAAAATCTCCTTCACCTGCAGAAGAAAAAAAAAGAACAAAAGAGAACAAGAAGTCCTTTATTTATCATTATTTTATTTTACATTTAACACTGAAATTTCTGTGGTTTTGTTTTGCGTATCTGAAGTCCAGTTCTTTCTCAGAAATATCTAAGATTCTGTGTACTGCCTGGGCCAGGATCTCTGCTAACTAAGATTCAGGTCAGGGGAGCAATTTTTTTTTTTAATTTCATTGATGTACTGTGGTGGGCCTGGGAAAATCGGTGTCTTCGATGTGATTTGTTATGTTGCAGACTAACATTAATGTGGATGTGACACACAGAGAAGACATCTAGCCTATTGCATGTAGTCCAGATTAACCTGTGGACTCCCTGTTAATTCTGCTGGATGGAGCTGGATGTATGTACCAGCTCTGGGGATGCCTGCCATGTCCACTGATCACAAAAGGAGCCTGATCAACTCTCCCAGAGGAGATGTCCAACTGTTTCAGCAACACAGGCTGGTGGAAATTAAAATTTGTATTAGCAGTGGAATTTAATGGGCACCCGTTAGAACAAAATACGCAATGAGTACGTGGGTTTCGTGCACCATTCATGGCTGTTCTAGTATGTATGTTCTGGATTAGTATACATCTGCATCTTTTAGTGAAAGATCTGGATCTTTAGTGAACTCAATAAAATGAAATTATGAAATTATTATGATCTCAATAAAATGAAATTATTCTCATAGTAACAAGCTAAGTTGTGCCTGTTCTGTTTGGGAAAATTCTCAGAAATAATTACTGAAAAAATTGGAAAGTTAATTGGGTTCTCTGGACCTTTGATATTGGATTTCAGAACAGGATCTATTGTAAGCACACTCGTTTATCTGTTGAACCACATCTTTATATGTCCTACCATTCCTGTTCTGCTTGATTTCAAGATTTTGGAGTTATCCATTGAGTACAACATCTTGAAAGTGTCTTCTTAGATCCTCTATGGATTTTTTCTAGATAAAACTCCAAACACTTTGATTATCTATATACCTCAGACAAGAATTTTTCCATTCACACAGAACTTAGTTCTGTTACATCTATCCATGATTTCAGCCTCCCATGCAGAAGAGCTGTGACAGGGCATCAACTAGAATAGCTTTTTTATTCTCTACTGCACAAAAAAACTACTACGCTTAAATATTTTGAGTTGCAAAGACACTTAAGTTAGTTTGATACAGATTGCATAAATATTTATTTTGGGATCTTGACACGTCCTATAGTCTGTCCTTAGCCTCTTGGTATCTTGGCTTCACTGTTGTCAAGACCCAAGTTGGCAACCTTAAGAGTCTCTGTGAGCTGCAATTTAACCTTAAAAATAAGAGGGCTGTCTGTGCCTCTTTACAGAGGAGGCTCAGTTTCTAGTTCCTGCAGTTGTGACCTCTGTGATATGCCTGACTAGTGCAAAGGCAGAGAGAACATGAGAAGTGATCTGCTATTAGAAATACACATACAACAGCACGTGGTGAAAAAGAAAGTCAAGCCTAGGCAAATAACAGGTAGCATAGGAGCTTAACTGGTCAATACAAGTGGAGGGGATCAAACAGATGAAACCCACTTTCACTCTACACTGCAATCTGACTTTATATTTTTTCGAATGCTTTAACATGTGAAAGGGAAACAGTGGCTGAAAACCTAAAGAAATATCGGTGTGACTCAGGTATTAATTTAGACAAGTGGCTGGAATGGAGCTAACTTTCTTCTTGGTAGCTCATATAGCGCTCTTTTGAATTTGAGACCAGGACAGTGCTGATGGCACTGGGATGTTTTAGCTGTTTCTGATCAATGCTTACTCACTGTCTAAGCTCTCTCTGTTTCTCACTTTCTGTCCTGCCAGCGAGCAGTCTGGGCTTTGGCAAGAATCTGGAGTGGGACACGGCCAGGACACCAGACCCAAACTGAATCAGGGGACATTCCATACCATGTGGGATGTGTAAAAACTGGGTTAAACTCAGTAAAATCTGGGGAGGGGGACTAGATTTTCCAAGGTAGCTGCTGCTCAGACCTGAGCATCAGTCTGGTACTAGGAGGCAGTGAGTGATGGTCTTTGCATCATTAGGGTTTTTTTTCCCATTTGCTTCACTTCAACTCTCTTTATCTCAGGCTTCAAGGGTTTTTTGCTTTTGCTTTTCTAATTGTGTCCCCAGTACCTCTAGAGGAGAGTGAGTGAGTTTCTGGTTGGTGTTTAGTTGTTGGCCAGGGTTAACATTCACCCTCTACGCCTGCCAGTTCTATTTTTTTTAGAGAACAATAAAATAGGAGACAACAGCCTAATTATACATCCAGTCTTTTCTCATAGTTGTTGTTGTGGAATCATGTCACCATAATTGCTGAGTGTAACAGTAAAATATATTTTAAAATAAAGGGTTTTCAGCCTTCTCTTAAACAAAAACTGTTAAACTGTGCAACTATAGTGGCAACCAGTATTAGCTTATATAAAAAAGGTCATTTTATGAGAGGATAAGGTATGTGACAACCATGTGTGTGCATAAAATTTATTCACAGCTTCAGTTTATATTCCATATAGTATATTACTGAAATAATGAACCCTCTGCACTCAATTTAACACCTTTGACACCTTCTACTTCCTTGGCATTTTTCAAATTGGAAATCTTTTTATAGGGAGTCCTTCCCTTAAACTGCAGAAAGTTGACAATCCCATGTCAATGAAAGCAAGGCTTTCTGCCAAAGGCAGAGACCAAGGACAGCAGCAAACCCTATTTCACAGTACATCTCTTCCCATTATTTCAGGCATGGGCACATTTTCAAGGGAGTGAAAAACCCCCATCAAATACATGAATGTGTCTTCAAAATTTTTCCTGTTTTCAGATTTCCCTCCCTTTACTTTAGCTTCTTCTCTTCCCACAGCTTTCACAACACAAAGGACAAAACACAGAATAATCTGATAAGTACGTATATATTTGTAGATGTATTCTTATCCAGGTGAGGACTCCCCACAGCATGAAGGTCTAAAAATACACTTCCCACAGAACCATACAACCTCAAGAAAATTCACAGAATTAAAAAAAATCAATCTAAATTAAAAACTATATCCTTAAATTTCTGAATTAAGCAATCTGAAATATATTGAAATTTTTTGCATATTTTTATTTTATCCAAACAGTTGGGCATCCCTGATTTATATGACAGAGGCTTAAGCTGATGGGGAAAGGACAGCTGGGTTGATTACTTTGCTTCATTCATAATGCAGCTCTCTCCTCCTCCCGACACATGAAACATCTCAGTGATTTTATGTTCTCCCTCCCTTTCTCAAAAAGTACCAATGAAAATATCTTCCCCCTGACTGAGCAGACAGTTAATTTTAAATTAAACAGCTGTGTCCAGGCACAATGGGCATATATCTCTGCTGCATAACTGGAATTACCAGCGTTTGGGGGTTTGACCTCCAAACAGTTAATTAACATTTGTCTTAAGTGAGTAGTATGAGACTGATCCCATCAGTGATAATGCAAAGAGGTTTTGCAGTTTGAATCCAGTTCTCAGTGTGCAAGGATGGCAACACTGGTGGCCGTGTAAATGAGCTGAGAACCTACTGGAGGTTACAGCAGAGACATCTTGGGAAGTACAGAGTAGTTGAGTACTTTGCTTTCACACTGGATAAAAAGACTTTTGGAAGGCAAGAGTCATTGCCATGAGTAATTGCAGACAAATTTTCAAAAAATGAAAGTTTAAAAGCTATTTCATAGGACAGAAC
Source organism: Irena cyanogastra (assembly GCA_013397155.1). Lineage (NCBI taxonomy): Eukaryota > Metazoa > Chordata > Aves > Passeriformes > Irenidae > Irena > Irena cyanogastra. The sequence goes on along the minus strand of VWZV01009545.1, from coordinate 1,048,736 downwards.
AAGACCTTGAATTTGTGATCCACTCCATGGTAATAAAGCATCAATAAAACATTATGTCACTTAGGCACATAGCAGGGGCAGAAATTTTGAGCTCAGATGGAAGGAATGCCCTGAAATGCTTCAGTTCCTTTGGCACAAGGGGGGAACAAGCATCTCTGAAGCTCCTCAGTAGAGGCATCTAAGTCAGCCCAGTTATCCCTCTGGAAGCTTTCAGTTGCCTTTTCACATGCAGATAAGAAAGGACTGGAAGAGATTGCAACACCAGACTGAAAAATGCTAGGTGCAAGTTAGACACCTGAGGTGGGTAGACTGGTTCCTTGCCCATTTTTCTTCCTGCTAGCCTGTTCTATTTATTCTTGTAGTTATTTTCTGTAAATTGCTCAAGAAGCCAGTTGATCAAGTATGTCATCAACATTTCTTCTTGTCATGTGTGAGTTAGATTCACCTTCAATTCACCTGTGTATAGTATACAATGACTGGCCACTAAACAGTGTTTAATTCATCCATACAGAACTGCAAATCACAAAACAATGAATCATTGTTTGTGTAAACCAGAAAATCTAGCTCTGTGCTAAGAATAATTCAATCAGCCTATAAAAAAGTCTGTCCAAAAATAGCTTCTACTCTCTAAAATGCTTCATATTTGTTGGAGTTTTCCAAGGACTGGTTCTTTCCTTTCATCTTCTGAAAGTTCTGTTATGAAAGAAAAGTCAAAATTGCTACTAGCAGACCAGTTGAGAAAAGCTTGTGACTCCCCTCAACCCCCCATTTGTATATGCTCTCTTTTTCAAACAATTCTCCAAAAAAAAAGTATTTCTCTGAAAGGAATTATAGGAACATGCTTAAGCATTTGGTTAGTCTCTGGTCTCATTTCTATGTTTTCGAAGTCAGACTTTAGGGTTAATTTAAATCAACTTTAGGTTCAGTCAAGCACTTGAAACCAAGCACTTCATTTCCTCTGTGTGTGGCATTTTCTCTGGGCCTCTATACACGTACTAACACCTTTGATACCATTGTGCCTCTTCATTCTGCTCACTCCACCATGTCCACATCTCCCCATCACTGCTGTATCGAGCTGCCCAGAACTGGACCTTCCAGGTGTGTCTCTCCAGTGATGAGACCTGGTGGCAACACTCCTCCTAATGCAGACCACAAAGCTGTTGGCCTTTTTTGCCCTGAGGGGGCATTACTGGCACAGATTGACTTGCTGTCCACCAGAATCCTCAGCACATTTTCTGCAAAGCTCCTTTTCTGCTGCTGGGTCCCCAGCCTGGTACATGAGGCTATTCCTCTCTATTTGAAGGGCTTTGCTTTTCCCTTTGTTGAACATAATGAGATTCTGCTTAACCCATTTCTTTCCCTTCTCAAGGTCACTATCAACTTGAACCCAGGTCTATAATTTGCTTTTCTTATAATGTATAGTGAAGCCAGTTCATGAACTCACATTAAAAACCTAATCCACATCCATCATGAGGACCGAAACATAAATTTGGTTTGAACTAGAGCTGCTTTTTTAGGGAAGTCTTCAAATGTAATTGCCACTTTCCAGTAATAAGTGAAAACTGACAAAACTCTTTGTCCCCTCCCCAGACTATAACCTTTGACACCTCTGTGAAAAATCCCATTCCATTTTTTGCTAAGAATGCATCTGTCTTTGAGTGGCAGTTAGCAGAATTTCATCTTTCACATTGGAAACCTGTGTATTCTCAGCCTTAATTTTCCCATATAGAGATTCTAGCCTATGGTCAGTTGTATTTTTCTTTAAGTCTCAAAATATTTGCTGACTTTCCTGTAGCCACCATGATAAAATGTTGAAGGTAGAGCACAGTACCATGTTCTGGTAGTAGTTACACTGATACTAAAATTCAGTAGCAACAGAGGTAGGCTTTGTTTGCCTAATTGTATGTGTCCAATGAAAATTTAGATGGTCTCTTGCTTAACTTCTGTTTGCCAATCCAGATGAATATTCATCTCTGGTAGGTCATTTGCCATATTTTTGCACCCTGATCTTGTGATTTGGGTACTGAGCAGCCTTTCACAGAGCACTAGACACCCGTTCAGGCAGCTGAGTTCTGCTCACAGTGTCCCCACACAGTTCATCAGTCGATGCATACATTCACTTTATCGTGTTACTCTCTTGATCATAAAATTCCATGAGAAATTGTGTTCATCTAAATATTAACCTCTGGGTTTTTTTCAGAACAATTTTTTTCCCAGGCTAACGGCTGTTGTTCTGCTTGTCCTACAGACTCATTCTTTTTCTTGGCTTTGGTAGTACACTTCAGTTGGTGCTGAAATTTCCACTTTGCTGAGCGAATTAGAATACCCCCTAACCATGTTCTCTATATGGTTCCAATTTTCTTAGTCTTTGAATATCAGAAAGTTGTATAATAATATAAGAAAATTATTTTAAACTTGTATTCCAAAGGCTAGAAGGATCTAATTTTTTAAAATGTCCCTTTAAAGTGATTTACTCCTTATGATTATAGGTAGAGACACACCAACCATCCTTTGAATGGTTGGTGAAAATCGTACTTCTTTGATATCATTCATTCTCCTAAATGATTTAGTGCAGTAACATTTTAGGTGCTCTACAGAAGTCTGAATATGTCAACACCTTGTGTAATCTCACTCTGTTTCATTTTCATTTCCTCGGTTAAAGAATTATAGAATTCCCTGTTTACTGGACATTTTGTCCTTTGGCTTTGATTTGGTATGTACTTAAAGGAAGGTACACCGACATTAAGACTGTCAGACTGACGGAGTCATACAGATGAGATTTACTTAAATGAAAGGAAAAGTGGATTTTATTCTTGCTGATGCTAATGGGCCAGTACACTTTCATGAATCATAAAAGAACAAAGTGCCCTCATCTATACAAATATTTAGCTAAAGTCTCAAATGATGGCACCCCGAGGGTACCTTAAGGACAAGGAGAACTTAGAAGCTGAAGAAGAAAGACCAGCAAAATGCAATTTTAGCTGCACCATCCCACTGCTTATTGTCCCAGACTAGGGGCTTGAAGAGGATTCCAAGATCCTGTGCTCCAAAATATGAACCTCCTGAAAAGATATCTCAGTTTGAGATCAATATCAAAGATTCCAGCTAGGAGAAGGCTGGGGAGAACTATCTCTTTTTGCTTAGTGAGACTGACTTTGGATTCGATGGGCTCAGCAGAAGATGCAGAATTGTTCTGAGCTGAGGGAATATTTATCCGTCTGTCCCTAGTGTACTTGTTGTGTTTCAGTGGGAACATGTCAGGGAGGGAAACTTGAGAATATTGTCAAATGGAACTTTGTGCTCCACTCATGTGGGAGATGACTCATTAGTGTTTGATTCACCCATCTCCTAAATATTTCTCTTCTATCAAAAGTTAAATGTTAAACTCCTAAATTTGTTTTAGTATTAGTATTGCTATGTCATCACTGATATTCCTCAAAGGTGTTGGTTCCTTGTTCATGAAATTCTTGAAGTGCAAGAAAAACCAAAACCAACCAAGCAGAAAAAAACTTAAAAAAAATAAACCAACCAACAAAAAAACTTCAATTCAAACAAAACCACAAACCCAAAACAAACAAACAAAACCAAAACAAACAAACAAAAAACCCAAAAAATACCACCATCAAAAGCAAACTCCAAATCCAATATGAGCATAAACAATATCTGTTGTATGTAAAATATTTACTATAGACTTCATTTTCAAAAATGTTGTCATGTTTGGTTATCTTTATATAACTAAAAAGCCCACCTACGTGCCCCATAACACTTAAAACTGAAGAGAAACAGAAATATTTCCATTAGAGCTATAAGCATTTAAGTGACAACTAATTCTATGCCAAATTTTATAGGAAAATTTGATGGTAAAATGAAATGTGACAGTAATTCCACATAAAAATATATGTTCATTTTTTATACATATCCATCTGAATCAATCTATTTCTATGTACTTTAGGTGCAATAATTTACTACATTTCTCCCATTCATTTAACTTGTGCAGAAATGGAATTATAGTCGATTTTTCTCCACTATCTAGGTAAAAATATCTGGTTGGAGTGTGGATAAGATAGAGATAACTCAAGCTGCAGTACTGTTGGATGGTGGAAGCATGAGCAGACAGATGCACAGCCCCTCCAACAGTACCCAGCTGCTCTTTTCCTCTCAGTGCTAAACTTGTGGTAGTTCTAGCCTTTACTTCTAGCCTCTTCTTCTAGCCTCTTACTACTTCAGAAGTGTTTCCAGAATATCTTATTTAGCTAAGTTGGTGTTTTTTTCTTTAGTCCTACTGTACAATCAACCTGCATGAGTAACTGTCTAAGAATGTTTACAGGGCATTTAATCAGCAGGAGATACTTACATTTGTGAAGGTAATACGAAATCCCCCGTGGATTTGTATCTAATGTAGTCATCTTTAGAGCTCAGTGTATTTACTGTTGCAGCTGGGGATTAGTACTGTCAAAAGATTCTCAGCAGAGAAAGAAAATTCAGCGCCTCATCTGTCTAAAGCAAAATTTCCCAGGTTTTAGGAAAGTCTAACGCATCCGCTAGATCAGGGAATTACAGTCATTGTGCTCCGAAAAATTTGAAGACTCTTTTTCTTTATGGATAGAGAGTAATGAAAAGGTAGCTCTTTAATACTTGATGTTGAAAGTGGAACCTACTTTCTCAGCACAGGGAGAAAGAAATTGCCCCAAAATTTAAGAAACAAGCATCAATGCTGTTAAAAGACAGAAAAGGCCTCCTTGTCATATCCTTCAAATCATAACAGATCTGAGCTGGCATGGCTAGCTGCCAGCCATTAGTGCCACATACTATGTTGAGTCCCTGGATCTTTTATCCCTTATGCTCAACTCTGCTTATTTTACCTTACAGAGATGAGAAACATGTATCTGAAAACATTAACAAATTGAAAAAAAACAAAAAAAGCTCTCAGAGATTAGCCAGAATATTGTGCTTACTCGTTATTTTCCAGCTCATGTTGGAAAACAGGAACTAAAAAGTTGTTCTAACCTTTTGATTAAAATGTGAAATATCATATGAGGATTTGTGCTGAATTAAGTTAGGAAAGATGCTGTAGCATTACATAATACCACATAATGACACAGTGTTCTAAAGTACAATGTAAACTTATATTTAAGAAGATCTTCTCTTATTGCTCTTTTAATTTGTGCAATACCAAGCCCAGATGCTTCGGACTGAACCTTTCCCTTGATGTTCTGGGTGAGCACTGTAGCTTTCATTGCTATTTTTGCTTGCAGGCAGATTCCATCTCTGGTATTACACCACATTTTTTTTGACAGAATGAGGAATAGACCAGATTGCTCTGTAAAACTAAGAAATAGAGAAAATTTGGTTTGTAGTACCTATTTTACCAATTTTAAAGCTGTCAGCTAGGTACTTAAGCACTAGGACTACTGGTGTCATTAGTACTTCTGAGGAACTTAATTGCAAATACTTAATTCTCTGTCAAATAAAACCTTCTGTATCATCAGTAGTAGTAAAAGTAGGGAAAGGGAGGCAATAACAGTGCAGCTGTTCACAACCTAAAGTACAAATTGCTGAATCATCTGGGGGAGTGGAGAATGGTGCTGTAGTATTTTTTGTATTGAAAATCAGATTGCATCCCTGAAAGCAGATATATCTGTACAGTTCTCTTGCCTTGGTTTTATATTTAAGAAAACAAATATTTGTGACCAAAACTAATCTTCAATAAAAAAAAAATACAGCGCTAAGTTCCTGAATGTAGTGTAACTGCATTTCAGTTCATCACACAAAAAAACCCTAACAAATGGGAACAGAAACTTTGAAAAAGACAGCCAAAGCAGAAACTTATCAGAAAACCAGCTCTGACATATGATGCCTCCATTTCCAAAAATGACTAGAAAGTTATCAAGTATAAATTATCTCTCTCACAGATGTCTCAAAGGGAAAAGCTATAATGATCATGATGCTTAAAAATAACAAATTCTTTTTTCGAGCTCCTGGCTTCTGGATGCAAGCTTCTTTTCCCATTCCCTGGCTCTCAGGCTGCCTTCAAAACAAATTCTGGCCTAAATTCGGAGCATCTTAATAGGTGTCTTAAAAGGTGCCAGTGTAGAGGGCAGGACTGTTTCATATAACTATATCTACAGTGTAGGTAGCTTTCCTGTAAGTTAGTTAAGCTCTCTACCCTGAGATCCAAATGGCTTATCCACCCTAACCAGCTGCTATATTGCACATGCCTGGTGTTTTCCATGAACACTTGCACTTGGCAGTGGATGTCCTAGGCTGCAGACGTGTATCACAAAAGCTGCTGCAAGTGGGCATTAGCTGGTGCTCTCTTCCTTGTGACCTGCACAGCATTGTCAGGACCACACTGTCCTGGTTATTCTTCTCCAGCTGCAGGGCTTCCTAATGTAGCATCCATTTGGGCAGGAGATGCTCAAGTCTGCTGGCAAAACACCCTCTACATTCTCTCCCTGACTCTAAAAAGGCTGCCTAAGCTGAGCCATGGCACACGCTGCAGCAGCAAGGATATTCCTTACTTACACAGGGGAAGCAATAAAGGGTGAAATTGTTATTTCTCCTTTAAACAGCTGAACAGTATTCCTTATAGAGCAAATGCAGTCCTGTTTACTGTGATGCACAGAAAGAGTGGAGCAGAGCACAGACAGGGAGCACTAAAAGTCACCCTACAGCCAGCTTTGCATTACGCAATGCTGCAGTGCCTGTGCTGTAAGGGTGACTGAGCAATCTCCTAGATGAAAATCAGCTGCAAAGAATAAAATGCCAGCATAATTTTCTGAGGGTTGGTTTTCACTTCTTCCTCTGTTCTTTAGTTTTGCCTTTATAAATATTTTATGCTTAATTGGTTTATTACTGGGCTTATTGTTAGAGTGACCATGAGGCCAGAGAGGCAGAGAAGAATTAACTGCTGTCCTGCTACTGGACTTGGTTGCAGGTTTCCTAACCAAGAGTTTTCTTGCATTGATTTAACTGATGTGATAAGACACACCTGTCAAACCTTTGAAAGGTGACCAGTGACTTTGTGTACTGCCCTGAAAAGGCAGCAATTAAGAGTGATGAGGACTGAGTAACAAAATTCTTTCAAGGTCTTCACCTATGCATGCAAAAAGACCAAGGTACACATCTGAATTTCTTTGAAAATAAATATACACAATATTAGAGCTATAATTTAATCATGGCATGACTGATTTCTAGGTGCTGCACAGATTTGCTTATCTCTGAACCACTGTTTTTCTCTTTCCAGTATGTGCCTCTGTATAATAAATGTTGTCTGACTTCCTTTACCTTGGTTTGTACTGTATTATCCTGCCTGAATGCACTGAGAACCAGAATGTGCAAACTCTTGGGGTACAAAATAGCATCAGAGGCAAGATCTCAGGGAAAGTATCCTTCAAAGAACTGCTGCAATTATGGCTGAAACCAAGTGGATTCCTCTTACCTGGAATTATGACAGTTGGGGTGAATAAGTGACTTTTTCTAGGGCCGAGATTAGGATGGAGAAAGACAAGGCCAGGGCAGGTTCTTGATGGGAGTCTGCAGGCATGGTACTCTGAACTGCTTGGCAATGTCACTGGGGGTAGTGGATGCATACAACTGGATGGATGCCTGCTCATATTAAAGTTTCTTCAATCAAATTTTTTTGCAGGTAAATTCCTGGAAAAGGCCAAGTCTAGATCTTCAGAGTCAAAAAGACATTGGATTTTCCTCCTCCATATAAAAAAATAGAGTTATATTTCTATTTCAATATCCCTGAATTTGCTGGAATGGTCAGTGGGCAAGTGCCTAGCAATTTTTAAAGGCTCTGTGATCCAGAATCCCTTTGCAGTGCTGTGGAAGAACATGGTCCTTCCCTGCTTCCCCCTCACCCGTTATGCATCCAGATGTGCCATGGGCATAGGCCATGAAAGATCCCACAGTTCTCCCTGAAAAGGTTTCAGGAGCAAAATGTGGCCCATCTTCCAGCATGAGGTAACAAGGAAAGTCTATTCTGAAATTTTCAGAGACTGTGGCTTATTTGGTTCTTCAGTGGGGCTTCGGTTCTGTTGTGGCCATTGTTTTTGGTTTTGGTTTTTTTAAGACTATATTATAAAAATCTGATGTGCTTTGATGAAAAGTCAACACTGGTAAAAGATTAGATATTTTAAAAAAAATCACCTTTTGGAAGCTTTTTTTTTTTTTATTAAAATAACACTGTTGTTAACCATATGCCAGCTGTAATGAATGGAGCAGTGCAGGCAGTGTGTTTGCCTTATGTTAAAGTGTGCTTGGCATTAGATGTGATTCCTGCCTTCTCTGGGCTGACCCGAGTGCGCTCATATCTGTCCTGTGTGCCCGCCTGGAAACAGACAGGAAACAGCCAGGATGTGCCCACCTGGAAACAGACAGGAAATAGCCAGGATGTGCCCACCTGGAAACAGACAGGACATGGTCTCTTGGAGATAGCACTGGATAAGACAGGCATTGACTCCCTAGTGACTGCCAGCCACGGGGAACAGAGTGCAGGCACACGCTGTGACTAGAGTTTCAAACCAAAGACTGAGCTCTCTGGGTGCTTTACTAGGAGGGTGATAGCTGGTGCAGGGAGTGAATGAATCCTAGGGGTGGTGAGACAGAGAAGGGAGAAACTCTGCCAGCTTGGATGTGTGTTCATAGTTTGTTTTTTTGAATTTGAAGCTGAGAAGATTCTTAATCACTAATGCTTCATTTTTAAAGGTTGTTGTAGACTAGACCAGTGCCCTGGTTGCACAAGACATCAGGCTCATGAAGTAGCTGCTCTGAGACCTCCAGGAGCCTGTAGCAGGAATCTCATTTAGGAGAGAAGTCAGGGTTGAGCAACAAAGAGACATACCCCGGAAAAAGCCAGAGGTGGTCTTTCTCCCTGGACCTGGTGAGAAACTGAAACATTTTGTTTTCACTCCTCAAAATGACATTTCATTTACCAGCTCACAAATAATCATAGAATTTACAGGAAATTTCCAGAAGCTTTTTTTTTTCCATTCTGGAGTGGAAGAAATTTTGAAACAATGGGAACTAATCAGTTCCACCCCATCCGTCATCAGCAAAAGTTTCATTCTGCATAGGCACCTTGGGTTACCATCTTTTACTTTCTGAAAGGGTGGCTCATAACAACAGCCTTGATATGATCTGTTAAACACTGTTGCCTGGTTCCATTCTTGTGCTATGTTAGATCCAAACAGTGAAATGTCAGAAGGTCAAGAATAAATTTTAAGCAGTAACATACATCAAAATGTGTAGTCTGCTATAATGTTCTGATACAGATGAATGCCTTTTTTTTAAAGCAGCTATTAAGTGCACAGCATGAAGGATAAATCTCATTTTCTGTGTGTTTTGATGAACATGTCTGCAAGATGAACATCTGCTATTACATTTTTGTACTTGTGTGATATTTTGCAGACAGAACACAGGAATATTTTTGAACAAGAAATCATAATTCAAAATACACAATAATAGAGGAAAGCTAGGTACACATTAAAACTAAAAAGTGTTTCTTTCCTTCATTTTCTTTTTCATTTGTTTTCAAAAGTGAAAAGGGAGAAGAAATCTTGTGTTTATATTACAAACTTCTTTACCTGCTCTTAAGATCAGGCCTCTAAGAGCTTCATGTAGCTTTTCATTTTTTCTTGTTAGGAAAATCTTAGCTAAGCGGAATCGTTTAGGAATTGCCTGGAAGATAATGGTTGTGCAACAGCAGTAAAAATAAATGTGAAAATGGATGTTTGCTGAGTAACACTACTAAAGACACAAGAAGGAAGAAAAAATGCATGAAGTCATAGGTACTCTCTTCCATTTGAGCATGCACCCAGCTCTGACTGTTTTCAGTGGTGCATGGCTGTAAACACAGCCAGAGGGATTGCACCTCAACCTGCACCTTTCCATGCCTGTCAGTCACCAAGTCAAAGTTAGTTTCTAGGCTCCCTCTACAGTCGATGGAGAAAAATCATTACCTCTGGAGGACAGGTTCCCCTGTTTCCTCTGGACATATCTTTTCTAGGCTTCAAGGTGACTTGGCACAGGATGAAGTGAATTGTCTGAAAACCTGAGCACCTTAACAGGAAAGGGATGTAGAATGTGGAAAGGGCCATCTCAGCTTCTTTCATTCATCATGTAACTATTACATATATCCATTCAATAGAGAAAATATACTTCAGTGTTTTTCAGTACCTTCGAAGATGCCCTCTATCTTCTTTGATCAGTTTCAGCAATGTATAATAGGTAATATTTCTTCTTTTACATTGATTCTAAGGTTAAATAAAAACTCATATATAGTTTTTGAATTATCTCATTGAACATCTATAAGTGAAGCTAAGTTCCACAACCTCAAAAGGAGATCTGTCCTTTGAGGATTTGTTTTTATTAGCTGCTGTTAACATGGGACAGCCTACAGCCTTTATGGTGCTATTTTCTACACTGCACTAGCCATCATATTTGGAAAATACACCAGGATTCCACAAGTTTTATTCATCATAACCCTCTGCAGATTTAGCAAGGCTTGTTCAGTCTCTTTCTTAAGCTGTTCTGGGCTGTTACCTCATCTGTGTTGAATGATGAGGATTTGTTCTGTTTTCCTTTTTTAAATTTTTTTTTTTTGTGTAATTATTTTTTTAAAGGAATGCTACTGAAATTGTTATTTTTCTCTTGTTAAGGACTGTGTTGTAGAAGGAGATCTTCAAGGAGATCTTCAGTGATATATTCATACAATAGACAAGAACAAGTTGTTCCAGTGACAAATACAAAAGATGAAAGTTAGGATAACCTTTTTGATAAAGACTCTGTGTGAATTTAAATAAGAACTTAAATAAAAGTGGGGTCAGACAAAAGGCAATGAGATAAATTTCCTCATGTCAAAACATGCAAAATTGATTCTCCTTTGGAGATCTAAATTAATATGGATCTTGCAAATGTGGTAGCCAGCTGCAAAAACAGGGAGGAAAAGGCTGTTTCTGCCCTCTAAAGTGGACACTGTCAAAGTCAAGGTGCAAACAGCTGTAAGTAACCCCTGAATTAGTATTCACTGCTCTTATAGCCAAGTGCTAAGGTGTGCCAGCAAACACCATAAACAGTGACAGAAAATGGACCTTATTAACACTTACAGTCTCAAAATCAAAGTTAATATGTTACAGCACTCCAGAATTTTTTTTTTTGGTAAATATCAGAGAATAACTATTCTTGCAACATACTAGTTCTTAGCACTACATACTGAATAAAAGTCATTCAGTAGTTGCGAAACAGAGCTTTGTTTTCACAGGGTGCATGATTGATTCTCTGTTGCAATGTCCCACCATAGCCACTGTGGTTTATGTGAAAATGCTACAGTGATATTGAAAACATACAGGTTTAAGCCACCCTGGTTTGTTCCATACTTAAATTAAACAAACAATAAAACCCCTCCATAATCAGGCTGTAAGGACTGCCATATTTCTGAACTTGGCTTTGAAAAAGCAATTTTTCTTAACATTGTGTACATTAGATTCCAGTTTCATTGTTGGTGCCAAATGTTCTAACAGAGCAAAGGCAGGAGTAGAGCTCATACATCAAGAGCACTGCAGTTCCCTGGAATGATCCCCAAATTGTGACATATACAAAAAAGCAGTAATTTCTTTCTTCTCCCACCCCTGCTCCCATTTAAGGTTTGTTTTCACCTTGTAGAAGACACAAATACTGAAATACAAAGTTCTTAAAATATGGTAGAGATAAAAGACTAATTTTTTTTAAATGTCTCATAAGATAGGAATAACTATCTCAGGAATAATTTGGGGATGACAAAGAAGTTCTCACAGAAAATGCATTGTATTCATAAATAAAGACAGACTATTAAGTAGTACAGTACCATTAAAAATCATAGGAGCACTTGAGATTGTGGAAACCAAACTGACACTTCAAGTGCCTGCTTGAAAACTCCGTGATGCATAGTAGAGAGCAGCTTGAATTTTACTCAAGATCACCATCAGCCATGCTCAGCTTTCACACTACTATGCAGGCATGTCCTAAAAGTGTAAGAAAATGAGTGTTGAGCTCTACAGCTGCCTTACACATCCAGAGAGGCAGGCTTGCTCTGCTCCTTCTCTCCCACACGCATCTCCACAGGTTTGTCCTGCCCTGGAATCAGTACAAAGACCTACCTGAAATGAGGCCACAGCAGCCCTCAAATCCAGCCCTAGCTAGTCTCTTCAGTCCTTTGGCATAACCTGGGAGCCCCAAGCTGCTTTATAAACTAAGCACATCATTTTCTGGGAAGGTGACTGCTGTCAGTGTCATTTACAATGTAGCTTTATTAGGAGCACATGCAGGTGTAACACACCACAGACAATCTGTCTATAATGTTGTAAATATACCAAGATCTTTATACCTACAACAGAAATGTACAAAGGTATCAACAGATATATAGATAATATATTCATCTCCCCTTCCCCAAAGCTACCAGGTGTGATTTAGGTGCTTTGCTCTGCTACTGAATAATTTTCCACACTCTTTTCTGTTATATTTCTAAGGTGAAAAAGCTTTTTATCCCCAAAGTGGCCCTCTCCACTCAGGCAGTTGAATAAATAGTGATATCCCCTGCCTGGCTGATGAACAGCACAGCACTGCAGACAGAGTTCAAACTGTATATTTATTGAGTAGTCCCATAACAGTTCAGATTTCTAATAAATTAGGTGTGCGCACACTTTACTCATGCAGATTTCCTCAGATCCCTTTGCCTTCGCTCTGTCTCTTTGACACACTGGAGAAAAGGCTAGTACAGGCTACTTTGCATCTGTTCCTCAGAAGTAGTTATATTTTAATCTCCACTGCATTCCTAGGCCACTGTTTCCATGGGTGCTCTGGCATAACTCAGGTGGGTTTTAGCCCCACTGCCTTGTCCATGCCCTGGGTGGAGCAGAATGCCCTTGCTCAGGATGAGCTCCACCATGCAGCCAGTGTGTTCCCTCAATCTGGAATCCTTCAGCTCAGTGCCTGCAGCATGAGCCTGTCTGATGGGGCTGCCCCATGGCTTCTCTTGTGCAGCTCCTGGTGCAGCTGGGATGAGAAACTTCCTCAGTGACCTGGTCTATGCACAGGAATGTGCCCAGGCGTCACTGAGATGATTCTCAGAAGCTCCCCACTAAGATGTGACTTGTCCGTGGGGCTGTCCAGAGAAGGACTGAATGGTGAGGGGTGAGAGGGGTCAGGGGATGAGCTCCTTGACCCAGCCCTGCTGCTGAGGCATGTCATGAGATTGTAACTCCAGTGGTGAAGAGGCTGCCATGCTGTCCCAGGTGGCACAGCCTCAGATCTTCTCATTCACAAGTGACCACACTGGCATCTGCAAATGCCTGTTGGCTTTCTGCCTGCATGCTTATGGAAGCACCCAAGCTGTGTGCATGCCGACAGGCTGAATGAAAATGTATACATACTAACTCTCCAAATTCCATTCCTACTTCACAGGAACAGTTTTAGCTTTATAAAAAATGTGATTCATTTAGATTGTTTATCAGCTTTTAACATTATTATTTTCAGTATAAATCTTTGGTAAGGTCACCAGGTGCCCCAGTTTCATAACTGCCCCATTTTCATAGTGACAGTCATGGAGAAATTGAGGCGCTCCAGTTTTTAAAACTGTTGGAAAATCTTCTGCTACCTTGGATGGATAATTATTAAGCCTTTTTGAAAGAGAAAAAGGATTGTTACAGGAAAGAGAGGCATTTTAAGGTGACAGCAAAGTAAAATAGTAATTTTGGTTTTCTGTTAAAAGTGCATCAGACTCTCCCTGATCATTTGCTGTTATATTTTCCTGCCATGTCGAGTTGCTCATATTCATATATATTTCAACCAAAATTCAGATTTAAATGAACAGTAATTTTATTCACTGTCAAGACCGATAGTTACGGCTGTCAAGAAAGCTATCAGGTTTTATTCTACCTGAATTTTTCCCTAAAGCTACTGTAGAAACTGAAACCAGAACACTTATCCAATGCATCTTTTGATTTGCAATGAAAATACTTTTGCTATTTCTTTTTTTTCAAATTAGTATGTATTTTATATCACACATTCTGAGCCAAACTTTTGCTTGTTCTTCCTGGTTTCATCTAACAGGGGGGTGAATCTGAAGCAGAGAGTGAATGGTGCCAAGTGATTGATGGTGCCAGTCCCATTTTCCATGTTCTGGGTCTGACCTTCCTGCCCATGGTCAAATTCATAAACATCAAAGCCAAAGGCATGTGAAGAAGAAAAAAATAGGGATATGAAAGCCTGAAAAAGGCTGTCTGTTTTGGAAACAGCAACAAGTTCTGCTTGGTCATGGATGGATTTACATACCTTTTCAGAACACTGCCATGCTTTTGCTTAGATATCTTCATCAGAGGCAAAGCATCTGAGCCAAGCAAAAAGCCTAACATCTGGCATTCAAAAAATTCAAGTATCCTTGAAACTACATACAACAGCAAACCTCATTCCTCTCTTCACCCTTTTTTTTTTAATTTGTATTTGTTTAACACTTTCCCTAATAGTCAACAAAAATAATCATTACTTTTGTGGATTTCTCGTTGAATCCCTTAAGTCAGTTCTTTCAAGTTGGTATACTCTCCACATCTCCAATTATGTCTAGGTAATAAAGCAAAATTCAGTCCCCACTGCCAAACCCGTGCTTTCATATCACTTTAGATCAAGTCAAAGCCCAACTGCAAAAGCAAAATGGACCAAAATCTGCCATTCCTTTTTAAAATTTTTTTGATTAGAGAATACACCAGTAATAATCTGTTAAGTAGCAATGATGATGTTGAAATGCATAATAAACTGTAATGCCATGATTAAATGAAACAACATGGCTCCAGTATGTTTAATTTGGGCACCTTGTTTCTTAATTTCAGCTCTCAACTGATCCTGGATGTCTGTTCTTCAGAACTTTAAATGCTTTCTGAAGGGAATTTGATTAGATCTTCACATTGCAAGACAGTACTTTGTGCATGTCCAGGAGTCCTGCAAACAGATTATAAGCTCCATAAACGTGTTTCCCCAACTGCAATATAAAAAACCCAAACAACTAGATTGCCTCATAGATCCTGCTCTGAAAGGGAGCAGCAGCATGCTGCTAGCTGCCAGTGCTCTCTGCACAGGCTGCTTCATTAAAACCTTTCACCCTCCTAAAGGGGGTGGGGAAACCTAACCTAAGAGATAAAAAACCCACAATGACTGCACACAATTTAGTTCTCTAGTGGGGTTTAATATGATTAAAATAATAAGCATCACACTGTGCTCAGCAGCACTTCAACTAGTATAACTAGGGTATAGGGAGACACAAAACATGTCTCCAATGCAAAACATTTCAATTTAAAACTGCAACAGCAAGTCTGGGACAGCATTGTCGTGTAGGTTAGACTGCTGTCAGTCTAAGTGTGCTAGTAAAGATGGGGACAGTTTACTGACATGGCCAAAGTCTGTCCAAAAATGCAGTTCATGCCTTCCTCTAGAGAAAACCATACAATGGAAAGATCAGTCCCACTATTTAACATGAGTCTTCAACCAAGTTCTAAATCCTGAGTTTTTCATGGTGCAACTCCCTAGATCCTTGCCCAAGTGGCAACATTGCCATAGCCTCTGGCTCCTCTAAGGCAGCAGCTGTCCCCCAGGCCAGAGGTCTGGGGCTGCTGGGAGAGCCTCACAACAACCAGGTCAGCAGGGAGCAGTTTTCAGAAGGTGCACCAAGTACTGAGAAGTATGATGAAAGGAGAAACAGCAAAACAGCAGCATCTCATGGCTCACCAGGTGGGAAATGGGGAGGAAGACAGCACAAGTGATATGCTGGCTGATATCACTGTCAATGGGGAGTGAATTTTCCCTGTCTTCTCCATTGCAAGGGGGATCTAGTGAAAGCAGTAAAATTGCATATTTAAAACATCAACAAAAAAAAAGACTATTTTTCACACCTTACACAATGAATTTTACAACTGAGTATGGTGGAGTTAAAGTTTACATGCTGTCAAGAGACAGCTGGACAAATCAAGGGGGCAAAACCTGCATTAGTGACTCCCAAAGGCAAAGACTCTATCCCTGCCCGGGATGTCTCTGAGCCACAGCTTGCAGAGACTTATGCAAGAGCATTATGAGAAAGTATTTCTGAGCATGTCAATATTGTTAGATAATTACTATTGATATTTTTTTTATACTGCTAATATGTTTCTAGCCCTTCCAGGTATGCTGAAGGACACAGGGCTGGATAGACTTTTCTTGGCCTAACCCTTCTTCATATTTTATTTTGAGTACATTAGAAATGGAACTGGAAAAATGTAAAAGGGAAACTGATAGTTTAAAATATGTGGTGTTGTTTGAAGTACAGCCCACCACAGCTCTTGTGAAACTGATTTTCCATGGTTTCAATCATCTTGGGGACAGCAAAAATATGCAACTCTTTTGCAGCCACTAAGTGCTGTACATAACTTTCCCTGGATGATTGGCTCCCTGGAACATCCACGATTGCTTTTGACAATTCACTGGTCTCTTTGGGAACAGAAACAATTTCTGACATACTAAGCTGTGTCTAATAAAAGGCGCTCCTGTGATTTTCTATCATATGTCAATTCTGACTTCTCTGGCAAACAGAGAATCTTTTGATTAACAGCAAAACCATCCATAATGCATGGAATGCACTGTGGTACACACAATGAAATACTTGTTCTATAAAGTCACCATTAATAATACTGTTTCATCAGATGACTTTGGTCTCTCTGGTTACAGAAAAATTATATATGTCACGTTAAAAAGAGCAAATGTGCCCACTGTCACAGGATATAATTGTATTATAAAGAGAGTAGGGTTTACAGCCCACACATGAGACCTGTACTGACAATTAAATTCCAGCTATCTTCTGTTTGTGATTTTGAGAACGGAGGCATACATTTTAAATGTCTGACTTTTACTTGAACTTAAGCAGAAATCTATTTTCTGCTTAAAAATTTATTCCTCTGATTTATGGCATTGATTCAGGCCTCTGAGCCTTTCAAAACACCGGAATGTACTCTACGTTGCACTTCAGATTATGTAACTACACTGCCTGTAGCTGCATAAGCTTGAGGTTGATTTTGATAAATTTTCTTGCTTTCTATAATAGGAATGGGAACGTTAATGGCATCTGAAACAGTTCAAGTTACTGCATTTCTGAACGGAAGTAATCTATACCTGGCCACAATATGGTCTCTACACAGTCTATAACTTTTATGACAGCAGCTGTCTGTGGAATCTGGAAGAAGGGGGCAGAGTATACTTCTCTGTAATTATCATTGAGCAGTACATTAAATAGAATTTCTGGGTCCTATTGTTCCACTCTCATTCAGGAACATCTGAGTCTCGATTTTTTTATGTGAAAACGTTGCTGGAGGAATGATATGCACCAAAGACTGTGTCCTTGATGTGATGTGAATTGATTTTCTTCCATTTACAAAACATGAAGTCTAATATAGAAAACAGAACTAAACCAATTTCATCTATTGATGAACATTTTAGGAAGTTTTTTCCTTGGAAAAATTATGCTCATTTCTACAGAAGGGAAGAGATATGCAGAAACCAACTAATAGTCAAAACAAAAAAAGCGTGTGTTTTTTTTTTTTCAGAGACAGGTTCTGTATCTTTGTTGGTGGTTTTTTTTCTTCTTTTTTACTACTCTTATAAATAAAAAATTCTGGAGAAGAAGCAATAGGTAATTTATTTGTGCCCAGGTTAAAGAAAACACTAGTGTGAAAAAAACCTCAGAACTTACAACTGCTTGAGTTGCAAAGCACATTTTGCTTTTGCTGATCATACTTCAGGAAGACAGATTTTCACTGGCTGTAGTAAACTCCCTCATTTCTAAAGTACTTTTTATTTTAATCATTAACTGTACTGATATCAGAAATAAAGTAGAGGAGAAGAGGAAGGGATATTATGAGACTACTTTTACAGTATATTTCATATTAAAGGTACTTGAACTGCTGATTTCTGAAACATTGTGTGCACTTTCAAAAAATAATTTCTCACTCTGTAAAAATACACTTGAGTAGAACTATCTAGAACAAAGATTGCCTGAACTTCTGCTGAAGCATAAACAAAACAGCCGTCTTCAAAAATTAAATCAACTTTTGCTTCGGTGAATTGGAATTCATTGTTAATCTCAGTGGGATCTGGACTGCAAACATAACCTTTGTGAATCTGATGTTGTACTTCTTGAAGACAGGGATGTTTGGCATACTTGGTAATTTTTCTGACATGCACCTATTTGTCTGGTTTTATTTATCTTGCTCCTGATGTCTGTTCCCATTCTTCTTGCTCATGATTTTTTGGTACATGGTGTGACCTGTACTTGACAACTCCTACAAATTATAATGTCTCACATTTTAATGAAGTGCAAAATGTACAGAAAGAGCTGGACAGAGCCACAAGGAAGAAGAAGGCTGTGTGGAGAGCAGACTGGCTGGTGTGACTGTGCAACAGTCATAAACCAATCAAGGCACTCAGGAGCAGACAACCTTTGGAGCTCAGACAATGAGTGGCATTGTGCTGGACATGGACCTGGACAGTGAGTGGACAAGGAGTGACATTCAGCAATTAATCAGCCACCAGACAGCAGAGGCTCTATGGCAAGTCTGCATGATCCAGCATCTTCCATTGCTAAGAAAGAAATAAGGGTCTTTCATAATCTTGTTCTAAACTGTCATCAAAATGTGATGTTTTCCCCATGGTACACCTCTGAAAAGCTGGGGTGTCTGCCCTGGCCCCCACAGTAGCTGTTTGCTTCTTCAGAATCTTTGGGAGTGTCTCACTTCTGCATCAGAATTACAGCATTCATACTACAGTGGTGGTCAGCAGGAGATTTTCACACCAAGACTATGCTTTTAAACCTCAGAGAGAAGCACTGCTTGGGCTCTGAATACGAAATGCTTAAAATTCACGACCCTATGGAGTGAGTCCCAGAGTGAGGGAAGAGCTATTTTAGTGCTTCAAAGACACCATATATATTCTAAAGATATTTAAAACCCCTCAAAATGTTAGCTTTTTCCATGGAAAGATCCATGTTTCCTGCTTGAAGATTGGCTGGAAGAAACTGCCTTTCAAACAGCTTTCAGGACATGCTGTCTCAATGTAATTCACCATGGCTTCAGATGGATTGGACCTGGCAGGTGTCCTAGGAAAGGTCTTGGGTCTCAAGTGAATGACCCTGTAAGAGATCCCCAAGTTTTCAATACCCTGTAAGAAAAGTGTAACCTGAATTTTAACCTTAATGTTGAATTTTATATAAGTAAACTTTGAATAAAAATATAACTCTTCAGGGGATTTATTCTTTAAAGAAAATTACACTAAATTAAACATAAATATGAAGAAATAAATATTAAAATAAATTCCCACTTAAATGTGTATTTATCTAGAGAGAGAAAGAAAGATGGCTTTCACAAATGTGCATAAGAAACCTGTACAATTTTTACCTGTTCATATACACATACATATACAGGTGTGTGTCTATATATCTGAAAAAATTTATGTCCAGTTCTTTTCAAGCAGAAGGTTTAACTTAAGTACATTGTCCTAGTATCAGCTAAGGCAAGTTGACAGCAGCTTCCACTTTGCTCGAAGTTGAGAGATGCCTGATGAACATTTTTGGCCTCTGATGGGATGAGGCATTAGCAGCTCTTTGTGTTGCCAGCTTTCCTCTCATGGCTCCAAGTGGTTCTGGTTCTTAGTAAACAAGTTCTGTGCAGCAGCTATGACAGGGATGTAATGAGGAAGTCTTGTTTATCATTGAACAGACAGCTGAAGACAAAGGGCTGAACATTGCACAAAGGGCTGAACTCCTCTTCTGATGTAAGGGAGCTCATCTTCATCATCTGGCCATCTCAGTGGTAGACACTGGTGGATTACTGAGGAATACTGCAAGTACACAATATTTAAAGTTTCACCATTAAATGAAGTTTTGATGGATAATTTGAGTTACAACCCACTTCAGTGAGACTCTGTAGATGTGCTATTTGTTTTGGTTTGAAGTATGTAAAGTGAGCAGCTAGCTGTTGGAATTTAGACATAACAGATTATTTTCTGCCTTCTCTGATGTTGATATCCTGTATAGACCTCTAACTAGCTATCAAACATTTGTCTATTTGCCCAGTGGATTCTGCACAAAACTCTAAATGCTTCTTAATTATGCACTTGTCCACACGTTTATCGTATTTCTAAAGCCTCTGTCATTCCCATGAGGTACAGTTTTAAACATTAAGATTGAAGAACAAGAGAAGTGAAAATAAGTGGGCGGCAAGGCTGTCTTCCTGACATGCCTGCAAGAATGTACTATCTTAGGGAAAATAGTACTAGGATGCTATGGTCAATAGAAACACCCGGAAAGTAATAGCGTATCAGTGCCCATTCATTTTGGACATGTTTCATCACAGACATTGCTAGTTATTGCTTTCAGTAGCAAAACCACAGATATTTTGTAATAGAGTATATTTTTAACACTGCCTGTTGCAGATAAACCTATAAAGCCTGCAATCTGCTAATGGAGTTTATGTCCTGATTTTCTTTGATGTTGTGGCTCAGTGATAACACAACAAGTTGCTATTCTTTTACTCTGAATTTTTTTATCTGCTTTTTTTACTATAGTAGCAATACAAATGCAACAGCTGGAAGAATAACTATATCTCAAATAAAATAGTGCATTTAATAAAGGCAAAGAGGTGGAATTAGCTTATAGAGAAGACGTATTTAAATAATGGCAATAGCAAGAACTGAAGGATTTTCCACTTCTGTCTCTCTGACAATTTCAGATATGAATCAGGTGGTGAACTGAGATACTGACCTGTAAACCACTGTCCCAGTTAAATGTAGTAAAGCAGAATGCTTAGAATCCAACGACACTAGACACCTCCTGAGGCCCCTTCCAGGCTGAATTATCCCACAGGGAGATGTAGGCCATGTCAGTGCCTTGCTGGCACACAAACAAACATGAGTTATGTGCATGTGCAGCAAGGACAGGGATGACAGTCATGAGGCACAGCTCTGTACTGCAGTGTGAATAGGAACTACTTGACTTAAGAAGAAAAAAAAACAAACTAATAATCAAAGATCCATTAGGTAGCTGTTACCTTTGTTTTAAAATCATATTACAATGTCATTTGCTATTGTAATTACGATTACTTTGACATTCTCTAGACCCAAATCTCAGTATTTTGAAATGAAAACAGCTTCCCAAATAATGCTTGCAAATATCATTCCTACAGGAGTTTTTGAAGTGTCTGTTACTTAGTTTCTGAATGAAAAAAATCAGAAAAATAGAAATTCTAAGAGTCTGTCTTCAGTGTCTTGGCAATGTTCCTTAAAATACCTCTACACCCTCTATAAAAATGGAAATTATACTGTTGGCATTAAAACTGCTTCTTAATCTCAGAGTAGTGTAGGGAAAGAGACACCAATAAGCTTTGAAAAGAGTTTTGCAATTGTTTCTAACAAATGCAGGAAATGTGAGGGGAATGGAAGTTTTTCTGCTATGTGCCTTAATAGCAAAGTCCTCTTTGTCCATAACCTTTTCCTTGCAGTTAGTAATTAGCAGTTTATTATGCTGAGAACGAATTTCTTTTTTCTGACTTTTAACCAGCCTAATTAAAGCCAGTCATTAATGTAAAGACTCTGTATGAAAGAGACACTTCATACCTGAACAAACAATTATTTTGGAAGGTGCTGATCCTCTTATAACTATTCAATATATTTTTCGGTTGATTGGAGATGTGGCAATGGCACAGGATATTAACAAAATAATGGAGATGAATGGCTATGAAATTTAAAATGATATTTCTGCTCTGTTGCTTCAATGAAAACCATGTAAAAACTGTCTTGCAGCAATGACAGGAAATATTTGTAAAATTAGCATGCAATTCTCATGCTTGCAATGAAGGTCTGAAGTTTTTAATGAAAAAAGTGCTCTTTTGAAATTTCCCAGTGCTTCAGTAAACACTGCAATGCATGTTACCACCGTATACGCTATATCACTCATGATATACTCATTTTTCTGAAAAGATTAATAGACCCTTTTGTTTTCTGCCTGTCCCTGTGTGGCAGGACGTCTCCCTCCCCCCCTCTCTACCACAGATAGTTGGTGCATAAAGAGGCTGAAGGGCCCAGCAAGGGGTCATCCCTGGTGCCCAAAGGGCTCAGACCTCAGCTAAGAATCAGCATCTTAGTCTGGAGAGCAGATGTGGGAAGAGACAAAGGAAATATTCTTGACTAAGAGATGCTGTTTTACAAACACACGAGCTACCACAGAGGCAGAAGCCTTCTACACACACACCCTGAAAGTGCAGGAGACCTCTCCCCAGAGCCTGGGCCCAGGTTCTGTGGTTACTTCCCTTGAGGGAAAGGATCTCAATGTGTGCTCCCCCAAAAATTGGATGGTAAAATACACTGAATCCTAAATTAAATTATTTCTTCACTAACTGTAACATTAATAGGTACCTTTAACCTCACTCTATATATATCTACTATCTATATAGTCTCCTTTTGTCCTTATTCCTGTGTAGCATGAGTCTTCTGTGTGTTAGTTTTATGTCTATTGAATAAACAATTCATTCTATAACAGACTGAATGAGGATTAAAGCACTTGTGAATGGAAGTGGGTTTTGGGGTGCTGGCTGCCTCAGTAAAGCTACTGCCTGCTGCCAGAGGCCTGAGCAAAAGGCAAGGACTTATCTAAACCCCCACATCCATTCATAACCCCCTGTGGACAGATTTAAGTAGATTGTTCATTGTGGTAGTTACTCTGCATCCAAACTGGTTTGCTGTCCAGAGAGAGGACTGGGCAGTGAGGAGATTCTCCACGTCAGTAAGGCTGTGAGAATTGGGGCCCCAGGACGGCTACAGCAGGCTGGAAGTGGGCAAGAATTAACACAGCTTTGTCTGGGGCTTGAACTTGGTAAGGTCACATAATTCTGACTGAATTGGAAAGACTTAACATCTAGTGAAATTAGATGAAATTACAAATGTCCAAAGAGGGTGACACTGGCCATGGTCTGTGTATAGGAAAGGATTACCACTCTTTTCAGAGCTTCTGCCCAAACAACAGGGTTGGCTGCAAGCCTGACCCTCCATACAGCCCCAGGGATTTCTCTAGGTCTCTCCTTGGGTGCATACTCCCAGAAAGAGAGGAAAACAGGAGAAAAAAAAGGCAGGATCTATATATTCAGAGAGAAGTGTCCTATGAAAACTAGTCTGAAGTACCTTTTAGGTATTATACTTAGAATATCCCTGCAGCAGACTGTTATGTTTTAAATCTCCCAGCTTTCATGTGTATGCAACAACATGAAAAGTTGTGCCAGTTGCATACATCCTGCCTCTAGAAGGAGATTCTGGTAGATAAAGTATTGCCATACACTTTTATAAGTAAGTTTTTTGACCTTTGAAACTAATGAAAAAACTCACACAAGCAAAGAGAATGATACATAGATTGAGACACTGTGTGTATGTTTGATAGGGAAAAAAGCTGAATGCTCAAGCACATTGAAAACCAAACCAAAAACCAAAGGAAGAGTGTTATCTTTATGCTTCAGGCATTGACAAATACCAGTCAGCAGGAACTGGGAAAGTATTTTCCCTCTGAGCAAATAAAACATCCATTTTGTGGACTTTATTATTAGCCTGTCACATTATGCATCTGTTACCAATCGCTGTCACACCTGATGGTGCCAGATGCAAAGGCTGTGGAGTTAGATCCTGAATGGTTACACCTGGTTTCATACTTTCTGATAAAAGAAAAACAACTGCATTGCATGAAATAATGTAAGAAAAGCAATCCCTTGACTTTATTTTTGACAAATGATTGGTTATTTTTATTCAGTAAAGTAGCAGAGAGCAAAGTTGTGAGGTGATTTTTCAGCTTTCTGCCCATTGTCTGCTCATATCAAGGACAACATAAGCCCCAACCAGCAACACGTTGTCAGCTGTGCATGTGTGTTATTTCCAGGTTCTGAATCCAGTCTAGAACAATCCTTTGTAGGGCAGGAAAGAATCCCAATAAGTATTGCTTAGGGAGGGCATATTAAATATACAAAAGGTGAGCACGTACCAAAAGTAAAGATAACAAATCTGTGTTTTGTTTGCAGCATCCCCAGCACCACTGAAAGTGAGGAAAGAGTGACTGGAAGAGCGTAAAAGAGCAGGCTGTAACCTGCTCAGCATTCCTGAAAACACAGGACCTTAGGACATCCACTTCCTATAGGAGGAGTCCACATCTGCATGTGTCCCATCCCACCACACTGGTTTCACATTAAGGACAACTCAGGGACCATTTGCTACTTTGTGATGAGATCTGCACCTCTGCAAAAGTTTCTGTTCTGCAGATGAAAAATATTAAACTTTTTTTTGGTAGGGCAGGAGGAAAACAACATGATATTTATAAATAAAATCAGAAAAATTAATACAATCATAGAATTGTTAAGGACCTTTAAGATCATTGCTTTTGACCCTTAACTCAGTACCATCATGTTCTCCACTAAACTATGTCCCCAAATGACATATCCACCTGTTTTTTGTACACCTCCAAGGATGGTGACTCCATGGCTTCCCTGGGAAGCCTTTTCCAGTGTCTAACCACCATTTCAGTGAAGAAATTTTTCCTAATATCCAATCTAAATCTCCCCTTGCACAACTTAAGGCCATTTCTTCTCACCGCGTCACTTATTACCAGGGAGAAAAAACCTCTCCCACCTCGTTTAAACCTTCTTTCAGGTATTTGTAGAGAGCAATATGGTCCCCCTTGAACCTTCTTTTCTCCAGGCCAACCAGCTTCAGGTCCCTCAATTCCTTCTCATAAGACTTGTTCTCTTACTCTATTCCATCCCATTCCATTCTATTCTATTCTGCACAAAACTTTGAATTTTGATAGCATTTTCATAGAATTTATTTTGACAGAATGAATGATCTATTAGAAAATTCCATACATGAATGGGTATTTATGGGTATTTACAAATAACGAAAATTTAAGTGGAAAATTAGATTAAATTCTGTTGAAGATTCATGCTGAAACAGTTCATGCGTGGCCAAGGATATCACTGTGAATGGCTTATGGGAATGTTGCCATGTACTACATTGTTTGCAGATCAAACATTCCTAGAAAAAAGCACCTAATCAAGTAAATGTTAAGTTTCTGCTCATTTAAATAGTAAATTTTCCCAAAGAAACATCTTAAAAAACATTTTGCCTTCACATTGCCCCAGTCCATTCTACTTACAATCCAACAACAGTTGGTAGTTTCCGCCAAGATTATGATATGAAAGAAGCAGTGAAAAATGGGATTTTGAGTGATAGCGAGCAGTTTTGCAGTCTTATCTTCATCAGCTACACCCTACCTGTGTTTCTACACTTTAAGATAGGAATGTACCTTCTTTGTAGAATGAGCACCTTCACCCTCCCTGAGGTTCATGTGAATAAAGGGTATTATTTAAACAATTTGCAATGCTATTCCCATTGTTCAGGATCTCGAGTGCCTTACTTTATCATAATCTTCTCTGCCTCTTGTATTGTGCTTTCCATTATCTGTGGATGAGATCAGATCTCCTGTTGGAGCTGTTGCTTGCTGGCTTTCATCATTAGCAGATTATTGCTTTCAGGACTTGTGAGTGTGCACTGCTGGAAGTTATCCACTGGTCACACCTTCACTTAGCTTTCTAAAACTTCTGAATGTGACCTAGTCACTGCAGCTTTGTCTAGAAAGCTCATCATCTTCTCACTCAGATGTCTACAGCAGGAGGGAGGAGATGCCCTCTAGAGCTGTTAGTCCTCCATACTGACCAGTGCAACTAAAGAGAGCCCTTTTGATCTGACTTGAACATCTGCATTTTCAGTGGTCACACACAAGTGAGATGAACTTTGCCCCAAAGACTATTTGGTTTGAAATATGCTGTTTGGCTCCATTGATCATGTCACACCTTTATGTTCATAATTAAATATACCCTGTAAACTTGGATTTCTCGAGTAAATAGCCTTAGTTATAATATGATACTAAATTTCTTCCATATTTTGCTATTTACTTTCAATCTGCTTTCTTGAGTTTTGCAATATTCATATATAAAGCATGAAAGTAAAGTAAGATGGTCAAAGCTAATTAATTTGAAAATTAAGAGCAGAGGTTCCTGGATCATCCATAAAATATTATTTTCTCATCTCTAGTCACACTTCCTCTTAGATAACATTTCCTAGGGAGACAATCGAGTGCATAGGTATTATGAGGAAACAGCTGCATGAGGTACTTCTAACAGTGCAGATCCTATTTGAAGTCCACTGCTTATGTCATAAGGCTGAAGTAGAAACTAAGAATGTGTCCCAGAAGACATCCTCTGCTAAATGAAACCAGGAAAAAGTAATTAGAAAGCGAAGCTTCTTATGAGCTCAATTAAAAGACTACTTTAAATTTGCAAACCTATCTCCCTGGCCAGCACAGCTGATGGAGAGAAACAGCTTCATCCAGGGGGCAATTCAGAGCATGAAAATCTGGAGCCTCAGTAAGCAGAGGTTGCTCAAGCTAAAAGACAGCCAGTAATTTTTAGTAAAGAAAATCATCTAGAACAGCTGTCCTCATAAGAAAAAAAAAATGTTTCAGCACTTGTTACTGCTGTACCTGCTAAACTGAGTGGGACTTACTCCAAAAAGTAAGGTCTCAGGAGTATGCAGAGTCACAGTGGGTAAAAGCTGCAGAGTTGAATGTAAACATTCACATCCTTCATCACTCTTAATCACTTTCTCATTTCCAGTTCTGCTGAGCAATACAGTGAACATTTCCTACTTCATGTTTCTGCTGGAGCTTTCCAGTCTCCAGCAGATCAGCTAACGTTGTTTGGATTCTGGCATTTATAAAACTAATTGGAGATATTTCCACGATTTATGTAATTTAAAATATTTTTTAGGCTTAGATTTTGGAACACTAGACTGCTGATGCAGATAGCATGTTTTATACCTCTTTGTAATGAGAGAAATGCCACCAACAACTTTGTCTTCAACTATGATGAAAATCTAGTAGCATTTTCATCTGTTCGTATAAAAATACATTTATAGGTGACGATATTTTTTTTACATGGGATAATTACAGCAACATTTATGTGTCCCTTCTGGCAGACTCCTTAGCCTCCATTATTAAAGGAAAGATCACCTTCAAAGACCATGCTTTCAAATTTGCTGAAGGGCTGCTGATGAAGCAGGGGAGATTAACAGTTGTTACCATGGGGAGATTAACAGTTGTTTTGCAGGATAGGCCACATGAAAGGATGTGACACATCTTTGCATCTGCATACCTGATTGAACGCCCCAAATCCTGTTCCTCTTCCTACTCACAATCTGAAAATTTGTGTGGCTTCAGTCCAGGCATGAAAACACTTTTTTTTTTTCTGTTCTGATAATTCAATCCCTACTAATTTGGCTACCTAAAAATAATCCACAAAGAGGGTAAAGAAGCAGTGTTGGTAGGTGTCTATGGTCCTGATAGAAATAGATTACAAACAAACCATTACTCTAAAAAAAAGGATTAGATGCAGATCACTTATTTTTATTGATAATTTTAAAATAAACTGTGAATTTATGTAAGATGGAGGTATAAATAAGCACACCATGAAGTAGTTTTTGGCATTCTCAAACCAATTTGATTGATATTGCAAAATATTAGAACAAAATAAATCAGTGGTGTAAAAGCAGTGCATTAAAATTTATTCTACATGTACATTCCTTATTAAAGAACCAAACAGCTTTATGATGTATGTTTCTACAAGTAAATTTTGCTGAGGTGTAGTACACCATTAGCAGACATTTCTCAAATGCGTGTTCTAAAGTCTTGAACTTGGCTGCATATAACGCATTTGAAAATGTGTACTGAATTTGGAGAAGAAAGTATGCAAAATGTGCATTCCAGTTAAAATTGAATATTTATTATGTCCTTTCCACAACAACCCACGAAAACCTGTGGGTTTTGCTGTCACTTTTCAGACAGATGCAGGGAGACACTTTCCTGCTCAAAGCACTGGTAGAAAGCCTATGGCCATGATCCTGCCACTGATAGCACACAGGAGGAAAGTTGCCTCTAAATGGAGTGTCCTTGAAGACAAAGGGTATTTTGAGGATGAATCAATCAGTTCATGAGCTATCATTTGAAGTGCTCTAAGCCTCAGACCTTAGCTTTGCTCCTCCTGATCTCTCACAGTTACCTTCAAAGGCTGCAGGATGAACCTACATTCATACAGAGTACAGATAAAGACATAGAGGTGAGATATAGATAAAACACAGAGGAAGGATTCAGCATGCTCTGTAAGCTCTCACCAGAGCCAGCCATAATAGAGCATTAATCGTAAGGAAGTGAAGAGTGATAAATTATGGCCTAGAGATGGACTGAGGAGGGAATTTTGTTCTCATGGGAAATCTGTTCAGAACAGTGTTTCCTTTCTAAATTTAAACAAAAGTTGAAATTCTAAATTTTTCATGGACCAACAGGAAATTCCATAGGATCTCAGCTCAGAAAACTGAAATTTCCTTCTCTCAATAGGATAAAAATCATTATATAGAACATAAACCTGTATGTAAATACCTTTTATTATACATTAATATGCATTATGATCATCTAAATAAGATTGACTAAGCTTAACATAATTCTTATTCTCAGTTTTATCTAGAAAACATTGTAAACCAGGATACTGATCCTGATAAATTTGTGTTTCAATGAACAGCTGTTTTTTCTCATCAGTACAGTTACAATAGTTCTAGGTCCTGAATCAGTCACTGGGGATCATCTTTGTGCATAAGGAAAAGAAAGTAAGGTAACTTCATCTCTTTCACCTGCTCCCTATTTGACCATAAGATCTGAATCCTTAGAGACTGGCCAAAGGGGGGCTTGGTTGTGCTGGGAACCAGCCCAGCCTGGACATCTCTGGGACAGAGTGCAGGGGTGCCTCCCTTGAGCACAAGAGAAACTGGGATGTGCAGGGTTCTTTCATGCAGCACATGGCTTTGAAAAAACCTTTCTTAGTAACTATGATAATGTAACCAAAACTGATCCAGCAAAACAACCAAACGCCGATTTATTTTTAACTCTGCTGTTGCTCCTGTATGTCTCAATGCCAGTTCCGTGCTCTCCCTGCAGTCACTGCTCCTATAGAGGAGACACCATTGCTGGTATGGCCAGAATTAAGGCTCAAGAGCACTTCCAGCTTACTCAATTCATTGTAGAAGGAGTTTGGGGAGCCCTGCTGTTAGCTTTAGAGTATAGTGCTTCCTAGGTGCACCTGCATTAGTGTTTTCATTCAGGCTGGAATTGAGGTTTGGAAGCCAATCTTATAACTTCCCTGCCTGTTGCCCCTTGGTCCTTGTCCAGAAACAATTCATAGTACCTAGGCTCTGATGCTCAGGTGAAACTAAAACAGAACAGGACCCCAAAGCACTCTTCAGCCAGCATTCAGACACCAGGACCAAATTGGTCCTTATTAGAGTTAATCCAAAGAAAAGAGCTCCTGAATTGCAGATGGTTTGGATGTCAGGTCTCCAGCAGAACTAATGCTCTGGAAATTGGTCCTATTATACAACAATACTTTCTGCTGGATGCAAGGCTCTCCTAGAAGATCTAGACTGGCAGGGGATAAGAGCTACTCACATTACAAATCTACCACAAGGCTTGTGATGGAAATATGCATCAAATAATTTGTGTAATTGTTAAGATCTGATTAGTGAAAGATGCCTACATCAGAGTTAAGGTTCAAGTAAGATAATTTGCCAAAGTCAATAATAAGGATTTTATTTAAGAATGAATGTGAGTTAGAGACATAGAAAGAAATAGACAAGATAAATAAATTGACAAGAAATAGACAAGAGAGGAGAGACAGAGAGGGAACAATAAGAAGATGGTCACCACACATGGATCCAGAGGCATCCCCTTGCTCCTTCATTACACTGGGCTTCTCAGTCACGGGGGATTGCATTGTTGTTAAAAACTTTTCACTATTTATACATCTTAGCAAACATAGGAATTAAGGCTCATTGGATACACAGTTCTCTTATACTATTAACCAGTGATTCCCTCACTTCTAATGCTCATTAGTCTGTATGTTCAGTCTTTCTCTTCTTTTGAGTCTGTGGGTGTCTTGCATCGATAGGCTGTGAGTCCATCACCATGATCTCCTCCTGCCAGAATTACCTTTTACCCATCAGAGCTGATTTCAGCACAGTTTCAGAGCTGGCTCTCCGTGTGGTCCATAAATTCTGCATTCTTTGTGTCCATTACCAGTAATAGATTCTTCTCCCCAAGCTTTGTTAACCTCTCCCAAAGTCTGAGACAACAACTGGACAATAGCACCACTTATTCTTATCTCAGGTTCTCACAGTGGTGTCTTCTCTTGCAGTCCAAGTTCCATGTATCCACAGAGACATATTCAAGGAAGCTTTGGTGGCCACTGGTGGTCACAGATGCCATCTGTCCCATAACTTGGGGTGATCTTTGTTTGACCAGTGATATGCCTATAAGTAGTTGCTTCTTTACACTGTTTGCCACAGTGGGAATTTTTGTCTGGATGCATTAACCAGGATGAGCTAACCAGATCTTGCCTCCACCAGGCCTTGGGTTAGCACCACCCTGTTGCTCCATCCTGTGCTTATCTCGTGGCAAAGTCCTTCTGTGGCTTTAGGAGTGTTTGACACTGTGCTCTTAAATCCTCACAGTAATAGAAATTGCCATGCCAGTTCGCAAACAGTGATTCTCCTCAGCAGTGCTCTCTGCATGACAATTCTAAAACCAGGACCCTTGGGAAACAGGGCAAAAGAACAGACCCCATGACAGCAATGTGGTTCTTTGGAATGGCAATTACAAAGTTCTTATGAGAAATTTGCAAAAGTGTTACATTGTTTCTTTTCTTCTCAATGTCTGGCACTTTTTTCCTAGTGGATAAAAGCTTTTCCAAATGGATTTTTTTTTTTGTGCTAAAATTAAGTTATAAGTTAGTATCTTTGGCATTGACTCTATCCTAATTGTAAGATTTATGTCATTTCCTGATGCTAATAGAGTGTTCAACACATGCTTGGGAGGTTCAGTAATAGGTATGTCCTTGACAGGTCTCAAGTCAGTATAGCTCTTTCATAAGAAATCTGAGAAAAAAAAAAAATCCTATTTCTATACTGCTTAAAGGAAAAAAGTATATTTCATATTAAATACATATGGAAATAACTTCTAAATATTTGTGTTTAAAAACAGACTTGTAAGCAAAACTGTAAGTCTTGGACATTATATTTTCTCCTTCTCTAGGTTATGGCTTACTCTTCTGAATTGATATGCTCTAGTCTGACTAATGTGCTTGCCATTTCATGCGTAGTCTGTAAATTAAAACAGATCTTATTACACCTGTGTAACTGTTATCTTGCCATTGTTTTTAAGGATTCCATTTGTAATCCCATTTTCTGTCTAAGAACTTTCAGAGGTTCTGGTGCATGAACTGGAAAAAACACAGCAGAGCTGTTGAAATCTGAGATGAGTTTGAGGGAAGAGATGATAAAATCCTTTTTTATTTGTGCACACAGAAAGTAGGCTATGGAAATTGGCAACACCTTGAAGGTGGAAAGCCACTATCTCATTTAACAGAGCCCAGTTTTATGGTAGAAATGTAATTCCATTGCTACAATTGTGGAAGCAAATGTGTCCTTGAGAATGATTCCAGTGTAATCACCAAGATATACAATCCCAGATAATTTTATCTGCACGACCTTGAAATTACAAGGCACAGCCATAGAGATGTGAGGTGAGGCTCCTGAGGCACCCACCTAGAGTGACTGCATTCAAGATAGAAATGGAGGCACTTACAGAGAATGATATGCAGGTAGATATGTGCAACAGATAAGTAAATTGCTCTCTAGAAATACTTAGGGATGACCAAATAGCTCATATGTGTGTGCATAGGCTGCAAATGTCAGCAGATAATCTCTAAAACCATGATCCTGACTTGAACTGTGTTGCCCAAGCAATTCTGTTTGTGTGAGAAGAGGCAGTAGAATTGACTATTTAAGTTTGGATCTTAACGTAGTGTTAGGGAGGAGTGTTTGCCAGGCCTATGTTAAGTATGTCTAAAACAAAGATGGTTTCTTCAGGTTTGTTTGGTTTTTTGCTTGTTTGTTATTAAAAATTTTAAAGGATATTTTATCAATTTGTGATTATAAGCTTCATATGTAACTCAAAATTTCAATTTGAAATAAATCACTACTGGGCCTGAAAAAAAGAAAAAAAAAAGAAAAAAGAAAGTGTGATGCACGAAGAAGCTCTAGAATAAGAAAACATGCTGTTCACTCTAAATTACTTTTGGTCTGGTCCTGAGACAGGTTTGTGTCCTGACAGAAACCAACTTTACCAGGTCACCTGGTACAGGCATGAAGTGAGAAACTAAGAAAGCAAGTACTTCTCTCTCCCAAAAAATAAGATGTATTTGAAAGAAAAGGAGTCCTTCTCAGGTGCAATAGAACTGATAAACAAATTTCTGCATCTGACAAAGCAAGCTGGCTATAGGAGGGACAAAGGGCAAAACACTTCTAAGCCATAGATAAATACTGAGAAAGCTCAAAGCAAGAGGATCAGGAAAATGAGTAATCCAACTCCAAAGAATATTTAGTTATGTATAAATTAGTTATGAATAAGAAGATACGAAGTTCAATTTACAGATGATGATGATGATGATGATGATGATGATGATGATAACCATATGTTCCCTGTTTGCACAACACATTTCGTATTAAAAAATCTCTCTCTAGTGTTTACATCAATTTATATCCACTGTTGTGTCTCCCAGAACAAGCAACCTGCAAACCAGCCTAGACTGAGAGACACAGCAAGGAGCATTGCCAAGCCACTGGACTATTTGAGAGGTGTGGGTGTACAACTTTGGGAGAAGCCCAAGACAAAGCTTAGCAGAAAACTTTGCAAGCACATCAAGCCAAAGTTAAACTTTTGATGTATGCATAATCTGTACGGAGCTTGAAGACCCATATGGAGCTTAAAAGGCCCATAGGGCTACAACGAGAGTTTGTTCAGCTTTGCTATGCCCAAAGAGATTTTAACAACAAATAAAGAAGTGTGGGTGGAAGAGACAGGAAACATACTTGATAAATATCACTTTACATATCAACTTCCTGCAGGTTTCCACAGGTGTAAAAAGGAATGAACACACAGGGAATGGAATAAAATATATGCCAACAGTTGACAGTTCACTTTAACAGCAACCCGTATACAGTCATCAAAAATAAATATATGTAAATGACAAATCATACTCTGAAGAACATATATTACTCCAGGAAATGACTGTAACCTGCTGCAAGAATTTTTTACTTTGTCAGTGCTCTGTACTGGTCTTTGTAGAGAGTGAAGGCACCAGAGGAATGAGGGCTGTGGTGAAGCCCTTTGCTGATGCAGAAGAATAGCTCCCTGTTGGCCATCCTTCCAGTTTCAGACTGAAAAATGCACAGCAAAGCACAAAAGGAAGAAGCAGTAAACAAAAAACCAAATCCCCAACACTCTTTTCTTTTCCGTACAAACCCCTGCTAGGTACTTTCTCAAAACATGCATGCACTGCTCTATTTAGTACTATATTAGTCATGCAAAAAGCTCAATTTCTTCATCGGGTCAATACCCAACTGCTTTGTGCCTGGCAAGGCAAGCCATTTATTAATTAGAGCTGCCCTGCAGTCCGTCACTCCTGTTCCAGCACACTTTGTTTGTGCCATTCTCCAGCTGGTACAGCCATGATGTCACTCACTTTCATAGACAATTTTAAAATGTGGGGAGAAAATGTGAAAAACAACAGAGTTAATCATGCTTTAAGCAAACTTCTGAAGCATTTCCCTGTTTTACATTTCCTGAAGAAAGGGACAGCTTTGTACATGTCTCTTGGGAGAGACTTTTCTATTTAAAAGTTGTGAACACTAAATTTCATTGTTTGAAATGTTGTAATACATTTGTTTGCCAAATAGTATTGCTAATAATAATATGATTCACATTTGGCTTTAATCTGCTGGTCCAAAAACACTTTGGAAAAGAAGTCTAAACCACTACCTTCATTTCTATATTTCTGTTTCCCCTCGATCACTCAAGATGCTCAGTAGAAGGTGTGTGGATAGCAGTGGCAGCATTGTTCAATTCTGTGCCTCAGTGATTGTTTCAGCCCTTGTATTTGATCACTCAAGGGAAGCAACCTAGTGCCTGCAGCACACCACACAGCCCCATCTGCCTTCACTGGCAGGGAATCAGATGTGTGAGGTCGTCCTGTGACACTGTCATCTTTCAGCAGGACTGCTCTGTGCAGTCTGCTTTCTGAAGAGTTTTCATTTCACTATCTCCCGAGCTACTGATAGCATCTTGTGACTGAAATCTGTCATTTTTATGTGAATGGTATATCTCACTGAGGCCTCATCTTACCAGACCTCTGATACAGTCTGTAATACACACGAAAGGAGCATTTTCAAGACATCCCAAAACTCAGATCACAATGAGAAGGCTAAGGCCATCGATGGACCTGTACTGTATTTTTTACTAAAAAGAAGTTAAAAGGATATTTTTGCTCTTTTTCCATTTCTGTTGTTGTCACTATCTGTGTAGTGCTCTGCCAAAGAAGAAAACCTTAATGACATGACAGAAAATGCTGAGGAGAGTAGAGGCCCTTCACTGTGTTCCTGCCATATTTTACCAAACCCTGCATTCTTAGACCCACATTAAAAAAAAAAAAAAAAAAGGTCATCCCTTTTCCTCTGTACAGAGACACAGATCTTCCTCTTTCACAGATTTCCATAGCTTTGCCTTCCTCTTTCATAGCTTTCCTCTTGGGCGAATGTGCATATGAGTACACAGAGAATGGTGATCTACGGTTACTACTTAGGGTTAAAAATGCAGACTTAAAATGTTAGGCAGTTTTCTGGTACTTGGGCCCACATTTCACCCCACAGAACAGAGCCAGAGTGCCTCTGCAACATGGGCCAGGCCTGTGGTGGCCAACCAGCAGGAGACAGTAGACATGCTCATACTAAGAAGGTTGAAAGGCTCCAATGTCTCTGTTTGTCAAAAGAAGGACCCAAAGGAAATTCTTCCTTAAATCTATTTCTCTCTATTCAGCAAATTAATGGGCAGACAGCCTGGATTTGGTATTCATGGTCTGGTTTTGGTAGTGAGGGGGCTACAGGTGTGGCTTCTGTGAGAAGCTGCCAGAAGCTTCCCTCACATTCAGCAGAGCCAATGGAGCTCCATGATGGACCTGCTTCTGGCCCAGGCCTATCCCATCAGGAATGGTAGTAATGCCTCTGTGATAAGGAAGGAAAAAAAAGTTATTGATAAGATGTGATTGCTCTCAGAGAAGATAGGAGTGAAAATGTGTGAGAGGAACAGCTCTGCAGACACCAAGGTCAGTGGAGAAAGAAGGGCAGGAGGTGCTCCAGGTGCCAGAGGTGAGATTCTCCTTCAGGCTCTGGTGCAGCCCACGGTGGAGCAGCTGTGCCTCTGCAGCCCATGGAGGAGCACAGGCATGCAGAGATCCACCTGCAGGTCACGCGGGAGACCCACAGCAGAGCAGGTGGATTTCTGAAAGAGGGCTTGTGAGCCCATGGGAAACCTGTGCTGGAGAAGACTCCTGGCAGTGATCTGTGAACTCATGGAGAGAGGAACTCAAGCTGGAGCATGTTTCCTGGTGGGACTTGTGACCCTGTGAGGTTCCCGCTCTGGAGCAGGCTGCTCCTGAAGGACAGCACCCCCTGAAGAAGTGACCTGTATTGCAGCTCATGAAGGACTGCTGCCCATGGGGTGGACTCATGTTAGAGAAGCCCATGGAGGCCAATCTACCATGGGAAGGACTCGGTGGTGGAGCAGGGGAAGGACTCCTTTCAGTGTCTGGAAATATCTCCTGCACTATTTAAACTGCTTTCTCTGTGTATCCTCTCTGTCGCATTGTTTTTTTTACCTGCTAATTATATTGCATAATAATTCATAGTATTTGCATGAAAACATTATTTCTCTGAGGAGGAACACTCTTTCCCACCTCTGTGAAGGGACTGGCCCTACTCTGAACTTGCAAAATTACTTTTTTCTAAAAACTAACCTATATGACATTCAGATTGTAGCACCCAGTCAGCAGACTGTGTACCATCAGATTAAAAATAGGTGAAGTGAAAAGAGAAACCAAGGTGGAAATTCAAGGTGGTGAGTTGTCACAGCTAGAGCCTAGCTGCATATAGCTCCACTCTGATTTTTGTAAATGGTTCTGGGAACAGAGGGTGGACGACACTGATCAGGAAAAGCAGTGTCCTTCTGTTACATCAAGATTTTGAGGGATGAAGGAGAGCTGCAGTGATGAGAAGCAGCTCTATTCTTACTCAGTGCTCCTGTCAAGATGATCACTGCACCAACCTAACTAATGGGGCTTGGTGTGTTTTTTTGGTTGGTTGGGTTTTTTTGTTTGTTTTGCGTTTTTGTTTGTTTGGTTTGTTTGTTCAGGGTTTTTGGTTTGGTTTGGTTTTATTAAATAAGATGGAATCAGAATTATTTGCAAGGATTTACTCCCCAGGGAACAGCACATGGGAGAACAATGTGACATTATTCCTTAAGAAATGAAGAGGAAAAAATTGTAACCGTCTTTCCTCAATGTACTTCCTGAAGAATCAATTTTTCAGTAGAGGTAACATTCCTCTCTGGACACTTACAAGCCTACACTGTGTCAGGTGCAGATATTTTTTGAGGGACCAAAAGAGAAGCTGTGCTTAAAAAATCTAGAGTGCTTTCTCTTTAAGTTTGCTGAACAAAGATGCAATTTCAGAGAGCTGTGCCGTCAGTTATTACAGTGTAAAATCAGATATGAGAGGTCATTCCCTGGCACTAACAGCTCTGGGCACACTTGCTCAATGACCTCTGTTTTCCTGATGGGTAAATTCATTATGTGATTGTCTCTGCTTCAAATTAACAGAGCTCTACCATTCTCCACATGAAGAGATCAAACAGTCCCATGTGATTTGCAAATTAGTCCTCTAAATGAAGGTCCCCACACAAACAATTAGGTTGCTTTATTGTGAGATAGTAACATTATCTATTTTCAGTACAAAAGTCTGGAAAGTTCTCTTCCATTCCTCTTTTTTAAACTGAGCTTTCATTAGGCTTAATGCCACGAAGTATTTCTGACACTACAGGCTTATCAAAACTACTTAATGAAGAAGTAGAAGGTGTAGTTTCAGTGCCAGCTATAAATCTGAAAAATCCAGTGGTTTGAATGTTGAATGTTGTTTCTGAGTCTCACATGCGTGTAAAGAAGTCACATACCCCGAGTGTGTATGCAGGTGTCTGTGTGGATGCCATCTCCAGCCTGGCGTGACCAGCAGGGCCAGAGCCTCTGCCTTGATGACCCCAGGAGCAGCTCATGCTTTACCAAGACTAATCCTGCCTGGCTCATTGTGGCTATACCCTGCATTTGCGAGGAAAAAGTCAGGAGGAAGCAGTGGGGCATTGCTTTAGCTCGTCCCTCTGAAAGGGAGAAAGGAATCCACCAAGGGATGGGGCTAATGGGAAACGCAAGGACAGCCCGAGGCAGAGGCATTCTGAAGTCTGGTTATATAGAACTCAAATATACAGACAGAAATCAATCAAAACATTAACATTAAATTATAACCTCTGTTTTTGTTACCTCTTTTTCAGTTGTTTTGCTTCTTTGTTTATCTAGTTCCCATTCTGTGTATTGAATCAGCAGGATGAAGTGACATCTTATATAAAACCTGTGGTTTTTACTAGATCTATGCATTACTGATCTCAGCTATAAAGAATCTGACCCAGATAAGTGATCATTCCTTAATTTTCATGGGTTACACTTTGGTAAAGAAATGTTATTTAAACATCAATTGAGTAGGTGATAGTAAATAATAGTTGTTTCAATTGACCAGATTGTTCCCTTTCCACAAGATTGTGAGAAATGGAAAAAAAAATCTTAGATTGTCTGCAGATTAGTGCTTTCTTTCAGTTATATTCTTCAACCTACAGAGACATGTGAATCCCAGGATGCCTCAAAAGGCTGTGGCACTCTCTGCAACCTCACTCATCTCTGGCTATCACTGCCACATCTTTTTCCCTTCTTTTTACTCCTGTAAAAGAGACTTAAAAAAAAAGCAAAAGCAGAAACAGTAAGGGAGAAGTAGGCCAAAGAGGCAAACCTTCTTCAGATTTTAACCTCAAGTATAAGGTGATAAGAGAAAGCTCGCGTAATCATTCTCTGAAGTTAGAATCATGAAGCAGAATCTTTTCAGGTCAAAATTATCATAAACCTTTGTGATTATGACAGAAAACAAAACTGAACTTCTGTTTCAGTTAATGTAAGTGATTTAGTCATTGCTCTCTTGCACAAATTCCAATGCATTCACATTTCTACTATTTTCTGAATGACAGGTACAACACTCACTTTTGCAGTACCTATTTTGTTCTAAATAGCATAGTCCAGAACATTTTGTAAAGAAGGAAATCTAGTGAAGACTAACCCTCCTAATGATATTTTGTAAATCAACAGATTTTTTCTATTTAATAACTACATTACAAAGAATCACATTTTTTGTTCTTGTAACCTGAAATTCTAATAGTAACTGAATATTTAGCCACTTGATGTTCATTTACTTGCAGGAATGCACATTTCTGTGTAGATCTAAAGACAAAATATGGGAGAGAATATTTCCTGCACACACAAAAAAATTTAGTATTATGCAGATAAAGAGCAAAAATTTGAGGCCTTTGCAATAATAACTCACTGAAACAGTGCAAATACCCTTTAAGCAACAAATAGGAGTGGTATAACATTCTGGTTTTTACAAAAATCAGTCAGTGTTGAAGCTTGTTAAGCAACATGAAAAAAACACAAAGAATTTTCCACCTATTTTTTTTGGATTTAGTAAGGAGATGGAAGTGTCTGCTTAGAGAATAAATGCAGGCATACATTGCTTCTCTCCTAAGTAGAGCATATTTCCACTTTATAATTGTGTAGATCCATGGAGTGAGCTTCTCTCCAAAAAATGGAAAATAACTTATTGTACTGAAGAAAAGCTTACACAAATTCCAAAGACTTAGCATAACTTTTCTCTAAGATGACAAGGCATCCTGACCCTGTGAGCATCCCAGGGGCTGCCCTGGTGCCAACATAGGACTGGCTGTAGGACCACCAGTGCAGCCAGACAGAGGCACTGGGACAGGGACCACGCTTGGGCTGACAGACCCTCACACAGGGAACCAGCTATGCCTGGGTTTTGTCCTAGGAACTCTGCTGGCACTGCTGCCTAGAGAGGAAAGATGAGAAGGCAGGGAAAAGCATGAAGTTATTGTTTCCTGGGTCCAGAATGAGATTTTTATATGCAGACAAAGTGCTGAAGCCAGTGGCATCCAATCTGAAAGCCAGTAGGAAGCCCTAAGGCTGTGCTGTACTCCTTTTTGGGAGTGTTTTTGTGTTGTACTCCTTTTTGGGACTCTGAATGGAGTAGTGCACACAACTGAACTAAACAGACATAGTAACAGGCAGAAGTCTCTATATGTTTATAAAAACACATCTGAGTAAGGTTTTCAGTCGCATCTGGCTCACTCTAAACCATCTCAAACTTGAGTAAGTGTCTGTGGGGAATCAGTGTGCTATCATACTACGGACCCTTTTTCTACCTTGCTGTTTTAACTTAAAGAACTGCAACAAGGGTGTTCTTAAATAATCCATATCTTGTGCAGGCAAGACCTGACAGTCAAACTAAGGAAATGGCAGAGTTCACTGCCCCTGAGTGCCTGTATCATGGCATTGCTCTACAACATGCTGCTCTGACCCAGGCAAGAGGCTGCCCGGAGGGCAGCTACATGGACATCTCTGAGAACTCCTGCTCTGAGGCTGCAGAGACAGCTTTAATCTCAACATCTTCACCCTCCTGCACGTTCCCTTGGTTTGCTTTACTATACTTTGGGCACTATTTTCTTCAGTCAGATACAGTTGTGACACTGTATTTAAGAGTATTGAAGGACATTGCAATGAACTCACCTGCTCAGGAAATGCAGCAGGAGAACAAGATTTGTCTTGTGCCCATGCAGCTGCACTGGGTTACCAGAGTGTGGTATTCTGTTCATGGACTGTGCAAGGACCAGACTCATTTTTAAACAGGAAGATTGTTTTTGTACAACTGTGCCTGAGAAAAAATTCTTTCTCCCCACAGCGGACACAGGTATGTTGGTTTAGCTGCCTACAACAAGAAAAACTATCTTGACTGAAACAGAGGTAGAATGGAAAATGGAGAGGAATGTGAGCAGCGTAAAGGCCAAAACAAAACTATAAATATATCAGTACTTCAGTACATTAGCAGCCTGTCTCCCTGCCCCAACACTGGTAATTGTTGCTTATCTTCCAAGCCTGATACTGAATGCATTTTGAAGCCTTCACTAGGATACTGAACACTCAGAGTTTGACTGGGCTCTATGCTGTGCTGAGCAGTGTTTAGAGGCAGTGCCAGCTGAGTAGGAAGGCTGCATTTACACAGAGTGAGTTTGGCTCTGCCTGACGAAATGCCAGTGAGAGCCTAAGCACAGCACCACTCCCTTGTGGCTGGACTGGAGGTGCCCTGTTTTTCATCAGCTTGGGCCACAGTAGAGGGAAAGTTGTTTCAGTCCTCCATACACCAGTGGCAACTGATGATCCATGATGGGCCTGATCCGTGGTGGCTTTCCTGCTGAGAGCAGCATTACAACTGTGTGTGCCCAGGTGTGTGCCCTGCACATGGCGAGACGGTGTCTCTGGGGCTCCCCTCCTGCCTGTTGCTTCTTCACAGTGATTTTTGTACTAGCCTAAGGCATGAATTAATCTTTACTATCAGCTCAGGAAGATGATTTCTTATCTCACTGCTACAGTGGTTTTTTGTTGTTCTGTGTTGGTCCTTCACAACATTGGGGGGTGAACAAGAAGCTCGAAATTCAGTTGCAGCCTTTGAACCACCAGAGCCACATATGTGCCAGTGACAAGCTTCTAATGTTAACGACAGATAGGTCCTCATATGTTGCAAAACTGGCCTGACTGAGGAAGACAAATTAAACAGAAATGGCTTTCTCTTCTTTTTGCACTGAAATATTCTCTACTTCTGTAGATAATTTATTCTTGAAGGTCTTAGGAAGAATAAGCTTGTCATGTCATCTTATAGCAACTAGAAAAGCTGCAGGAGCAGCTTTCTAGTTGCTTTTAGCAGATCTAAACAATATTTTGGCTGGCTAAGACATAGCCATAATGATGACTGCTGAGAAGACAGTTTTCCTTAGATGTGTACATCTTATCTCCTGTCTCCCAGGCAACTTCCTAACATCTTTTTGAAATTACTAAAGACCAACTAATGTATTCTAATACTGTGACAAGCCTTATCAAGCCAGTACAACGCCACGTCATTTTCTATTTTGAGTTACATACAACAAACCAAACCCAGTAACTAAATACTGATAGCTATTGTTCAGCACTCCCATATCACCATCACTCCCATATGTAAATAAAGGTACATTGTTTTCACATTTGGCATGAAAAATAGGTTGGATCTGTACACTGAATTTCTAGACAAGCCATACATGTAATTCTATTGTATACAGTATGAAATTCCTTGGAAATTATTTTCTCAATGTTCCTTATGCTTTAGAAAATATACTTGTATTAAAACAACAAACTTTCATTTCTCAGTACCAAAATCTTAGCTTGGTATTTTGCAACATTCTAAACAATCAATATTTTAAAACCTATAATTATTAGCATCAAAAATACAGAAATATATTTTTCTCCATCTGAAAGTACTAATTAATACATGCAATAAGTCTTGACGCGGTTGCTCGATATAAAGATGCAAAGGCTGAGTTGGGATGTAGACTGTCAGCTCCCATGGCATAACTAGACATGTAGAGTGCACTTTTCAAATATTATTAGAGATTGAAAATGGTCTCACTGTCTTCTTACTGTTGATGCAGAGATAAGAAAAAGATAGATTATAATTTTTAATTTGAGTCAGAAAATATTTCTCTAACCTATACTCCAGTGCATAAATAAAAACACTCTGTATCTACAAGGGGAAATAGAAAAAAAAAATCAAACTCATCAAATCCATGAACATGGGAAGAAATCTCTGTCAAGAAATATTACTGTTTCAAATAAAAAACTACACAGAAAAACCAGTATTAAAAATAACAAAAGTAATACCTCTTTTTAAAGAACAGTGGTCTTGTTCACTAAAAAGTCAGAAGACAGGAATTCACATTTTAAAGAATGATATTTTCTGCATATGTGATAATGACTGCCCTTGGCATCAGAGATAAACTCAGTATTAAGAGAGAATGAATTAAATCCTTTTAAAATCCTCTTCCAGACTGTTGAAACAGGAATGCATCTCTTTCCTGTGCTCTCATTATCAAATTTGCTGTCCCTACTTTGCTGTGAATAGAGACTGCTTTTGGATCAATTTTAATTTTACTACAACCTGCATCTTACAAAGAAGTCACAAACAAGATTTGCTGAAACAGAATTGTATAAGTTTTGTATTTCTGAATAAGCATGCTAATACTTAGTTTGAAAAATATTTCAACACACTTTAGTACATGTAGAAAGTTAGAAAGGAAAATGAACAGCAAGGCTAAATCTTAAGGCTATTCAATCCATACACACCACGTGAGCTGAGAGAATGGTTTGTAACAGAAACAATTTTTATTGACACATAAGGCTTAGAAGGTGTTGCCATTTAATTTTTAAAGAGCTTGAATTTGTAGTGGAATGGCAATATCCATCAGTCACTGGAGGGGCAGGCTACTTAGAACAAATGCAGAGCGCAGATGAGGGCACAGCACCAGCACAGGTTCATTCTCAAAGACTGAAGATTTTTCTTTTCATTTCAACAAAACAGAATGAAGTATTAGGTGTGGGTTGTTTGTTCTTTTTCATGCTGCTATATTTCTGCCTACAATAAAACCTTTGTTGATGCAATCAAAGACAAGGGGATTGAGTGCACCTTCAATCAGTTTGCAGATGACACTATGTTGGGCAGGAGTGCTGGTCTGCTAGAGGTTGGGAAGGCTGTGTAGAAGG
Source organism: Irena cyanogastra (assembly GCA_013397155.1). Taxonomy (NCBI): domain Eukaryota; kingdom Metazoa; phylum Chordata; class Aves; order Passeriformes; family Irenidae; genus Irena; species Irena cyanogastra. The sequence continues at coordinate 1,005,660 of VWZV01009545.1, read as the reverse complement.
ATTGGACAGGCTGGATCAATGGGCTGAGGATAATGAGGTTTATCAAGGCGAAGTAAGAGGTCCTTAACTTGGGCCACAACAACTCCATGTGACACTACAGGCTGGGGGAAACATGGCTGGAAAGCTGCCTGGTAGAAAAAGACCCAGGAATGATAGTTGACAGCAGCTGAACATGAGCCATTGTGTGCCCAGGTGGCCAAGAAGGCCAGTGGCACCCTGGCCTGTATCAGCAGGACCAGGGCAGGGATTGTCCCCATGTACTCAGCACTGGTGAAGCTGCGCGTCAAACCCTGTGATCACTTCTGAGCCCCTCACTACAAGAAAGACTCTGAGGTGCTGGAGTGAGTCCAGAGAAGAGCAATGGAACTGGTGAAGGGTCTGGAGTGCAAGTCCTATGAGGGAACTGGGATTCTTTAGCCTAGAATAAAAGAGGCTCAGCAGAAATCTTAAAGCTCTGTACAGCTATATGAAAAGAGATCGTAGTAAGATGAGTGTCAGTTTTCTCTCCCACCGGGGACAGGACTAGAAGAAATGGCCTCAGACTGCACCAGAGGAGGTTCAGTTTGGACATCAGGAAGAACTTTTTCACTGAAAAACTGGTTAGGCATTGGAATGAACTGCCTAGAGAGGATGTGGAGTCACCATCCCTGGAAGTGTTCAAGAAACAGCTGGACATGGCACTTGTTGCTATGGATTGGTTGATATGGTGTTTGATCAAAGGTTGGACTCAATGTTCTTGGAGGTCTTTTCCAACATTAGTGTTTCTAAGATTCTATGTCCAGAATGTGGTAAAATGCACACTGCTAACCAGTACAGTTTGCTTTATTTGTGCACACCTAAGCTTGGGAAACTTGGGCTCCACTGCCATCTCTACTAGACATGGTCACAGCCTCCCGCCAGGTACCAGGCATCAGAAACAATTGTACAGAAACCTACAGCTCCAAATAGTTCCTACCAGAACCAATATGACAAACAGACTATTTTTAAGGAAATAAAAGAAAACATAGAGGTTAGTAATAGTCAGAATTAATTTTATAAAAGCACACCATATCAAATCAAATAAGTTTCCTAATACTCAAGGTAGCAGAGAGAAGAAGCAATACTTGCCATATACCTTGGCTTATATAAGACTTTAATATTATGTTATATAGGAGTCCAGTAGCCAAGCTAAAGAATATTTGAATGAGGAAAATAAAATTTCTTAAGTCATGGGAAAATTCTACTTATGAATTCATTATCAGGGGTTTAAGTACACCCTGAAAGGACTGAGTAATGTTCTACAAGGATCAGTCCTAAGGGAGTGGTATTATCAGATATAATTTTCAATCACCCAGATGATCAAATAGAAAATGTTTTGATAGTATTTGAAGATACCAATAAGCTGATAGTATAATTGCAAAATGGGAATAGAGTTAATGGAATCCTCATACACAGGAAAATGATATAAAAAAAGGAAAAGATGCTGTTTATTATGGGCAAGTCTCAGGCCATGAACTTGGGTAAGAGCAATTAACTGCACAAAAATAGGAAAGGGAACAAAGGGCTTAGTTAGAGCTCTCTAGAAGTATATTTAGAATCATTGTGAATCATAGCTTCAAGGATTGTGTAAATGCAAAGCCCATGTGATTAATCACACACAATGATTAATAAACTGTCATAGCTAACAGGACATTTCAAACAACCCTTCTTCTTTCAGCGCTGACCTCTGCTGCAGTGCAGCAATGAACTGTTGAGCAATGAAATGCAAGAAAGATAGGAGGTACCTGAACAGCTTTCAGAGCTAAAATTTTCTCAGAAGAGCAGTGAAAAGGAAGAGCAGACTGGAAAACAGATGAAAAGGAAAGTTTGGGTGAGATAGAGTTCTATTTCTTGTTGCCTAATTACTTTTAGGATGACAATTAAAGCTTCATGTTTCTATCTTTGAATATTGAATCCTCTTACAGGAAAATAAAATTACTCGTATGCCCTGCAAAGACCTGTCATGGCATTTAATGGCTTTTCTCACTTCCCAGAAACGGTGCAAGTGACAATGAAATATCTTATAATGTGACCAGGTTGTCTATCCCAGTTTTTTTTTCATTCCTCAACTAATTCCCTTTCTCATCCTTTTCCAAAAATATTAGCAACATTCTTTTACTTCACATTGAAACTTCAAAGTCTTTAGGAAACTCTTATTTCACATCTTCAAGCCTTGTGCATCAAACACAACAACTAGAAGTATCTTTTATTAAGTTCTTTTGAATCCAGGACTTCGTGTCTGGGTCTTAGAAAATACGACAGGCACTGAAACTGTTGCCAGCCATGGTGGTCCTTGGCTTTGAACTCAGCATCTACTGAACCAGGTGTTCACTACTCAAATGATTTTTTCCAGGCTGTACCTGAGCTCAAGCACTGTGTCTGGACAGCCCTCATTTCACACAACAGCCAATGCTGACTTTGTCCTAAAGGAAGAAAATGTGAGAGGCAGAGAACAATGAAAAACTTCAGCTCCTTCTTCATTCTAGTTGCTTTCATTTTGCCAACCCTATCCAATGTCCTGTGAAACCCTCAGAAATGTAGGACAACTTTTTCAATCTGCAGGGCGTACGTAGCATAAATCCCACTTGCCTGGTGGCAAAGAGAGGGGATCATCCTGGTCCCTTGCTTGCAGTGCTGCAGTTTCTAGCTAACCATGTGCTCCTCAGAAGAGGCTGTCAGGGCAGGGGTGCTTTCCATGGCATGGTCACTGTGTCATATTCATATTCATCTCCTGGCAAGCAGGACAGGCATTAGCAAACTGTGAAGTTTTCAATGCCTTGTGTTACCCAAACTCTACCAGTGCTGGTGCTTTGACCTGATGGGAGGTGTTCATTGCCCAGGTTTTCTTCCTCAATATAATCAAGGTGTGGGCTGAGAAGGGATGGGGCTAGCTTGATCTTGCCCTGTCATAGCTTTGGCATCCAGCCTGTGCTTGCAGGGCCTGGGAGTGCTCCGAACATCCACCCTATAGAAACAACTCCTGAGACCTGAGTTTACCTAGAAATAAATCATTAGCCTGATAAGAAAATCTCTTTATGTAAACATCACTCTGAGCTGAGCATCCAAGTTTCAGGCACCCACTGAAATGCATGAAATTTCTATTCAGCTGCAATATGCTATGGAAAAGGTCTTAAGTTCCTTAACAAACAAATGCCAGTGAATACCATCTTTTACTGCTACCCTTCTATTTCTTGGGATGGATAAGGACTGATATCCCAGGGGCAGGGAAGGGGAAGAGAGAATAAAAGTTGGGAAGTTTCCCACTGACAGTCACAGTGTGATACTCTCCTGGTTGCTTTCTAGGAGAAAAAGCATAGCCTTGTATGATTCATGTAACAGCAATCTCTGCTCCAGATGCATGCTAAACACCTGTGTCCCCTGATGGCTTGTTCTCTTGCCACTTCTAACTTATCAATAATGGTAAAATAGGTATGGCCCATTCCTATTTTACACGGCTTCTTTGACAGTGCTTCAGCTATCCATCTCTCCATTTTCCAGGGCCATTTCACCATAGTGACAAACAGCTCCAATTTTGTCCCTTCAAAGAGCATGATAATTATTCAGCTAGAATTAGGAAATCACATCAAATCCTGTCACCAGTGACTAGCTACTATGTCCGAACTTGTGTTTTCCTATGACAACAGTCTTTCAACAGTGCTTGCTTTTCCATGGTGTCCAGAGTAATTCAAGCAGCCTTCTAAAGCCTTGGGTTTTCCCATTTCCTGGTAGTTTCTTGGCCCAGGGATTTAAAGAAACTCTCTTTTTGCCATGTGGAGCATATTCTACACTGTGAAAAAAAGTGGAACAGATCCAGTACTTGGCATCTATTAAGCATCTGTATTCCAACTAACAATTAATTAGGATTAAGGGATGTTGAAAATATATCTTATAGAAAAAGAAAATAATTACCAACCATTAATTATGTATTATGATTATGTATTATTCTTTCAGGTACTTAAAAGATAATTGCATGCACTTTCCAGAGGATCTAAGGAGACTTGTGAAATATTTAAATTGCCCTATAACCCAGGATCAATTGAGAAATGTCCAAGTTTCTCACAGGCGAACTAATGCTTTACTGCAGCACTTCTGTCTCTCTGCTCCTGCTCTTATTTAAAACATAGCCTGCACCTTGCAGCACCCCAAATTATGGTCTACTGCTGCACAGCAAGGCAGGCAAGCTCTATCTATAGGACAGTGTTGTAGATTGTAGAAGTACACCCCATGTCAGTGAACAGAAAAGAGTACCACTGTGGGATGCCATTGCTGGGGGAAGATCTCCTGCACCCACCTGGCAGTGGAGGGGGTTGTCAGGTGAGGTTACAGACCTTTCAGTTTCTACTTAATCATAGATATGTGCCTGATGTCGTGATGGAAAGGATGTATCAGGAGAGCTCTCCTTCCCCATCACATACATTGAGAGGAACTCTTCTGCACCTTGGCCATTTATATCCTTCCAGTGATCTAGCCAGGCAGTACGCCCTGGTTTCACATCAAAAGATCAATCAAAATGTTCCTGGGAAATCAGTGATGAAGCTGAGTCTCTGTGGTTAGGCCTCCAAGTCTAGAAACATAATGTATTTCTAAATTCAATGTAACGAACTTGAGCATTAACCATTTATAACTCTTAATACTCCATTCTAAGTCTGATGGATAATTAAACTAAACATAACAAACTTGCCTGCAACTAGAACTGGTTGTATGCAATTTGAATTTAAAAAAAGGCAAAATATTATTTGCATATCCATAAAACTTAACACCCACAAAAATATTCAATAATATAGTAAATCCTAGTTTTTGAGTACTAGATCTCACTCATCAGAATAAAAAGAATGCAAAAAATAATTATGCAAAACTTATTTTAACTCCAGAAGTAGATTTATCAAGTATCAAATGTGAAATACTAGAAAATGAACAAAAATGCTTCTGGATACAGAGTTTTTACATTGTATATTGTTGATATCAGAAGCACATATGGTACTATCCTTCCTGATTCTCTAGGTACAATGTGTTGCACTCAGAACACTGATTCAACAACTTTGTATTTTTCATTATGTGTAAAACACTGTTTGTCCTTTCCCCAAAACAAATGTTTAATATATACAGATTTATTTTACTAGGCACTTAGATTACTGACTCACTTTTAAATGAAGATTAGTCCTCTAAGAGAATGACCATCTGTTTCAGCCGTTTCTTCTCCATAATGAAATTGAAGTGATTTTAACAATGGAATTTCAACAGCTAAGTGATTTCAAATTCTGTGGGAAAAAAATACCTTGGAGGCCTAAGGTATTCTTGAAGAAAATACCTTACAATTAAGTTATTTTCTTTATATTCTTACTATTGTTAGAAATAAGCATACTTCAGCCAAGGTCCATTTAGCAGCATGGCATGATAGGTAAATACTGAATGGCACCATTGTGGCCACCACAGTTGTAAACAGGTCTGACTTTACAGAAAATTTCCATGTGGAAACATTATGAGGATATGGGGCACCATTCAGGAATAGTCTGCATTATTTGACCTTAGTCTTTAAATTATTTATTTAGTCTTTAAACAGGCACAGATGTTTGTGTTTAAGAAATGTTTTTAACACATTGACTGGGGAATAAGTGTTGGGGAACTCTTAGTCAGAGTTAGATAGTGATATATAGATTTGAATATTGATCTTCAAAGTTAGGTGTTGAGAGTCTGGAATAAGGGTCCTCATTCTCCTTTTTAAATACAGGCCTCTAAACCAAAACATTTCCAAGGACTTCATTACCTCAGACAAATTTCATTTTTCTTTTTTAAAGCTTTGTATCCCACAGGACTACCTCACCAGGAAAAAAAAAAAGTAATCTCTGTGTTATCAACAATATTTTGTTCATAAATCCAAAATACAGCATATACTAGGCTGTTCTGTGGGAAATTTACTCCACCCCTGCCAGATCCTGTGTGGAGTGATATTCAAACACAGACATGGAGAATAATTGAAATAGATTATGCACTGTTACTTCAAGCATGCATGTATGTTAGGTACATTATGCACTAATACATAGTAAGTATGACAGGTATGGATGACAAACATAATTAAACCTGATATCTAGGCTATTAAGTAAAAAAAAAAAAAAAAACCATAATAAAGAAGTAGTAATCAAAGTCAAATTATGTTGTAGGATTTATAAACAGTTTAAGTCTGATTTAACTTTTCAACATTTTCTTTAATCAGAAGGAGATGAGATTTCTGTTAGAGATGCCAAATTTTTTTTGCTAAGAAGTGAAGGCTTGATCTAAATACTGAAATCTCCTTGAGTCTAAATAACAAATCGAGTTAAATCTAATCTGTATGAAAGTGCCTTTAATCCAACTCAAACAGAAGAATTTTCTTTATAATCAGCATTTTAGAAAGGAACATTCCAAAGGTCCATGAACACCTCACCAGATGTCAGACCTAGTGCTGTCTAGGACTAGCGTTGCTGTCAGTGGGGATGGACAGGACAGCTCCAGGGGCTGGTGACCCAGCCAGGGCCACCTCGGCAGCTCGCCTTGGGGCTGATGGGAGAGCTGGAACAGTGAGCAAGGCTGTCAGCCAGGACAGGGGCAGCTCTGTTCTATTCTTAGGGTGCCCAGCAAGGTGTGTCAAAATGATGTCCTTTAACTGCTGACGTGACTTACTGAGGCCAACAGACTTGTGGCTGTCTGTGCCAGTGGCAGAACCCCAGCATCCCAAACACTGGCAAAAAAGAAAAGGCAGAGTGAACAATGGCTGGGCTGGAAACTCAAATGCTTTTTTCTCCTTTTGAACTGCAAGCAAGGATGTACCACATACCCCTGTGGATTGCGATGGAATACCTGATGTCACAGCATCATCTCACTCTGTCTGCTCTTTTCTGTCCATTAGGAATGATAAATTTACAAGACTAATACTGTCTCTAATGACACTGACAAGGAAGTCTGGTTATTGGGCAGGACGAAGAAGAATTACTTTGGTAATTAATCTACTGTTGCTCACAAATTCCAGTAGCATTGCTTGGAGTAACTCTTGCACAGATACTGTATTTGGTTGGCAAAACTAATAACAATTTCATTAAGCTAACAGCTCCTAATGCTCACAATAATTCTGTTAAATCTTAATGGATATACTTGACCTTGTCTTACTTTTTCATTTACAATTTATTGCAGATTCACTTCACGGTCTCTAGTGTCTCAGATGAGTGTTCTGTACTGCTACAAGATCATTGTCAAGTCTTACTGTGACTTTTAGACTGTGAAATACCTGTCTCACATTGTCCTCAGGGACTTCAGTAAGAGCAGGAGTAGTCTTTATCTCAGTTTGAAATCTATTAAACAGGTTTATTTAATTTTTTGTTTATGAAGGCATTTATCTTCAGATGTATTTAAAGAATTTTAAAACAAGTCAAAAATAGGAGCAATGACAGGAATGTGAATAATTCCTATGAACAGGAGTGTGAAAAAAAATTACTTGCCAAGATCTTCCGAAATGAAAACTCTACCTTCTTCATTCAGCCTTCACTGGGGATGACTGCAAAAAGAGAGCTTTTATCCAAAATTCAGCCCCTTTACAATTTTAATCATCTTATGCACTCTGCAAAACACCGTGAGCTGCAATGCTGCTAGTAACACCCTACTGAGTGCTATAGCAGTGTTTTATGTGTGAGATCTGGCAAATCAGATCCTAGAGGGATGTTACTCACACAAACCAGCCATGAGAAGGGAGAAGGAGGTAGCCAAAGGTAGCAGCAGCCAGCTGGTGCCAATGCTCCTGTGATTTTACCAGTGACACCTCAGGGAGGGAGGAGAGGCAGAGAGAGCTAAATGTAATATGAGACAAAATAATATTCATTTTCATCAGAAGAGGTAAATTAATAGCAACAATATAATTTCTGCCACTTCTCAGGATTAAAATAAACCATATGCATAAAACTGGTTTCCAGATATTATGACAGTCTCATCCATCTTCCCCCCAAAATTAATGCTGGATAAGTGAAGTCATTGGCAAAAGTACTGACATCAAAAGAGTGCATCTTGGGTGGACGCTTTTCTGGGGTGAACTGGCAAGGGAAGAGAATTTTTTTATCATTATTTATTTTCTATAAATTTGTTAAAATTTATATTTTTAAAATTTTTTGGAACTCTCAGCCTGTGAGAAAAAGAGACAGGTCTTCAGTGAGCTCTGTGTGGCAGCACTGAGGATGCATTTACAACCAAGTAGTGGTTCCCCTGGATCTGTCCTGCTCCTTGTCTCACTGCTTGCACACATATCCAAGAACTGTCTGGCTCAGTAAGGCCTGGACCAAAGAGTTTTACTGTGAGGAGTTCAGAAGCTTGTAAAGAAAAGGTTAGTGGGCTCTATCCAAAGCCTAGTGAATAGGGAGATGGTACCTACATTACTAGAACACTACAACATCAGTCATCTTCAGGGCTGGTTCACCAAAAAGGCTCAAATGCCAAGATGCCCCTTCATTCCTTCATGTGATCTCCCAGCCACAGGGAATGCTGACTATTACCAGGGAAGGGGGAACTGCCACAGGAACACTGCTTAATCTCTGGTTATGGACATGGCTGAATATTTTAGAAATGCTAAATGTACTCTTCCCAAATATTATTGTATATCTTTTTTTCAAATCTGCATAGAGGTAATTTCTCCCTAATATCACAGCACCACCTGAGAACATGAATTATCTGTTCATTTACTTTGCTAGGTAAGGATGAAATAGCCTGGGGCAATTACTTTTAGATTTGTTAATAGAAGTGTTAAATTGATCATACATATTGGTAATGCAAAAAGTACTGTCCTCCTTCTTCATTTAGATTATCATCGGAGAGGCTGCAATGGTTCAGCACTACACAGATTTTAATCTGTGTAAAAATAAGTTATTTTGTGTTATTTAATTATGTACTTTTCCAGATGTTAGATTTAAAATCATAGAAATAGTTTTAAAACAATAAATTTCCATTGCATTGGAATGTTTCTTTGTCTGAGCAATTTTATTGCAGGTTAGATTTCACAGATTTATAGAGCATTTCTATTTGCTGGCTTTTTATTAGATTTGGCAAGAACTACCGCTATGAAAAAAAATTCTCAAGGCAAAACTGTGATTAAAAGATATAAAAGATATCTGATATCTGAGAAGGATGGTGATAGAACTGCCAATGAGATCTGTAGTGGCTCAGTGGAGCCATCCTGTGTAAGCATATTTAAGTTATACACATATGAATATATAAATTTAATCTACCTTTTTTTCTTGAAGGTACAAGGTGCAAAATAAACCTAACAAAGGCAGGTCAGGTATGTTTATATTACATTTCTGGAAATAAATGTAGATAGACAAGCAAGAGAAACTCATAGATTTATGGCTATGATTCCACTAAATGACATTATTTTTGTACAAGAAGGCTTTTAAATTGAGTGCTCAGAAGAAGGCAATGGTTTTATGAGGTGTTTAGTGCTGGCAGAAGTGGAGCAGAGGTTTGAGGCAAAGTTCAGAAAATAGGCAGAGCCTCTCTTGGTTGGATTGTGAAGCAAAGACATGAGGTACATCCAGTATATAACGCTAGGCTGGAGTGAAATGGAAGAGAGCCCCAGTTCTGGCTGCATAACAGCTTTACAGGTGTCAAAGAAGTCACTGTCCAGGGACAGACCCTGGGGTCTAAGGAGAAGGAAGGTGGAGGGACGGACTAAATGATCTGGTGGAGAAACAAGGCTTTTTGACACTCTCCATTCAGACCTATAAAGATACTGAATTTGCACTTGCCTCCTTTGCTTCACGTGATCATATCTGGAGGACTTTATTAACTAGCTGTGCATGTGAATTCAGAGAAGTTTAGGGAAAGAAAATATGATCTGGAATCCAAAAGTATCAAAAGGATAACTCTTCTTTGAAGAAACAAGAAGCATGATAAAAATTTAAAAAATATATGCTGTTCACAAACAAAAAAGCAAGAGCTCATCTTATTAACTGCACTCTTATAGTTGAGATATAACCTAGAAATTAAAAGAAAAAAAAACAGCACAAGCAAACAGTGTGATTTATTGCATTGCTGGAAGGAGCAAAAGGCAGATTATCACATATATCTACAAAATATTAAAGGTAAACAAAAAAATATCTGGAACAGAGTGAAAACAGATACAAGATAAGGTAAATTAATCTCTTCTCAGGAAAAATATCATTTCAGGTTAAATAAAAGCAGTTGACCAGTATTGTATTTGATGGACTAATGAAAGTTTCAGTCAAAATAAAAAACTTATTATAGAAGTACTAAACTAGGAATTAATATTTTTCCAAAGGCAAGGAGACTCATTTACAGTGTTCCACACCATGCTTTTCCCAAAGGACTTTCACTAGAAAGAAATGGAAACAAATGCTGAACATTTCACTTACTTGAAAGATTTAAATTCTTGAAAGCTGGGAGTCTGGAAAGGGTCCTTTTCTATCTATCCAGTTCCCATTAATCATTTAATTTTGGATTGTGTAGCTGGCATTTTATGGACCATCTTTATAGATAAAACAATTATGTTACATTGTTGAGCTGGATCAAGAATAAAAAGATATTTCTTTTCACTTGGATTTTGTTTTAATGAAGTAAATATCAGTTGAATAAAAGTCCCATAAAAATAAAATACCAAGTACTTAATAAGCACTATTGCCAAAATAGTTGCATTTTGTGCAGAGTTGAGTCTTTGCAGTGAGGAACAGGAGTATTTTCTCTTTGCCTTGGTCTCTGGTTATCCTACTTTGATACTGTTCTTGTATCAAAGGAGTTGAATTCCTGAAGGGAGGAATTCACAGCAAGGTGGTTAATAGTCTGCGTTCCGTGACTAATATTTAATTGCAAATAAAAGTAGTTATGTTCACAGTATCTACAGTTCCACGACCCCTAGTTCTCTACTGGACATATGATTTCAAGAACATAGTATCTCATACATCTCTGATTGTTTATGTTGGTATATGAACAAAGCAACAGTGCCACAGGTGAAATAAATCACTTTGAAGATAGTAACTATTTCAATCTGAAAAAATTAATTAAACTGATGTACCTTGATTCCAGCCCTCAGGATATGACAGATGTGGTCATATGGTGGTGATGTGCCAGTCAAACACCACCACCACCTAAATGTGATTCCTGTAGCCAAAATGGCCAGGAATTTTTATCTGTTTCTGGGGTCATGATGGTCAAGAAGACCTCGAGAACATAACATCCTGGCAAAAGCATATTGGTTACAAAATATAAAACTGGGATTTGTGCTGCCTTTCATCAGAACACCCACTGGTGTCTGCCTTTATTAGGTAAAAAGCTGGAGCTGAAGTATCCTGCCACAGAAATGATGAAGATCTGCTTGAGAAAATGCCTGTGTTTTTAGATATGATGAATACAGTAAATTTATGAATTCTAGATTTACAGACTCCTCCTTTAAAAAGTTTAAAAGAGCTGGAAGGCAATATAGACTGAATAGCTTATGAGTGAGTACAAAATAAATGCACAACATGAAAATGCACCCAAACTTGATGTTCACAATTTCAGACTGGATGCCACTTTTTTCAGTGCCTAAATCCCCTTATATTTGGAGTTTTCTTTCATTATGCTGTAAGTACATTAAACTCATCTTAGTCTGTCACTTAGGGGCTTTCAAGAGAAATTTGCTTTTGCCACTTAAAGAGTCAATTTTTATCAACATCTATTCAAACTAATCCATCTGATAACAGAAGAAAACTACTGGTTATGAAGAGGAACACACAGAAATACTCTGTCATTCCTGTTTGTAGGCCTCTTCAACAGTCTGCTTCAGTACAGCTTGGCTGCTCTACTCTCTCTCTATGCCAAAATGATATTGCAGCTTTGCTGAATATTTAGTGGGCCTATTTACTTACAGTGTACAGTAATCGTCAACATTTTATTTCAGACCAGCCAGGGTCAGTTCAGATCCCTGTGGTATGTCTTTCTATTTTTATTAAATTCAGACGAGCAATACAGACTGTGATCTATTTTGCCACCAGCTGGCAGTTAGTATTAATGATACCTGGAAAAATCAGTCATCATTACTTTGGATTATTCTAATATGCATGTAGAAAGTGAATTGGGCATCTAGCCAGTTACACTGGTGAAACCTGACAAGAGAAACAGGAGGTAGAGACAGCAGTTGTCTGCATTCCTAATTCCCAGTGATACAATGATTATTCTTCCATTACCTCAAATCTGATCAATGGAATTGGTACCAAACCAAACAGTTGCATTTGGACTGCTATTGGCCAATAGAAGAGATTGGTGATTAAATTACTTTAATTAATGAATAGACAGAAAAAACTGATACTGGGAATAGTTTTCTGCTGTTAAAAAGGTTTGCTCAATCTCGGTATTTTGGTAAACTAACAGTTTTTATTGGAGGGATCATGTCAGAGTCAAGAAGACTGGCGGCTGCTCGCTTTCTGACATTCACTAAGTCTGAATTTTCAGTTTTATTTCTGAACAATGTTCCTTCAGACCACCACCTGTGCTAACAAGTGTTAACAAACCTATCAAATATCCATGAGGTGATTTTTGCAGCAGGCATTGCAAATAAGAATCTCTGATAGAGTAAGTGTCATCAGAGATGCTTATTAAGAAAGAAAAGAAAGGTCATCTGATTTCAAATTTAGAATACTCTCAGCTCATTGCTCAGGAAAGATTGTGTTCAACTTGAAATGCCATCTGAAAGGCAGACATAGTTTCTGTAGCTTTTATCCAGCTGAATGACATTTGTGTTAGGCAGGGTGGTAGGCTGCATAATTTGCTGGATCAATGGAAAAATCACTTTGAAGCTACTTATTCATATTTTGGTATTTCCTGTGTGAGCAGGGCGCTGCCTCCAGCCAGACAGAATGTGAGATTGTTGACTACACTCATGCCTCCCTCCCCAAAACTTAGTAAGGTATCAGAGCTGATAAGATCACTGCTGGTGACAGGTGAGTTTTGTGGGGTGTTCACAATGTTCTTATACTCAGTCAATACTCCATCTTCCACAAGAATTCAAGAAAGGTTCTGCTTAAAAATGAAGGACTTGCACAGCATCTGCAGAAGCCCTATTCTTTTATCAGCTACAGTGAGTGTCATTGCTTGTGTACCATGCCTCAGTCAGCAGCACCCCCTGAGGTAAAAATGGAAAATTTGGTGTAGATTTAGACCAGATGTTCTGTCTTTCACAAAGGTTTTCTGAGGAAATAACCGGGTTTAATGAGACATATCCCATTCCTTTTTTCTGTCTCTTCTTAGGCACTTCATTCAGCACATCATGAAAGCCTAGAAGACATGAGAAAGTAACTCAAAGCCCCGATGAAGAAGTTGCACTGATGAAAGATCCACTTTAAGGGAACAGAAAGCTCTGTTTGTATGAATGACAGCTGAATATCATTTTCCCTCAGTTTCCATGTGTGCATGGCACAGCCAAGTCCCGCCTGTCCTGACTGTTCTCAGCTGATGGACACATTGGAAGAAACAGCTGTTTGTGATATTATGTTGTACACAATTCTGCTTAAAGAAGATCTTGGATACACTGAGGGCATTTCCCTTGTTCTCTCAGCATGGAGAATGCAGCTGACAGTCAACCTAGTGAAGCAAAAAGCAATGTGTAGTGGAGGAGAAATTGTGTATCGGAGTGTTGACATATTCTATTTATAAACTTCCTGTTAGAAGTACGTGTCCCATGAACAGAGACCACAGAATAACAGAATCCCAGAATCATAGCATTACAGAATGGGTAGTGTTGGAAGGTCATCTACCACAGTAGGTCATCTGGTCCAGCATCCCTGCTCAGAGATAGACAAATGCTGCTTGTAAATCCTTTCACAGTATGTTTGGTGGCTCCATTTCCGCACTCGAGCCCCTGGCTGAAGAATGGATTGTTATCAGAGTGAACTGCTGCTTATACATCTTCTTTTTAACAGCCGTGGTCTCATAATTCCCATATTGTCACTCATAAAACAAAAAATGGATAGCAACTTCCATCCTGTCTTCCTAAGATTCAAGACTTGTTCTTGAAGATAACCTGGATTACAAATAGGTAATACATCTGGTTTTAACAACACAGACAAAAATACTAAAGTTGTGATTTTATTAAAGGGTGTTTAACCCCTAATTTATCACAAATTAAAATACAGTACATCAGTCCTCAGAAATATTCCTAAAGCGCTCTGATATTTTGGATATTGCTGGTTTCAAGCTGATAGTACTGTTAGTTTGGCAAAGAAATAGTTCTTTGGGTAGAAATAAAATACCTTGTTGATATTTAGTGTGTGTTGAACACACCTAATTTAGTGTGTTCATGAATTAACATCTTATAAGAGCTTGTTTCTTCTCTTTGAAAGCAGTAGAGAAGTATATGAAGTAACAGACTTCCTTAATTATCTTGAATATTCTAATATGACATACTTTAAAACACTGGTAGTGTCTTGTAGAAAACAATGGTGCTAAATAATGATGCAAGCTAATCACATAGAAAGGAAAAGTTTGTACATATGTGACAGAAAGGAGGCAAAAGATAAAACATGGAATAAATCCCTATTCCTGTTAAAATTAGCAATTAACTCACTAATTGTGTTACCCTTCCAATCAGATTATGGGAGCAAGAATGAAGTGGCAATTTTTTTGCTCTATATTTACCAAAATATAGGCTGATGAAACAAGAAATTGTCACTGAGTGGAAGCAGTTTTTATCTTTAACCAGTGAATGCTGACGTCTCCTTACAGTATTTGAAACAGAGTTCAAAAGGCATTTGCTGGTGAAAGTATGGCTGTAAAAACATGAATTATTTGAATTACTGTATTTAAATGTTTTATAATTGTTGTTATCTTTTATATACCTTACTTGAAGGAAACAGACCATAAATGCAGCCAATAAAGATGGATATTTTCTTTAGAGAAAGTAGGATTTTTAATAGTCAGCATACAATTGCAATGAGCTTATCTACAAGTATTACTTCTTGAGCTGTTATCCAGGGCAAAGGTTGTGTAAATTTACAGTTTCATTGGAAAAACCTACAGATAAAATAGATTTCCATAGAAAAGGCTTTTTTTGTTGAGCTGGTGGATTACCCTGTTTGCTTTGACTGAGCACTGGTTCTACATCCTTTCTTTCCACTCCTGACAGATATAACCGATATTGGAAATGCTAGCAAGAACCCGTGCCCCAAGGGATATGAAGGAGCTCCTATGAAACCTTACAGTTGGAACTAAATCTTCTTCAAATTAAGCTATAAAAAATGGCTTCTGAAGGACTACATTTTTCATGGAAAAAACAAATAAGCCAAGCTAAACTTTAGGCTGGTGACTGGCCATCATTATTTCTGTGGGAAAAATAAAACAAACTTGTGGGAAGCTACATTGAGATTTTCTGATATCTTTCAATGCTTCTAAGCTACAAGTACTGGGGCAGGTGAAGCCTGCTGTAAAACATGCCAGGACCCATGAACATGCAGAGACTTTGTATCCATACAATAAATCCTGGTTGCTGGCATCCCTTGGGCTAATACAAGAGCAGCAAGCTATTTGGAGACCTGGTTCTCTCTCTCACTGCTTATCAGCTCTCCCTGTGGATCCTGGCTTTGCATGTAGGGAACTGGTGCTTGTTGGCAGTGGTAACTGAGTCAGAGCAAGGCTCAGTTAGGGCTTTCCCAGAAGGGAGCTATGGAAAGAGGACATCCATCAATTCAGTTTTGCACTTCCTGCCCTAGACATAGAAGGAACCAACCCTCAGCTAACACCCCTCTCCTCACAAGAGATCCCCTGGGAGTGTATTTAGGGCATTCTGCATTTGTGAAACACCAAGTCAGGCATCTGTACTGCTGCAGCCAGACAGGCCCTGCACAAGGTGCAGTGAGAGGCATCAGCATCAGCCTCGGGGACATACAGTACTTTCTGCACGTTGTTCCTTCCACTGTATTAATTGTCCTCTCTTCAAAACAACAAATATAACTTTCTGCTGCAGACAGAAGAATTCCAGCAGAACTGCGGTGTATTCTGTAAAATCAATATTAATCATTTTCAAATTGTTTGCTTGTTGACTTTCTGAGGACAGAAAGAAATCCTTAGGGCAACTTAAGCACAGCACAAACAAAATGTTCAACAACAAGAAAATGTTTAGCTTTTTTTTTGCCTCTTACATCTCACATTTGACCTTTAGAATACTCTTGTCATTTAATCGCATAAAGGGCCATAAAATGTGATGAATAACTAACAGCTTACTCATAGTCATGCTTGTATAGTAGAATTCTGAAATTCTCTATGAATTGCATTAATGCTGGTTTAAACATTTTATTACATTATTTTGTGATTTTTTGACTGTAGCTTATTTGCTGTGAACCACACACAGGAAGACAAAACCCTTTCTCATTTTTGTCCCCAATAGCAAGTCAGTAACAGAAAATAAAGTCCAGATATGCAATGTGGGCTGAATTATTATATTCTTTTCAAGAGGTAAGCTGTTTTCATTTTACTGATCATCCACAAAGTGTTCTTTTTTTTATCACAGTTCCTCTCATATTGCTTTTACAATGATGGCATGTTCATAACAGTGATTGGATTCTAAGGAGAGAAATATTTACCCCTGTTCTTTGATAGCTCTCTTTTTGGTGACCGTTTCAAAATGAATGCTACTGGAGTACTTAAAGAAAACACAAGCAGTCTGAGATTTAATCAAATTATATGAACATTAAACAAACCACTGTTAAGAAATATAAAGCACGTTAAATATTGCTACTGAGTCTATCCTTCTCTCTGGTGCTGGGATAAATTCTTGTATGCTGGCTACATTAATTTTTTGGCAATATGCAGGAGCAGCTATTGCATCACTTAGCCATAGGAAAACAGGACTTCACCTGCCTTCTATGCATCCCTCTGAAGGCTGATATACTCCTCAAGGACAGTTTGTCTGAACAACAATTTCACTGAGATAAGAAGGTTTACTGTGAGTAAGAAAATTAATAAAGTAAACCTAAGAATGTTTTGTTTAATATACCTTCATTTATATTTTGTGCAAATGAAATGAGACTGGAAGATCTGAACAATGTTACAGAAAGAGAATACTAATATATACATTTTCCCCAGAGCACAATGTGGCTTTGATCCCAGAATCAGATCTCTACTCGGCACATTGTACTCAAATATAAACAGGAACTACCTCTGCCCTTCTTTTAGTCCCCAGCTTTTGAAACATTAGTGCATCTAGTACTTTTTGTTCAGTCGTGCTCTCTTTGTCCATGCTGTGATACGTGGACAGACACGTGAGCATGCGCATGTTATACTCACACATCGGACTTTCAATGAGAGCTTATTTTGCAAGTCTGTTTATCAGAAGTCACTAGGATTTTTAATGTCTTTTGATGGTCTATTCAATGACTTAATAAGGCCAAAGAGCCTATCTTTTCAGTGTCATTGTATGAAGTATAATAAACCATCCATTATGCATGGATAAAGTACTTTTCTTCCACTGGGCAGTGTTTTTCAAAAGCTGCTTCTCACTAATTCACAGTTCTCTTGGATATGATTTCACTGGCAAGCCTGTTCTGTCTGGCACATCTGTGTAGAGGTGTTATCATGGGTAGAGATGAAAATGCTTCAACAAAGTAATTGAGGAATAACATGAAGAACTACTGGGCTCCTGTTTGTAAGGTTTTGGCCATATCCTGTATTTCTGCTTTTTAATGATTTCCAAGAGCACCTTTAACATATACTGAAGCAGAGATGTATTCTTTTCAAAGCTTGGAATTACTGGCTGCAGTGTTATAGCTCACAGCAAGCAACCTAGAGGCCTTATTAATACTTGATGAATCCCTCTCAATGTCTCAGCAGCCAAGAGAAGACAAACAGCCTGCTGATGATTGATGCTGTGCCTGCCAAGGAGGAACTTGAAAGCAAGATTCTCTCTTACAAAATCTGTAGAAGAAATCTGGTCTGATCCTGCAGTAGGGGCAGTGTGAGCTGAGTGGAGACGCAATCTCTGTCCTATTGCACAATTAACCAGTTAACAACTGGTTTCAGTCCTTTAGCAAGGCTTCCAGCTTTCATCCCTGCCTCCTCCCTATCCACAAGGCTCCCTATATCTCTGTGGCCCACTGCTCTTCAGCAACCTGTGTTTGCATACCCGTGTCAGGCTGCACACAAAAACATTATCACTACTTTTATGTATTGTTTGCCTTCTGAACCATATAGTTGCAAAGAGTCTGTTAATCCCCTTTTTCTTTGTTTTTCTTCTCCAAATCATGGACACTGTTTTCTGTGCAGCTGTTTTCCTTTTGTTCTCTTTCTTCTTGCTTCCCTCAGGTGTCCTGACATACATAACCTTTGTCAGATGAGACACATGGTTGGACTTACTGAGTAATCTGTGTGCCTGCCCAAGCCCTAAAAATCAAGCCTGAGAGAACCTTACCTAAGCATGATGCCATATGGGCAGAGAATCATTCACCTTTCCTGCAGTTTGATGGTTCACAGGAAACTGCAATGTTCTGCAGTCTTTTACTGGAATAGGGCCATCAAATGAGTGAAAAGTGAAGTGAACTAACCTGCATTTTATTCAAAAAGAAATTTTAAGTCACATGGGCATCACAAAGAATCTCTCATATCAAAAAGAATCCCTAAACTGCACATGAGCTCCTCAAACTACAGTAGCCAAATTGCAATTCTGCTGTGTGCCAAGTCTGCCTCAAAAGGGATGATAGTGGTATATATTTTAAAAGTATGGCCATTTTAACTGCTACAGAATTATTCAACATCAAATAGGAACAATTTCAATAAAATACATTTTAATTTCAATTAATACATCTGGGTCCACAAACTCGCCTTTTACTTATTTAATTTTGTTTTTGTAATTGCACCATACTGAAGCCAAAGGGGAAAAAAAAAAAGATTCTACTCTAGGGCATAATGAATTATTAATTAAGGCAGCTAGATCAGTCTGAAGCTTTATAGGAAGCCAAAAGTAAATCAGTAAATGAAAGGGTTTTAAATATATACTTAGAAAAAGGGATTTTGGCAAATACTGAACTGAATATTAGACAGAAAAATCTCAAACCATCTGAATCACTACCCCTAGCTCCCCAGTCAGTCCATGATTTAAATAAATTGCAGTTTAGAGTGAATTATGTGGGAAAATGAATCCAATAAAGAAAACAGCTTGTAGAAGAGCTAACACTGAAAATGTGGCAGCATTTAAATCCTGATCATGTGAAAACATTTGTTATATAGATCAGACAAAAGATTTGTGAAGAATAGAAAGACTGAAATGCTGTTCCTCAATAATAGCATAAAAAGAATGTGCACTGAAATCAGTGCTTCTCCATGGACAGTTCATACCAGAAAAATTAGAGGTTCTCTTTTATCAGGTTTCAAAGGCAATATATTGGGATAAAGTGATGGTAAATCAGAAAAAATATCAAATAAAAAAAGCTCAAAAATTCCCAACAAGAAACCACTTAATTCATCTGCCTTATGGCCAAACTCTAAGAGAAATTTTTCTCAAGAGAGTGTGAGGGACATAATTAAATTTTTTTTGTTTCCTTACAGCAGAAACTTCACATCAAGAGCCTTCTGCTTGGAAAAAGTGAAATCTCTAAATCTGTGCATAGAGAAATAGGGAAACACTGATTCCAGCCAGTAATCATAGTCAGAAAACATCAATATGATTTTTTTTTTTAGGAAAATAGCAAATGAGAAACATAAAACCACAAAGATTTGTTACATTTTCTCTAAATGGTCATTATAAAATTAGGTTTAACATAACTGTTTAGAATTTGTAAGGGCCGTAATACTCCTGAGGACTTGAAGTCAAACTCAACTGTGAGCTCTTACTTCCTAGTATTTTAATGGCATAATTAGTGTGTAGAGCTTTTCAGAAGAAATGTCTTCTCAGACAGTACCCATGGATAAAACTGATTCTCAACCACAATACTTAAAATGCTGTCAAAATCCCACAGGGACCATTGAAAATTAATGTCTACTCAAGAGGCTCCATGAAGAGCATTAAAACTACCAGGAATCTGTAAGCAAATCATTAATGTGTCATGATATCTTTTAAGATTAAATATGTTTCTACTCTGAAAATGGATTCTGTCGAATAGCATTTTAGCACTAAGTGCACTCTGGAACACACCACTTTTCTAGTTCTCAGATTTATATATATACATTAGAAGGATAGATGTTTCTTCTGACTTCTAGTGAAAATTCTTCAGTGGGATATGAATTTCAATATAATTTCTTTTACCTTTTGAAAACTACCAGTGAGGAAACCCATGGAGGATGTTGTAATCACAGAGAAATTGGATGAAAAGTGATCCAAATAAGATGATGTGCCAAATAAAAGAGAATCAAATTGAAATGTTATGCTGGAAGAAAACGAACGTTTTCAGGACAGGAATATTTTATCTTCAAGCCTAGGAGAAAATCCTCTTCCTGTAGAAGGTGTTAGACCTGAATCTGGGTCTAAAATGTAGTCAGCTGTTTTCTTCAGAACTGGTGGCCCAAAAACTTAACTTCTTACACCCTTACATATATCCACATGGGAGATTCTTGTTAGCTCCAATCTGCATTTTCCTAATACAACAAAATTAGCATGTAATTTCCTCTTTATTCTGCTCAAAGTTTTTGTTTTCCAGAAAAGGGTTCTTTAAAGATCATATTTTTTCTGCAATGAGAAACCAACTTATGCACAGAGATTGCAACTTTTGGATTTATCTTCCAAGCTTCAATTAAATAATTATGGCCTTTAGGAGAACACAATATAGTTAAATTCCCTTTGCATAGATGAGAGTGAAACAGGCATCCCTAGGGGTCATGAACAAATTAATAAAAGCAAAAAAAACCCTAAACATTGCTCTGTTTGTGAATGAAGTGAATTTCATTTATCATAGATGAGCAATAAGCAGAAGGAAATTTAATGATGTAAAGGAACATTTATCTCCAAGAAGTTATGCAATTGTAGCAATAAGGAAACAACATTTTAAAAGTAAGTTAAAACATGGTTCTGCCTTATATCTTTATATTTCAAGTGACAGTGAAAATTCACAGCATTAAACCCAATATAACTATGATAGATAAGATGTACAATACATGTACAAGAATCACACCATAGATCCTCTCAGGCAAATTAAATTCTGAGAATAAAATCACTAAAAGGCAAGAGGATATTCATATAAGACTGTAAAATTAAGGAAAAAGCTATTCATCACAGGCATAAGAGAAATAATGTAAGGAGTATCCATACAAACCTGTGTTACAAACAATCAAGTACCTGAAGCAAAGCCCTGTTATTTTTGAGAGCTTTTAGAAGGAGCTATCGGAAACATTTTGCCATTGAAATAGGCCTAATTAGTAGATATTTTAATTTGGATAACGTTTTATATTTTACCTAAGCAACTTACCATTTTCTCTTTAAAAATGCTGTCTCTGCCCCTTGGTGTGTGATAAGGATGTTTATCTCCCACATTCTGAGTTACGTGTTAAGGCCATAAAATTGAAGGATCATTCTTTTTTAGCACTCCTATATGCAAAGCTGCTGTTTGGCTTGCATATTATTTTCCAGATTGCTGGGACAATGCATCCAAAGCTCCTTTTCTTCTTCTTCTTCCCATTCCGTAACTTTAACGGTGCATCTGCCTGTGTGCCAATCAGCAGCAATCACTGCCAGCACTCACCTGACCCCATGGAAAGGCTCTGGTGGCTGTTTTGGGAAGTACCATGAGCGTGGGGAGTGTCATGGTGGGTATTTGTCTAGTGCCACAACCTTCTCAAAGAAGCATTTTGAAAAAGACACCTCCAGAGCACAGGCACATCTGTGCTCCTGCTGGGTGATTTCAGCTCTTCTGTGATCTGGGCAATGCAGAAGGAGAGACGGGATCTTTGTGTGAGGTTCCAAGGAGAGCCTTTATTGAGCTTCTCCCTCAAATGGATCCAGGGACAAAGAACCATGAAGGCAAGGAAGGAGGGGTTTATATAGGGATCTCCAGGGGCAGGGCAGAACACCAGGGCCAATGGGACCAGGGCACAGGGTTGGAGTGAGGGCAAAGGGCCAATGAGATACATTGAATCTGCATGTCACAGCAAGGCATGCTGGGAGAAGCCCTTTTCTCACCCTGGAAAGGGAGATTATGGCTTGAGAGGTTTTCCCTCCAGAGGAGTATTATGGATTCTTTCCCTGTTGGCCCACCAGCCTTCACAGGGAACCCTAGCTTCAAGGCAGCCCACGAGCTGTGGGTGTTCTGGCTGTGTCCCACAGCAGATACTCAGGAGGGAGGCGAGGAGAGATCTGCTCCAGCAAGCTTTGCATCATTTGGTTTCCATTCCTCCCCTCACAGAGCTTAAGGGCAGTTCATTTCTCTAAAGTCATGAAGGGATGGTGACAGACCAAGGATGTAAGAAACAGAGAGATTCACACAGGAAGAAGTGCAGAATTCAGAGAAAGTCACCAGCCTCACAAAATTTCTTCTGCATCATGATGTTCAGCTTGTAAATCATGGCACTCCTCTGCAGGGGGATTTTTACTGATGAGGAAATTTTTGAAATTTGTGGAGCTTTCCAGTGAAAGTCTTCACACTTACCAGTAGCAAAGGGTTTTTGAGAGGTTACATTGTTCACTCTCTCCATTGGTACTTTATATTTTGGGATGTACCAGTATTTGCTATTTTTGAGAAGTTCTGCTAGTTGTCTTTCTGTTATAGTAGACATAAACCCTGACAAGTTTAAGCAATCATCCACATAGCATGTGTGTACACAGATTTCCTGGGAAGATGGATCTTCCTGGGAATGCACAGAGTGTGAGAACATAGGAAGCACCCTCATTTTTTCAGATTGAGACAGAAGTTTCGATTTGTACCCATCTAGTCAGATTTCACTAATTAGAACACTAAAGGGGAATGGTAGAATTTCATTAACAGTTGCCTTCTGCTTGGTATTGTGGGCAAATGACTGGCAAACTCTGCTTGTGAGAAGCAATATCTGTGCCCAGCAAGCATACATGATACAGATCTGGGGGACAAAAGACAACCTTTCTAGTGCCTTTCTTCCAAATAGTATCTCTAGTCTCTATTTGCAGAACCAAATAGCCCATGTAAGGAAGACATTCATATTTATTTAGGACCTGCCAGTAAAACCAGAGC
This sequence comes from Irena cyanogastra, assembly GCA_013397155.1. Lineage (NCBI taxonomy): Eukaryota > Metazoa > Chordata > Aves > Passeriformes > Irenidae > Irena > Irena cyanogastra. The sequence continues at coordinate 982,522 of VWZV01009545.1, read as the reverse complement.
TGTGCTTTCAATTCTCAGTTTTTAGTTTTTCTTTTCTGAACAGGTTGTTTCTTCAGTTCCAAGTCAAGAAGTCCCAGAATACATTTTCACTCAGTGTCCCATTACACCAGACAGTCAAGAGTGCCTTTGGAGTTCTGCTTGCATGTTGGTCAGGCAGAGTTATCTCATGGGGAACAGTATGTAATTTATGTCTGCTAACACTCTTTTAATACCAAAAAGGCTCTCTGTTCTTATGAATAAATTGTATTCCTGAAGCTATTATATTCCTAGAACTGGAAAGTGTTGGTCTCTTGCTATCAGTGGAAATATCTCTGACAAGTTTCCCAATTGCCTCTGTCCGTGCTCTCTCATTCAGCTGCAGCTAATTGCTGCCAGTTACACAGGCAAGAATAAAGAGATTTGTCAAAAATTTCTGATCCACAAACCACAAAATATGAGCAGAATGAGCAGCTTCTAGTTTATGATATTGGATCTACAAAAAAAAAAAAAAAAAAAGTGGCTGAGGTACAGATTGTTTTTGCTGCTTATCTCTATGCCCAGTGCCTTGAATAGCCTGCACTGCCACTTCCATCTCTTCTCCCAGCCCTTGATTCCTCCCATTGCAGTGTTGGGTCTGTCACTGGTAATTACCCATCATTTGAGCACTGACACGTAACTACAGTCAGAGGACACATGATCTGTCACTGTGCTTGCTGATGAAATGTAGTGCCGTTGTACATATCACAAAACTGCCAGATAAAGTCCAGACAGCTTGTTCAGTGCTAAGGATCTTAGAAAGCTGAATGTGAATAAAAGAAGAGGGAAATACATTTTAAAGGGCACTGTTAATTATTCAAGGAATTTTTTTTTGTTTTTTTTTACTAATAAGAACATTGTAAAAATGATTTTTTTCATATTTTGGAAGAAATCATAGAAAACATAAATTCAGATGTGTTCTTCAGAAGTCTTGGGAAGCTAATTAACCAGATAATGAGCAAGAACCATAACATATACTTTTCTGACCCAGTACATCTAAGGAATACAAAAGTCAAGGTCAGAACAAACCATGCAGGCACTATAGATTGAATAATTAATATTTCTTATGCAATGTTTACCATTTTGCAGTTATTATTAAAAAAAGATTTAATTTGTTGAATATATCAGTCCATCAATCATTTATTAGGTTTTAATTATAATTGTAACCTCCAAAACACCGAGTGAAAGTATACATATATATTCCTATTACTCTGCTCTGATGTGTGTTTAAGTTCCCAAATATTTCTCATATTTCTTCCCTTTAGCTGATAACATTATGGAATGCTTTATTGATTGCAGCTTGCCATCATTTTCATAAAAGCATAATCCTATTGATGTCATAACTTATTTCTGAGGTTTTTAGACATCATGCCATGGATTAGGAAGGTCTTTAATTTAAGTAGCAAGAACACAGACAGCCATAAAAACCTCAAAACAGCAAATCTAACTTAATTTGTTGTGACAGAAAGTGAAGATGAAGGAATTAAAACTGCAATAACTCTAATTTGAATGGTTGTAAATGTTCAGGCTTATGTGGGTTGAATTTGAATTACATAAAATCAAATTAATTTCTTTCATAGTCTTTACTGAGATTTGTAACTTCACTCAGTATATTTAAGCAGTTTGGTGAAAAGACTGGGATAATAGAAGAGTATTTGAAAAATCAAACCAGAAAGCAGATATAACTTAAGAAAAATACAATGTCTTTGTTGATTAAGTAATAAATGTTGATTGGTAAATAAATCTTACAGAGTCATTTAGCCACCCGTGCCAGGAACACAAAATCTCTCCCTCTGGGACTTTGTAGGGAGAGATCTCCTGGTTTAGCACCAATGCATTGCACTGGTAGCAGTGATACACACATCTGCCATAGCAAATACAGCCTCAGTTTTCTGCAGAGCTTGTCTGTGAAATAATTTCAAATCAGGTCTTGGAGCGCATCAGATGGCTTTATTGTTAAGTGTGGGTTGTTGAAATTCTCTTTATATCTGATGCAGTGTGGCACACTGAGCAGCAGAAACAAGGAAAACAAGGAAAAAAAGGAGTGTCATTCTCTTAAGTAAAAACTTTATAGCTCATTTCTGCGTTCCAGGAAAACTCACAGCATGAGCTGATAAATTCTCTGGAGTGTTTATGAATATGTGTATAATTTGCTGCAGGGAGAGAAGGGATAGGCAGGAGTGCTACAGATGTGATCCCATGTGTTTCTGTTCACTGGCAACTGACAGCTTTAAAGAGAGCTATTTTTTTCACTCTGAGTATCTGCTCACATGAGTCAGGTGAATTTATGGGGCTGAGGATTTGTGTTAGGTTGATATGGTGTTAGCTGATTCACATGAGTGGATAGCCATGAACAAAAAGGAAGAGCTGTCTTTAAAAAAATGACTGGTAGTGCTGTCTAATAAAAACAAGATCTCTTTTCATCCCATTACCTTTGCTTTCTACAGCAGTGAAGGTGTAAAGATGATCTTGCAGAATAAAGCGAATAAACTGTAGATGTAAATATTGCAAATAGTGGAAAAGGTTGCAACTCAATAAAAAAGAGAATAGGCAGGAATAGGTAGATCAGGGAAGATTCAGCTGCTGAACCTGCAGATTTTTTGAATCCTGATCTACAACACAGGTATCTCCTTCCAGCCCAATCACCTTAACACCTCATAAGGTCAAAGGTTAGTCAGACTATTTCTCTCCATTGAGTATAAGGGGAATATAATCTTAATTATGAAAACTTTGAATTATCGTAGGTGACAATTATCACCTATTAACTCTTTAATAACATCTACAACTAATAAAAGAAACCCTGCTCACAGTGGGTGGAAATTTGATTATGTCTTTACTTAACAGCATGTAGCAGGCATATTTATAAAAACATCATTCTCTGTTATCACAGTTTAGTCATATTTAACATTTGGATTCACTTGATTTCCAGTATAATAAAAATGATTATAAAAAACTCTGGTATGCATGTGGTATTAACCTCCATTCCCAAAGGTACTCTGTCATTCAGCAATAGTGGAAATTCACTTAACACTTAAAATAAGATAGGCCCAAATAAATCTGTACTGAATTATAAACTGTAATATACAACATCACAAGGCAATTTCCATGCTTTCAAGGAAAAGAGAACAGCCTAATTCCCTAATTCATTACATGCTGCTGCACTCCAACTGATACATGTGTTACTGAAATTACTCCATATTTATCTTTAGTGGTCAAATGGTTCAAAAGAAATCTTGATGGAAACCAGTTCACTGTGCTGCTCGATCTTTCCTAGCTTTTTATTTTTCACTTGCAAAATCTTCACCTCTTGACTTGTAATCTTCAAAGGTTTTCCCACGCCCTGTAGTTCATCAGAATGGATAATTAATGTAAGTGAAAAGCTATGTTAACATAGTGACTGCTAAACAAGTGTGGCATCCCACCCCTAAGGGGAAGGAAGCACCCAAAATTCTTAGATGCCCATGTTTGAAAAGGAATGACGAAAAGTCAGAGGGTCCACAAAAAAGAAAGTTTTTTTAGTAAAGTAAACACTTGTCATGGAAATTGGTATAAATTAGTCCCTTATCTTCCAGCATAAACACACAGGAGTAGATTTTGAATGAGGGGAAGCAAGAGAGAAAGAAAAAGAAAGAAAGAAAGAAAGAAAGAAAGAAAGAAAGAAAGAAAGAAAGAAAGAAAGAAAGAAAGAAAGAAAGAAAGAAAGAAAGAAAGAAAGAAAGAAAGAAAGAAAGAAAGAAAGAAAGAGTACATTAGTCCTAGATCCAGTGTCAATCCAGGTATCCAGGTGCTGGAGTGTTTGGGGTCCTGGAAACAACCCTTGGTCTTTGTGGGACTACTTTTTTATTTATAAGCTTTCCCAACCTGGAGATAAGTTTCTCGCTTTCTACGCAAATTAATTATCATGTGCAGTTTGTTCTTCTAGACATTTCTAGACATGAGTCAGAGGAGTTCTGGGATCATTGATGATCTTGATCCCCCTGTAGCCACTTCTTAACTTAATTTCTGTGCTCACACTCTATTTTGCTATGGTCATCTCGAGAGGCCAGAACAAGGATGTTTGTCTTAGAAATGTGCTGCCCTACCTCCGTATGGCTCCCTTCTTCAGCCACATCATGTTCTTTCTCACAGTGTGTTGTTACCAACAATACTTGATTGGTTCCACAGCTATCTGCCTGTCAGTATTTGAGACACACACATTTGCTCCTTTTTTTTAACTAGGCTTCTATAAGGAAGTAGCTGGCTCAGCATGGATTTCTCTGCACAATATTGCATTTTGTTAGAGATACAATATAGAGGTATATCTTCCCAGCCTGCTAACCTGAAAAATTTCCTTAGCATTGAAGAAGAAAGCAGTAATTCCTGTGACAAATATGGTTTGCTATCAGTTTTAACAGAATCATTCATGACTGTACAAAGCAGAAACCTGCAGCATGTCACCATACTTGAGGTATACCTCTGCAGCTTCCTAGTAAAAATCTTACTCTGTGAATTTACTTTCAGGATCCAATTAAAAGCATTACTGGTGAATAAAACAATCTAAATTCCTCTTCAAGTTTATTGTGAATTCTTTCAAGTATAGGAATGCTTGCAAGTACTTATCTTCAGTATTTTAGATGCACCTCTGTCTCAGGCAGCCGTATTACCTTAATTGAGAGTACCTGCTTATTGCTCATGCTGCCATGGTGGCACAGCAGTTACAGAAATTAGTAAAATGTGATCATCTCCCTCCATTCTACATTTTCCTTTGCCTTGTTCCTCTTACTCTGTGACAGAAGTGTACCACATTTTCTTTCACAGTGGTTTGTTTTGCTGCACTTGTGTACTAGACAGGATGTACCCAGTGACTTCCATCGAGACCCCCCTGGATTAGTCTGTACTCCAGCACCTGAACTCTAGGGAAAATGCTCCTGAATATTTATTTTGTTTTCCACTTAGTTAACTAAACAGTGGTCTAGACAAATCATGTGTCTATAATTCTCCCTCATTTCTGTAGGAGTTTCATTAGAATAAAGGATGCACTAGAAAGCCTCTCTTAAACATTGAAACATGATTGAAACATGACCTTTTCTTTATATCTATCAAAAAATTAATCTATTATGAAAAGTCTGGAATCAGATTTGTTTTTTTTTAAATATGTATATAATTATTATAAGCATAATTTAGAGTGTGTCGTGAAACTCAGAATAGCTGCTCAAACTATTTTTCCTGTTTCATTCCATTTACTTGCATTAGCTAACAAACAATTCAATTGCAGTGTCATTAAATTAATAATTTTGAGAACAAGTTTTTAAACTCTTTGTTTTCGTTTGGTGAAAACTAAATTCTGATGATTCCACACTATATGTTGATTCACTTTTTTCACTGCAAAGCTATGGCAACTACAGAGAGAAAAAAATAAATTAGTGGAAGAAGCTAATCTGCATATGTGATACTGAGAAGGCTAAAAGTAGAAATTCACTCTCTTTTTCCATAGTTTGCAGTCACTTGTCAAACTCTAGCAGTCTGTATTTAAGACACAGTATTAATTATTCTCAGAATAGTCCTAAGGCTTCTGGTTTTCTGTTACATTTGATCATTCCAATCCTGGTTCTTCCTGGCCTTAGCAGATAATGGCTGTGGTTTTCCCCTGTGACTTCAAATAAAGACACGTGTGACTCAAAGTTGGAGGGCAAGATCCTCACAGGGACAGGCTGACATTATCCTTTGGGATAATGTCTATCTCCATCCCATGCAGTGAACACTTACATAGAGCAAAAACAGTACCAGCAGCACGAAATAGGGACAGTCTCTACCTTTTTACTCCACCAGGTGAAAGCCCCAGGTATCAGGTTTTAGAATTTTCCACCTTTAAATGACATGACTAATTTTGCATTGTTTTCTGAACAGAAGCCGAATATCTGCAGAAGTGATACCAATTGCCTTTCAACTTTTCACCAGTTTTCAAGAATTAACCAATTCTAAACTGCTTGCCTACTCCCTGACAGCAACGTGCATTTTTATGTTTCCACTGTGGTTGCATCTTTTACAAAACATTTATTTTGCCATCTCAGTACTAAGTCTGTAGCATGATTGCCAAGGAGTTACAGAACTCAACTAATCTGAAAATTTGGTGTCTTGATTGATTGGCAGGATGTAACATGACAGATAACCTCTAAGGTAATAGTTAAAGTTTCACAGCTTGCCAATGTCAGGTACTGTACATTTGAAAAAGCCAGGAGTGTCCTCAGTGCCGACTCACCCATGAGCACAGCAAGGATGTGAGAGATGGACAGTGAGAAAATTATTTGGTGTAAAGCAGCAGGACTTTCTAAAAAAATACAGAAAAGGAAAAGTGGAGACCATGATGTGGTGGGAAATAGAGCACAAGACATCACAGATCCCTGAAAGTCATGTTGACATGCCACCATTTTTCAAGACATGGATCCCAATGAGGAGCAAGGGATGACTCTCTACCCCACAGTAAACTACATCTTCTAAGCTTATGTGACTTCTATGATTGTGTACTACACAGGTGGAAGAAAATGTTTTGAAGAGAGATATTTTCAAAGAATATAAATATTAAATAGATATACTCAGAAAACAGATGTCAGAAATAATGCTGCTATTAAAACTTTCTAGTATAGGCATGGTCTCAGATTGCTTACTGACTTTCCCTCACTATTTCTGCACTATTTTTTTTTTCTGAGAGACCTATTTCAACATATTTCTCCTTTTGTATTTAGAGAGAATGGGACTGCAAAATTGGTAAGGGCCTCAGCTATGGAGCTAAGCCAGAATCCTGGCTTAAAATTATGTGGGGCTATACCTTCCATAGGATTTATATCACTTTGTAAGACCTGTCACTCTCTGTGAAATCAGAAAAATGCTGGTAATTATAGATTTGCTTAGCAGCTCCACAATCTGATATGAAATATCTGCCTATGGTGCTTTGTGACCCAACAGCTCTTCAGAAAAGAAACTAAGGAAAGGCAGGTAATGTCAGTGAAAACCTTTGGGTTAAATCATAAAGCAAGTAACCAGTTGGCAGCTTGCAGTTTTCATCCTTTCTCTGTTTATGCCTTTTACTTAGAAATCTTTATTGCTATTACTTTTATTACCATTACTGTGGTGTATAAATTCATCCAACTACCTCTCTGAAATTTGTTTGAATACCCAATGCTTGTTGAAGACAGCATCAACAAACAGTATTGTATTAAACTGGAATTCCTGTCTATTTAAGTGCAGATGACTGTCCTCCACTGCATACTTTAGGAGTGCCAACACCTACCTTTTAACAAGAAAGCCACTAACTGAACTAACCCCTAAACACTGCATACTTGAAAATGTACTCCATTTCTGTCATTTTCTGCATGGCATTAAATTAAAAACTTGAGGAAACACGATTTGTGAATAACATCTTTAAATTGATACATTTTTTTCATCTACCCTGTAGTACTCAAAAGCTTGTGCCCAGTTATTGTCTATTTTAATTTATAGAGAGGGAAATAAACTGAATGGATGGATTATGGAGATTAGCTACTTGGATAAAACTGAAGCCCTTGTTCTTTGTTTAATGTGATAGTCTGTTTCCTAAAGAATTATGAAAATGACAGCACCTGTACTTGCTGTTTGTTGTTAAGCTCATCTGCATTTTTTCAATTATAAAACAACTCTTCCTAGAAACCCAAGGGAACGTGAATTATTAACTGAGCTAAGACACACTTGTACTAAAATCTTATGGGAAATCACAAGATTAATATCAGCTATGCAGTGAATATGCCTTTTGAGTTTTATTCAGAAAAGACAGAGACTGCTTCTTACATATGAATACATAATTTGCTCATAATATACTCTGGTTTACTGCATTGAATTTTATATACACAGAAAATATTAGGCTATCCAAAAAATTTAAATTGTGTCTAAAAAATAATAAATACTAATAGACACCATAATGCAAAAACAATTATTATATATGGAAGACACTTGCTTTAGACTGTTAAAATTAATAAATAGACAATGTAAACCCAAAAATGTTATATATGGAAAGGCTGGCTTTTGACTGTGATCAATGTTTTTCAGAAAGATTGAACTATTTATATAAATGTGAAGCAAACAAGACTTGACCACTCATAGGTTTGAGATTTTTCAATGCACTGCACTGTTCCACTGTGATGTAGTTCTCACTAACTTTCAATGGATAAAACTATGATTCCATAGAATCATAGGAGATTAGAATATTTATTTTCATTAAAAACATGTTATAATTATATAGAAAACAAACTTATATGGCCTCATCTTTTACAGCTTCATATTTGGACAAAATGAGCTACACAATCTTATCTTTTATCTTGTATTTGAAAAATATTTTTTAAGTAAATGTGTTTAGTAGGAAGCTTGATGACATTTGTTTACTAAGATCCCTAATTAGCAGTACTAGAAAATAATCAGTCCCTAACCTACAGTTTCTCATTATCACTTCTCCAATATTGCATGCTATTAGCTGACTCTGTGCCTTGAGCCTCAGCAGATTTTACTTTCTGTGTTGCAGACAATGTCGTTCCTGGAAAGGTTTCCTGAGATACTGCCACTGGCAGAACAGGCAGTCCTGCTTTATAATAGAGTCTGCCAGACAGTGAAGACTTAAACCATGCCTACAGAAACTCAGTCCAGTTCTGAAAAGCACCGTGACCAGCCTCAGTGGTGACTTGGAAAAGGGAAAAGTACCCTCCATGCTTATACTGTATTACCTGGAATATATGTAAGACACCAAGCTGTAGAAATGGGTGTTGTAGAGAGAAAAGGCCATAACATTTCCTCTTTGCCTGTCAATTAATACCTGTGTGACTGACTGGAGGCAGAGAAAATGGTAGGTGGAAAGAAAGCAGCTAAGAAAGGATTTATCCCTAGGACATTCACCTTTCAAATATTCATGGAAAGACACTCACCTTCTCTGACTTCAGTCTCCTAAATTTTTCATAGGACCATACGGAAGTTTATTGCCCTTGAATTCAATATGGGCCTTTGACTTTGTATGATGTACACTTCATTGCAGAGACTTACTTGTCTCTTTACTCCTCTTTCTCCCTTTAAATCCTAATAATTCCTATATGTTTTCCTGCCATAATGCATGCCTCCTTCTATGAAATTCACTGGAACTGGACTGTGCCATGCAAGTCTCTTTGGTTTTCATTTTAACCTTTCACAATGCTACAAAATAATTTCCTTCTAGTAGGTAGGAATGGCTGCAATGGTTAGTGAAGGTCACGTTACTTAAATGTTACTTTTTAATACTTAAAAAGTACAGTACAGAGTATTTAAACACTGATTTTTCTTGATTTCTGCAGCATAATTTCTATGAGGAACTATATTTGTGTAAGTGGATCCCTACTACTATACAACATTTTCCCAGAATATGTACATTGCACTGACCTCCTATCACTAAGATTTTCCCTGAATGCAGCTCTAATCATTCTTGCTTTTCCAACAACTAATTTTTCTGATTTTGCAAGAAAGGTCTAAGCAGTGTACAAAGCAGAGCTGATAAAAATAACAACACACAGCTCTTTCTCTGGTGACTTGCTGTGTTTATTATTGCAAGGAATCAAGTTTCTAGTGCAAGCCACAGCTGAAGCAGTGAATAGGACCTTGTAATGTTTTTGAGTATCAGTGTTGAATGTGTCATATGCCACAGTATGCTGCCTTCCCTGGTTTTGGTTTGCACGACACTCACCCATTCCATTGTGAACCCTTGCACATGCTGTATGAAACACTGCAGAAGTATAATGGAAGCTCCTTCTATTCTGATTACACTAGAAATTTCAAATATATTGATGTATAAATGATGTGCAAGAGAAAACCAAGAGGAGTGATTAGATAATCTACTGTATCACATATTTCTGTGTTTAAAGTATATAAAATATATCAATATTAAATCTTTACCAAATAACAGCTTGCCTAATTAGGAAAAAATCGTCTCCACCCCTATTGTTTCAATTAAAGAAGCTATTTTGCTTTTCCCTTCTGACACCATCTTGCAGAAAATGACTTGAGTAGAATGTCAGCTGCATTGGTCTCCTGAGAAAATCCATGGAGATTTTAGCAGCATGAGCTGTGATCATTCTTCTGCAGGTGCTATGCCTACTGAAACCCTTCATCAGTATTTCTAAAGCATTCCAACTATAAAACACCACTTCCAGTTATTAAAACTTCTCCTAGTTTCAACTTTTCTGTAAGGGTTTGTTGGTTGGAGGTTTTTTTGGGTTTTTTTTGTATTCCCAGGCAGGGATTGGGCTCCAGAGAAAATGGAGTTAATTGATTTGTGAAATGGTTGATGATGGCTGAGATGTGGCACTTTAAGTAAAACCTTGGAAAGCTGTTTATATTCTTAGCTGAGTGTCTTATCTGTTATTTAGACTCTTCCTCATTCCTCAGCTCTTCTCCTTCCAGACATAGGATACTTTTTGCAAAATAACCAGACTCCGGTGGGAGCTAGAAGATGTTTCTTTCTCTAGATATCTTGGCATAAGAAACATTCCTACTGGTTGAGATTGTGGTTACAGTTAAGAAACCAGGCCTCCCAAATCCTGGAGCAGGGCTCCTCACAGTATACTATGATGTGAAAAGCATACATCCACTTCTCAGGACATAACATGAGACAAGAAATCGTACTTTCAGTAATGAATAATCATTAAAAAATATGAAAACTTAGTCCCAGAACCAGATACCCACCTGAGAATGCCATTGTGTACTTACTTAGCTCATGCAGAAAAAAACAAAAAACAATTCCTCTAGGTAGAATGCAAATGCAATGTTTCAATTGCATAGGCAATGCTTTGGTATCTCAGGCAGGTTTCCAGTATACCCTGGTGAGGTAAGTAGAATATTTGGGATCACTCAGGTTGTGTGAGTTTCACTCACATGCCTCTGGAAGCTGGTAAGTGCTCTTTGGTCCTTGGCCCAACTGCTCCACACAGCACAGAAGTGAAATTAAGTTAAATTTCTCACTGCAAATTGTTTGCTAAGATTAGCTTTAGGAAATGCCACTAAACTTAAGCCACAATAGTAGAGGTGCACTATAGAAAGAGAAATTTTCATTAAAGAGAAATTTTCATCAAAATGGCAGTTTTACAGATTATACTCTTAAGAGGCTGCAGGCTTTTATATGCACTTTCATGTTTAACGCTTAGTTTGGCTCCTGCTCTTCAAGCAGCATTATACCAAAATTTTCTGGGCAGTCACTGCTGCACTTTTCTCATCTGTTCAGCCATCTGGGTCCTGTGGTGACATATCCATGGTATAACATAAAAGGGAAATGCCTGGTCTTTTCTGAGAGCTGCCACACGCAGCGCTGGGGAGGCAGCAGGGGAAGAAGTGTGGTGGAAAGGTTTGTGAAACCACTGGGCAGCATTGCTTTGTGCTACTAAGGAGATCGGCTGCAGCTGGAGGAGAGAATTAACTTTCTTGGGAAGAGAACAAAGAAAGGAGCTGGCATTTAATCAACAGGGAAGAGAGAGGGAAATGAAGCAACTGTGGAAGAGCACAGTTGATATTTCCACTCACAGTTCTGGCAGCAGGCAACCTCATCTGAACTGTATTCTCTTCATTAAAAGGTTATCCCAGGAAACAAAGGTGAAAAATAACTATTACCAAAGATGTTAGCAGGACCCAATTGTGGCTGACTCCAGAATACATGAGTCCAAAATTTTGATCCCTGAGTATCAAGGAGATAAGGGCTGAACCCACAGTCCCGGTGCTCACAGGATTCTGCCTGTACACATCCCTGAAGGGCATGCCTCTCTTTAACCACAACCCAAGGGTGCTGCCAGCAGTTATGGGCAAAAACATCCCAAGGGAACACTAAAAGGCTCCATGACAAGATTAACCTTCTGAATGCACTGGTAGCCCATTAGACAGAGTAGTGCAGCACATGTGATTACTCCTCAGACAAGGCACTACCTCCACAGAGAGTCACTTGAGAGCCTTACAGACTGTGCTGGTTTTGGCTGTGTACAGTTAATTTTCCTCACAGTAGCTGTTATTGGGCATTGCATTCATTTTGGACAGAAAACAGCATTGATAACCAAGGGATGGTTTAGTTACTGCTGAGCAGTGCTCGCCCAGAGCCAAGGCCTTTTCTGCCCACCAAGGAGGCTGGAGGACAAGGAGTAGGACCCCATGTGACCAGAGGTATATCCCATAGCCATATGACATCATGTTCAGCTATAAAGAGGAGGGGGAAATAGGAGGAAGGAGACAGGTGCTCAGAGCAGTGGCATTTTTCTTCCCAAGTCATGCTTACATGTGATGGAGCACGGCTTTCCTGGAGATCACTGCACACCTGCCTGCCCATGGGAAGCAGCGAATGAGTTCCTCATTTTGCTTTGCTTGTGCATGCAGCTTTTACATTCCTTATGAAATATCTTTATCTCAACCCATGAGTTTTCTGACTTTTACCTTTCTGATTCTCTTCCCATCCCACAAGGGGGGAATGGGGGAGTGGATGGGTGAGACTGAGTTGCTGGATGGGGTTAAATCACAAGAACCAATGGACAGGGCTGTCAGCACCCTTGGTTGCTGGTTAGTGACTAATTTTTCTTCTCAAAGCAAATTGTCTGTGGGAGATAATTAGTATGTCAGGCAGTAACCTCATTCTGAGCTCTCACTGCCATCAGTTCCCATCTTCCCTGCTAGGAGCAGGTCCCTGATCACAGCACTGACTGCAGTTGCAGATGAGTGCACATCATGCTTTATATTTTCATGGTCTTCAATACTTTCCATATACAGGTCCTAGATATGGCAAGCTGGGGTATATGAATTTCTACTTGGTGAATTTTAATCTACTGACACCAGACTGTTTTGGGGTTTTTTAAATCTACTGTTTGATGAATAATTTAAGTCAGCATGTCCGTTTTTATAACTGCTTATTGAACTGGACCAGAGTGCCAATCTGGCTGAAAAGCAAACTTCCTAGAGCAAATCAGTCAGGGCAGCTCCTCATTTTGACTTACCAAGCACCCACATAAACATTTGTGCCAGGACAATGTGAAAGCTAATTTGGGGACAGGAAGGAGTGGCTAGGTTGCTTTTGTTAGGATTTTTTCTTCCTGGAAGTGCTGGCTTATGATGATCTAATGGATGTGCTGAAATGTGGCCTCCACTGTCTATTGTGCAGTGCCTTCAGCACAGACCCAGACTGCTGAGGTTTTTTACCACAACATGAAATCTACTGCTCTAAGCATAAAACAGAGCAATGGCATGGCCTTGTGCTTACTCTGGCCCCCTGTGAGTAAAAGAGGTCAGGACAAACTGCTCCACTGAGGTTTCTGGTGGATAAGACATTGTGTGAGAACTATTTGGGTTGTACTTAGTGGGCACAACTGATACTAAAACTGGCAAACACAGTGGCCCTAAAAGAAAGAGAATACTTCCCAGAGCATGATTCTGTGAAGGAGCACCTAGAGACCTATGATGTGCATCAAGTGCTCTCTTAGTATCATTGCATTCCAGAAAAGAGGGAGCATTCTGCTGAAAACTGGAGAAGTCACCTCAGTTACAGCCAGAGCCACCACAGTGGTTGCACAGCTCAGGAGCAGACACAGAAATTGTTCACCATCGCCAGAGATTCCTCCTTCCTCAATTTCTGAAAAGAAAATACTATGAAAAATACTTAGCAAGAAGTAAAAGTCTTTGCAGAAACAGTCATTTAGAGAGCTTAACCTTGACAGATTCAGCCCTGACAAAGAATAATGTACTGTCAGTTCCAAACCAGCACCATTAGTATGGTACTCAGCAATCATATGCCCCCCAAAAGACACTTGTACAAGTTGTTTATGGCATAATTCTGCCACCTTTGCTGACGCTGACTGGTGATTTGCTCCACCAGTAAATCCATCCCCACAGACTCTGAGGGGTGGCTCACAGAATTAGAAGCCCCCAATCTCCTGATGGGTCAAGTTGTCACGATCAGGTTTTTAGAAGAGAACAAGAGGGAAGAACGTTTGTTTCCTCATTTCTGATTCATTCTTCAGTTTCAGTGTGTCAACAGATTGAGTAGAGATTAGTGATAAAATAATGTGGCCTCTTAGCTTATGTAAAAAGCAGTCTTAGAATGCTGTGGATTTTCTGATGGCTCATTAAATGTACTCATGCAAACTAAAGGGTGCTTACAGTATAAATAAAATACTTATCTTCAGTGAGTGTTTGTTTTTGATAGATAATGTCAGGGTGATGCATGAATGTTTGGAGAAACATGTATAGAAATATAGAACAAGAAAGAAAATCTGTTATTTGCTGTTTGTGATCTAGCTTGAAACTCTTCTCTGTTGATGTGTGCCAGGACTTAGTACTGCTCACTCTGTGTTTCACATCCTGCCGAGACTATCTAATAGCCTTTTGCAGACTGACATATGTTCCCCTACCTTGTGTCTGAAGCAGCACTCATGTAGCTGTGGCTGGCATGGCACAGGGAGCAGAGCCCTGCTCCAGCTGCACAGCAGGGTCCGTGGTGGAGGGGGAGTGTTGCTGCAGCTTGGAGCTGGTCTGTGGCTTGCAGTCTTGGTGTGCTCCTTGCCAGGCTCTGTCACACCAGGGACCAAGCACACATAGCTGCACAGGCCAATAACCTCAACCTCTGAGCATGCAGGTAAAATGCCAGATAAAATTATTGTTTTGACCAGTAAAATAGACATGGTGAGGGCCAAAATTCATGGGTGATATTTAGCATTAGGCATTCCTACCATGATGTCTATGTTATTCCTCTCCCTCCTTTTCCAGACCCTGAGTGAGGGGGATGTCTTTGTTTTTGCCTGTGGGGCTCTTTGAAACTCCTTTTATGAACCTAAGCCAATGACTGATATGGGTGAAAAATGTCTGGGGAAAGGCAGGATTTTCTGCATTTCAGCAATTTCCTTCATTCAATTCACAGAGGCAAACACATTCTAAATAATTTTGCAAGGAAATGAGTCCTTATTCTCAATCTGTAGAAACACTAATATCTTAGTGCTCTTCACCAAGATTACAGCACTCTGTACAAACACTGCCCATTCTTCCCCATGTCAGTGTTTCTTAGCTAACCATCCATAGGCAAGCTGAGCTCTGTACAGAAGAGCTGCTGCTGCCCTGCAACACAGATGCTGAACTAATGGCACCAGGAAGATTTCTCATGGGCAGAAGTGTTCCATGCTTGAAGAGATGCTGTAAAGATGTGAGTCCTACACGCCTCCATGACAGAGGGTTTCATATGTGAAGGATGCATTACAGGACTGGGAGCCAGGTGAGCTGAGGGGCCCTGTCAGCACAGTTCTGTACCTGCACAAGCAGTGAGATCACTCTGTGTTTGTGACAGTGCCTGGGACCAGTTCCCCAGCAGACATCTCTTGAAATTTAAAACCTCACCAATATTGTGATTTGGTAACTATCTGATATTTGCTGGCTGTTTCCCACTACTCCTGGGAGTGATTGAAGGGCTGTAGCATTTAGGAAGAATGGAGGGATATCGATAAAGTCTTCAATTTATAAAGCCCACAATTATTTTTTTTTCTTTCTCAGGTATACAACGCAATTGGACTCAGTAGTTTCCCTGATTACCCTTTTAAATAAGAGCATTTGATATTTTCCCTGAAGGCTATGTAACAACAGTGGCTTTACAATAAGAATGATGTCATTTTTAGATTAATAGCTGCATATAGCAGCATTAACAGAATGGGTGAACTAAATAGGTAAAAAGAGTGGATTTTTGCTTTTGTTTACTCACCTTTTATAATTTAGATTTTTTAATGCTTAGACAGAACACAGGAAAACAAGATGAACAATTCTTGTCTCCATTCTCACTGTATTTTCTCTTTCTCAGTGACATTTTCATTTCATGTCCACTCTGGCTTAACCCCTTTCCTCTTAAGATCTATTTCTCCAAAGAAAAGAGAAGGACAATTTTTTAAATATTCCAGTGTTTAGTGTGCAAAACGAATACCCCACCCCCCCCAATACTCAAGTTGCTTTTTCTTTGGATAAAGGGAAAAATATGCTTAAGAAAATCTTTCCAAAATAAAAAAAAAACACTTTTCCACAGTTACCCCTTATTGATGGAAACTGGCTACAAAACTGTTAAAAAAAGAAACCCAGAATATACTAGATGGGCTCTAATTACCTTAACAGTGACCTGGCCCCTGATAAGTCACAGGTGTAGTAATTACTGGAGAAGAGGAACAGCCCTGCGCTTAATGGCTTGCAGCTGTGAGTAATTAAGGTAAAGGAGATAAAAGAGGTGGATTAGTTGATCAGGGAAAACTTTGAGGAAGAGGACCTGGAGAAGGTAGGGGTCTGTTTGTTTCTTCTCTTGTCTCATCAACTATCAAGAGCCATTTGGAAAGGGCAGGTAAGACTCTTGCCTCTCTCCTGTCCTTTCCTTCAGTGCAAAGAACCATTTGGAAATGTAAGAAACCTGCCTCTCTCCTGTCCCCTCCTTGAGTACAAAGACCTCTTTAGAAAGTGAAGGTAAGACTCTTGCCCCTCTTCTCTCCTGTCCTCTCCTTGTGTACAAAGACCTCTTTAGAAAGTGAAGGTAAGAATCTTGCCTCTCTTCTCTCCTGTCTTCTCTTTGAGTATGAAGAACCTTTATGAAAGGAAAGGTAAAAATCTTGCCCCTCTCTTCTCCTTGAGTGCGACAAACCATTTGGAAAGGAAAGGTAAGAAACCTGCCTCTCTCCTGTCCTCTCCTTGAGTACAAAGGCCCCTTTAGAAAGTGAAGGTAAGACTCTTGCCTCTCTTCTCTCCTGTCTTCTCTTTGAGTATGAAGAGCGTTTAGGAAAGGAAAGGTAAGAATCTTGCCCCTGTCTTCTCCTTGAGTACAAAGAACGATCTGGAAAAGTAAGAAACCTGCCCTTCTCTCCTCCCCTCCTTGAGTACGACAAACCATTTGGAAAGGAAAGGTAAGAAACCTGCCCCTGTCTTCTCCTTGAGTACAAAGAACGATCTGGAAAAGTAAGAAACCTGCCCTTCTCTCCTCCCCTCCTTGAGTACGACAAACCATTTGGAAAGGAAAGGTAAAAAACCTGCCCCTCTCCTGTCTTCTCCTTGAATACAACAAACCATTTGGAAAGGAAAGGTAAGAAACCTGCCTCTCTCCTGTCCTCTCCTTGAGTACAACAAACAATTTGGAAAGGAAAGGTAAGAAACCTGCTCCTCTCCTTGAGTACAACAAACCATTTGGAAAGGAAAGGTAAGAAACCTGCCTCCCTCCTGTCTCCTCCTGTCCTCTCCTTGAGTAGGAAGAGCCATTTGGCAATGGAAGGTAAGAATCCTGCCCCTCTCTCCTTCTCATCTTATATAGTACGAAGAGCTTGGAAAGGTAAGAATCGTGCCCCTCCTGTCCTCTCCTTGAGTATGACAAACCTTTTGGAAAGGGAAGGTAAGAAACCCGCCTCTCTCCTGTCCCCTCCTCTTCTCTCCTTGAGTATGAAGAGCGTTTTAGAAATGGAAGGTAAGAATCTTGCTCCTCTCTCCTTGAGTACAACACACCACTTGGAAAGGGAAGGTAAGAACCTGTCCTCTTTTCTTCTCTGTGAGTATGAAGTGCTATTTGGGAATGGAAAGGTAAGAAACCTACCCTCCTCTCCTTGAGTACAACATACCATTTGGAAAGGAAAGGTAAGAAACCTGCCTCTCTCCTGTCCTGTCCTGTTCTCTCCTTGAGTACGAAGAGCGATTTGGAAATGGAAGGTGAGAATATTGCCCCTCTCTCCTTCTCTCCTTGAGTACGATGAACCATTTGGAAAGGGAAGGTAAGAAACCTGCTCCTCTCCCGTCCTGTCCTCACTCCCTTTGGGTACAAAGAGCCATGTGGAAAAGGAAGGTAAGAACCTGTTCTCTCTGTCAGTATAAAGAGTGATATGGAAATGGACGGTAAGAATCATCTTGCTCCTCTCCTGTCCTCTCTTGTTCTCTCCTTCAGTTTGATGACCCATTTGGCAATAGAAGGTAAGAAATCTGCCCCTCTTATGTCCTCTCTTTTCCTCTCCTTGAGTACAAAGAGCTGTGTGGAAAGGGAAGGTAAGAATCTTGCCCCTCTCCTCTCCTGTCTTCTCCTTAAGTACAAAGAGCCCTTTGGAAATGGAAGGTAAGAAACCTGCCCCTCTCCTGTCCTCCTTTGTCCTCTCCTTGAGTACGACAAACAATTTGGAAAGGAAAGGTAAGAATCTTGCCCCTCTGTCTTCTCTTGTCCCCTCCTTGGGTACCAAGAGCCCTGTGGAAAGGGAAGGTAAGAACCTGACTCTCTTCTGTCCTATCTCCTCCTCTCCCTGAGTATGAAGAGCCCTTTGGAAAGGAAAGGTAAGAATCTTGCCCCTCTGTCTTCTCTTGTCCCCTCCTTGGGTACCAAGAGCCCTGTGGAAAGGGAAGGTAAGAACCTGACTCTCTTCTGTCCTATCTCCTCCTCTCCCTGAGTATGAAGAGCCCTTTGGAAAGGAAAGGTAAGAATCTTGCCACTCTCCTCTCCTGTCTTCTCCTCGAGTACAAAGAGCCATCTGAAACTTGGAGGTAAGAAACCTGCCCTCTCCTGTCCTCTCTTGTCCTCTCCTTTGGTATGAAGAGCCATGTGGAAATGGAAGGTAAGAACCTGCCTCTCTCCTCTCCTGTCCTTTCCTTCAGTAACAAAGAACCATTCGGAAAGGGAAGGTGAGACTCTTGCCCTTCTCCTCTCCTGTCTTCCCCTTGGGTACAAAGAGCCCTGTGGAAAGGGAAGGTAAGAAACCTGCCCTTCTCCTCTCTTGTCCTCTCCTTAAGTATGAAGAACCGTTTAGAAAGGGAAGGTAAGAACCTGCCTCTCTCCTGTCCTCTCTGGTCTCTGCTTGAGTTCAAAGATCCATTTGAAAATGGAAGGTAAGAAACTTGCCCCTTCCCTGTCCTTTCCTTCAGTACAAAGAACCATTTGGAAAGGTAAGAAACCTGCCTCTCTCCTCCTCTCCTTGAGTACGAAGAGCCTTTGGAAAGGAAAGGTAAGAATCTTGCCCCTCTCCTCTCCTGTCTTTCCCTTGGGTATGAAGAGCCATGTGGATAGGGAAGGTAAGAATACTGCTTCTCTCCTGTCTTCTCTTGTTGTCTCCTTGAGTATGAAGAGCCATCTGGAAATGGAAGGTAAGGAGCTTGCTCCTCTCTTATGTCCTTCAGTAACAAAGAACCATTTGGAAAGGAAAGGTAAGAATCTTGCCCCTTTTCTCTCCTGTCCTCTCCTTGAGTACAAAGAGCCGTCCCAAAATTGGAGGTAAGAATCCTGCCTCTCTCCTGTCCTCTCTTGTCCTCTTCTTGAGTTTGAAGAGACATTTGGAAATGCAAGGTAAGGAGTTTGCCCCTCTCTGATCCTCTCCCCGAGTATCAAGACTCATTACTTCTCTGAAATTTCTAACACCTGAATCTCAAAGGGTTCTTCTGGACTGCAGCAGGCAGAGACCAGCACCTCTCTCAGAGCAAAGGAGCTTTAAAAGTTTCTGTTCCCTGCAGGACCATCACCAAACCACAGCAACAGAGCTTGGGATGGCTCAGATTATAATGAGAGCCAAAGAAAGATTGTTATCCATAGGTCAAACTCTGTTTACATTTCCTTTAGCTAAATAGTTTTCTTTTTGTTTTACATATGGGTTGTTTAGATTTTTACTACCTTTTGTGTTCACAATATAGAAATAAATTAAAACATTTGTAGATAATAACCTTTGGTAGGTTAAATCTTGATAAGATTAAGTAAAGTTAATTTTCACTATGTTTAGGTTTAAGTACTCTTAAGTTATATTTTATCAATGTTATTCTCTTAAAATTAACTTGTTCTTTGTTATTAGAGTTCATTTGTTCTAAGTGTTATCCTAAGTTTTGTTAAAAGTTATTTATCTAAACTTTAAGATGTGTAGTTAATTTTTTAGAGATAAGACAAGTCTGATCAAAACAGCTGAGATGAAAAATGATACACCTGTTTGTGAATAGAAGATGGAACTCATCATGGATTTCATTGAAAGTTCTCTTCTTCATTACAGTCTCTTCTGTTTTTATTTTCTAGAGATAACATCAGAGTGATTGTTATTAGTATCCAACTGTTTAAGTTTTTACTTTGTTTTTTGATACATGTTTATAAAATGTTGTCTTAACTTTCTTAAACACTGCTGATATACGGACTGTATAATGTGAATTTACTGATTTTTATGATAACCATTATTTATGGAGTATTGTTATTATATTTTTAGCTGGCTTTCATCTGTTTTACCATCTTATGTGGTTACCTACATGACATGTGTTGCTTTCAGGATCCTTCTTTTTGTTCTCTGCTAACATCTTATAACTGCTATTATGAAAAGACTTGTTTTTAAAATATTTAGGTATGTCCCACCAAGTAGAGCTTGGGCTGTGGCCAGGCCCTGGCTCTACCTGGATGGGATGCTTGATGCCAACAAACCCAGATGTTTTCTGCATCAAAAAGTATTCAAGTCACTTTGACTTGACAATTCAACCTTGTTAATATGACAGCTAAGCCTATTTTTAGAAGTAAGCATTATCCGGACATGATTATCCAACCTTCTACTGGTTTGAAGTTTATCAGTTGTTGCAGACTATGAGATGACAAAGTATTTTAATTCTTGGCAATTATTTAACTTCACCTGTGTTACTTAACTGCATGTATTATTTGATTAATTCCTAGTTGCTACAGCAAATTTCCAGGTGTTTTTCCAACAGCACATGGGCAGAAGTTAAAAGAAAATCCTGCAGTCCCTGTGGGGGGCGTGGGTTTGCTTCTATCTCAACAGGTACAGGATTCAGGCGGATTCCAGCAAAGAAACATGAAATCCTATTGAATACAAGAAAATGCTGACCACTCCACAACCACGGAGGCAGATATACAGGCATGAATTTCTCAGAGATTGCAACTTGCACCTGACATGGTATGTTTCATCCACAGAATGTGAACTTTGGATTCCTTTTTAAGTGTGGGAATCAGTAACATTGTAGAATTTTTCTTAGGCTCTAAGGCCTAGTTTCAAGTTTAGTAACTTAGCTCCAGACATAACAAAAACATGATTGAAGTTTGCTTGTGTCTCTAGAACAGAACTATATGCGTAAATAGAACCAATCGCATAAATAAATGAACTTATATACTTAAATTTTAAGTCAGAAAATAGATATTTGCATAAATAGATAATATTATATACCTAGTTTTTTAGATAAGAACTGACACCGATTTTGTACTACCTTTGTGCATTAGATTGAAGTTTAAATTGGTTTAGAAAGAATGTTTTAGGGTCGTGTTTTTGGCTGATTGGATGTTTAATGAATAAAATGCCCTCTAACAGGGTGCCATCAACTCAACAATGGCCACCAAACCACGACCATCAACAACCACATGAAAAAGAAAACAACAGGAGGAAGACAAGAAGAAAAAAGGCTGTGGTCCCTCCTACTGCTGCTCGGAACATTGGACTCGGTGCCTGGGGACAGCTGCTCCTGGTGCTGCTGTTCCTGCATGGAACCTGGGACTCTACCAGAGACCAGCCTTGCAGCTGCAGCTCTTGCTTGGGACTCTATGCCAGAAAGCTTTTAACACAGACTTTAGCACCTTAAACTCTTAGCCTTCAAGAGTGATGTATTTCAGCAATAAACAACTTTACTGTAACCAACAACTGCTTGTCTCATTGAGAACCCTAGGCCCAATACAGCCTTGACAGGAAACTCCTCTCCTCGAATACAGAACTAATGGGGAGAGAGGGGGGGAAAGCACTGCATTGAACAGCTCACTTCGACAGTAATTTCTCATGGAATGCAGGCACAAGTGTGAAGCAAACCCCCTTCTTAGAAGCAAAGTTGGGTTTCTCACGTGTCAGATGTAAGAGACAAGGGCTAAGAGTCAAAGTGATATTATTCAGCCTTCCTTGTTGCAGAGAAGGAGAAGGCTCCTTAGCATCTATGATGCTATGCCCAAAACTTGGTGTTTAATCACAGAATCTTTGTGCAGTGCCCCAGATAAAGTTTACAGATGAGTCATGTGGCAGTGTGTTTTTCAAAGTTTCTTTGGTTGTTTCTTGTGCAAGTTAGTTATTTAATGTTAGTTAGTTTAAAGATGGTTTATTCCTTTATACCCCCATTTATTCCCTTTATAATGGTTTGCCCCAAGTTGTTTTTCACCAAGTTTTCCTGCCACCTGCCTATCAGTCTTCCCTCTCCTTCCCAAGTTTCCTAAAATACCCATGTCAATACTAGTTGCTGCTGCCCCTACCCCTGTCACTCACCCTTGCCCTGCCCAGGTTCTTCCAGAACCTTCCTTGTCATTCATTCTGATGCCTGCATCTGATATGTTCCTTAAGCTTCTGCCCTCTGTGGGTCTCCCATTTGCTCCTTGTCATCTCTCATCCCTCCCCTAAAGGAACCATATTGGTTGTGTTGTTCCAGCCCCCAGACATTGTATGCTTTAAAACCCCTTCCCCAGCCTAGCTTGGGGCCATTTGCCACTGCTCCTGTTTGGGGGAAATAAGACTCCTCTGAACAGCAAGCACTTGGCTCCTCTCTTGTTTCTTATTCTGGATCCTCCCATTAGTCCCCTCCTGCCAGCCCTAGAACCCATGTTCATAGTGCCTTGCTGGCCTGTAGCTCCAGGGCCCCTTCTCTAGCCAGGCTCTCCATTGCCCTTCTGCTGGCCAAGAGAGAAGTGAGCTACAGAGTCATTTACTAGGTGCTTGGGTTTCTGTCCTCTGTCAGTTGGCTGAGGCATTTATGACAACAATCAAAGATTGGCACAGGCTTTGCCAACTTCACTGTGTTGTGTCCTAATTTTCCTGAGATTCTTTGCAAGAAGTCTTCTAAACCTCAGGCTGAATTTGCAAATTTGAACCTACTGTAGGTCTCATATATTTCTTAGTCTACATGGAAGTAGTTTGCAACTTTGCCAAAAGCCCAGCAGAACAGATGATTTTTGCAGCTTGAAGGCCAGATAACACAAATGAGTCAACAACTCCTAAATTTTCCTACTATGAGATATTTATTTCAAGGAACTTTTGGTTCTATTTATTTTTTATGAAGCATTACATAGATTGAAGGGGAAAAAATGGGTACTTGTTTGATCAAGAAAACCTAGGAGAAAATCAAGGCAGGTACAGTGTCTTTTACTGGAGCTTTAATAAATGACTACACTGATGACTTTATTTACAGAAATATAGCTGAGGAGAAACTCCAGGCTAAAGAATGATCCTGTGGGAAAATTGAGGGAAATTGCAATAACAGGAGGAAGAACTATAATTTGATGTGGGTGAAACAATGTTTTGCATAGAGAGTAGCAGTTAGTAGCAGAACTAAAATTTAATAAGAAAAAGGAAATCTTTGTGGGGGAATGGTGTGGAAGTTTCAAAAAACATTAAAAATGAGATTAAATTTTAAAAAATAGGTTTAAAAGGTCAAAAAGCCTCTTCTGAGCTGGGCTGCTAAATCTTTTGGAGACTTATCTCTTGATGAATTGGGTCACAGCAGCCTGGATTCCTCATGCTAAGACCATTTCAGCAACACCTACCTTGTAAAAAAATAAGTTCCCTCTAAATCAGAATAAAACTGAGCACTTACCTCTTTTTTTCCCCCACAACAGAGTTTCCCCTCAACAGCTAAACAAAACTGTTTTGGTGAAGGATGTATTTCCAAAGGGAAGGGCAGTTCGAATACTCAGCCATGAAGAAAGTTAGTGAAGCACCACGTGCTGTCAGTGAAGGAAGAGGGACAGCACTTAGATCCCAGCCCTGCTGTAGATTTCCATCACAGAAATAATCCTGGCTCCTGTCACAGGACCACTGCCATTGCTGCACCTTTGCACTAAAATACTGGTTACAAGGTGGTGGTCTGTGACTGTGTCTCGGTTTGTCAGATACTGACACATCCACCTGTTATCCTATTGTCTTGTTGGCATTGTTTAGTTAGACTGTAATTTTTTTTTTTGTAGATCAATTGCAAATATTTGTTTAAAACTTTCATTTATTCTTTCTTGTCTTTGAGTGTACTCTCTGCAATATCATCCTGCATTTAATGAGGTTCTAATAAAATTAATTCAAATTCACTTGAACTAAATTTGCCAATTTTACCTGCTACCTTCATTCTCTTTAGTCTATCTTCTGGTGTTTTAATTTCAAGCTATTATTGATCATCCAGACCTGGGGACCAGAAGGTATTTTCTTATGATTTATAACTGTTATATGTATACAATGTATGAAAGAGGCGTTAGGTGTTAAATAGGGAGAATAAGTCTGAAGAGCTGTAGTTAAAGTCTTACTGTGACATTTTGCTAAACAAAGGGGATGAAACTGTAGCAGTATCAGAATTCTTCATTCTAAATTCTTGCATTCTGAATTCTTGAATTCCTAGGCTGACCAGTGGGTAGACTGTGCAGGATGAGATTTCTGTATTGCGAGATTGAAAGATTTGTTAAAAGCAAAGATTGAGCCTTTCACAGCAAAACTTTCAAGTTCTTGAAAGTTTCTTCAGTCCAAAGAGGAAAATTTTCTGCATCATTAAGCAGAAGGGAAAGCTTAATGGCTCACCTCTGGAATATCTGAAGTCAATATCTTTTGATATATTGCAAATTTAGTGATCCTTCTGGGTGCCTTCAAACTCAGACCAATCTTTGAATCTGTAATTCTATGAAATATATATACATGATAATTCACAGGCAGTAAAATCCATTCTGATTTCTGGTACAAGGAGACATATGGTCTTGAACAACTCACAAAGAAAATGTGACAAGACAAGCAGTAAAAAACCCTTTACAGCAAAAAAGGAAAATAGCAAACAATAATTTGACGAACTCCTCCCACCACACATGGCTTTTAAGATGGTTCACAAAACATTGTCTGTATTTTATTTCCCTGTTTTCTTCTTGTGTGATGATCCCAGCTTCCTATAGGAGAGAGAAAGAAAATATTGCCATAAAAAAGGAGATGGGGAAGCTTGGGGACTAGCAAAACAAATCTGAAAAAAAAAGTTTATGGATACGAAATGCTGTTCTCCATTTGAGCACTATACAGCATTTAGATATCTTTATTGAATCCTTTCATAATAAAGCCAAAGCTCAGGCATAAATTCTGTTTATGTCTTGTATCAAGAATTAGGAGAGACATTATAGATTTATTGACCCTTAACAAAAATCTTGAAGAAAGAATTTTTAGTAAGGAATGTTACATCTTTTTGAAGTTTCAATATACATTGCGGAAATAATACACGAGGTAAAGACAAAAGATGGAGTCTTGGAGCAGCCTAGAATGAAAGGAAATTACAGATAAGAAAGCAAAAGGGAATTATTGATGTTCCAGGGCTTTGAGGGGTGACAGACCTGAAAAATTAATATTTGATATTAGCATCTGACACTGCACAGTGAAGCAAGGGGAAGATATACATAATCTGAACTATCCAAGCAGAAGGCAGAAAAGACATGAGATATAACCTCTTCAATGCCAAATCTCAAATCAGAAATAATGAAGAACTATGACCTTATCAAACTGGAGGAAGTTATGCACCAAAACGTCTTTCTTTCTCAGAGCAGTGAATATGTCTATAGTGGCTTAATAATTAGAGAACACTCTGTAATGTCTACCATTAGGTAGTTGTTAAAATAATTTATTACTTTTTAAATGCTTCAGCCTTTCAGTGAAATTACTTCTCTCTCCTCTGAATGTGAAATTTCTGCTTTGTTCCTAAAGATTCATCCCTGATAATACAAGATTTATATGTACCAGATAGTGCAGCTTTAAATATCAAATTTTCCCAGTCTGCAGGGCTCTTCAGGGTTAGAAAGAGACAGGTCAGTTTAATCTCTTTTTTTAAAAAGGTGCATCTCTCTAAAACAGTGGCAGGCAAGTTAAAAAGGATGTCCACATTAAGTTAAAAAAATCTAATTAACAATATTATTAACATTATATAAGTATTTTAATAAATCAAAACTGGCAACTTTTATACGGACCACACATCTCATTTGGTAAGAATTAGATAAATGAAAATATCAGTATTCTTTTCTCTCTATTCTTTGTAAAAACAGCTCATCTACACATTCTTTGTAGCATGGTTGCACTGGATTATTCTGCTGGTTAATTCATGTTCTTTTATCAACAACGTTATTGGGTCACATCGTTCTGAAATGTTAATTTTTAAATAATCGTAACAAGCAGGGCTGGATTTCAGCAACGCCTCAAGGTCTCTTCACCTGAAAATATCTGGGGTTTTTCTTTGTATGTCTTGTTTAAGGTTTGGGGGGATTTTTGTTGGTTTTTAACATCTACAGTACTATCCTATTATGAAGGGGAGTTTTTTTCACTTTCCGCTTTGTTTGGCTTTGTTGTTTTTCAGCTACTTTACTATAAGACTTTATACACCCTTTTTGCTCTAAAGACAAACCATTACACATTTTACAGCCCGGCCTTTCTCTTGGTTCCTTGTTATGATCAAATAGCCCGGTGTCTATTGTGGGAACTGACTTTCAGATAGATACCTCAGAAACCTAACCATGGCTTACACTTTCGTAATCATTCCAAACAAATAAATAAAGAATGCATAAATGAATTCAATGCATTTGCACAAATAAACAATGCGTAAATGCATTCAATGAGACTCAGCAAGAGAAGCTTCTCAAGACAAGGGTTGTATTCTGGAGGAATGGTGCTGTGAAATTCCAAGACACTGGGAGATAAAGCTGAGACAATCTTGTATTGGAAGTATGTTCGGATCATTTTGGTGTTTTATATTTATTCTTTTAATTTTCCTCTCCCTTAGAAGTCTTGGTAATTGCTTTCTTGGTAGCTGGTACACTCATTTCCCTAGACAAAGAGAATAGAAAATAAATAAAAATAGTATCCACTCATGTTTCTAAAACCTTTAAAATGTTTTTTTAAAAAGAGGTGTTGCTGATCTTGAAGTACCTGTTCTGTATAAGACATATCTGATTAGAGTCAAATACCTGAGTGTGTTTTATTATGGTGATAATTTTGAACACAGGCTTTAATAGAACATACAGCAACATGAGAAGACAGGAATTGTTAACACATCTAAATTGATTAGGAATGCTGAGAGCCAAGGATGGGTTATCTTGGCAGAGAAAGTATGAGACTAGAAGGCCCTTGTTAGTGTAGTCACTCAAATATCAACTCTGAGTTTAAATTTATTTAGTTATTAATGAAATGGACCAAAAACCCAGGACTATCCTAATAGAAACTGCTACTAACACAAGGTTGGGGTACATTAATGCATATGAGGAGATAGAGTAAGTTATGTGTGATTCCCCGAGAACTGTAGGAATGGGGTAGAAGATCATGCATTTAAGATCTATAATAAGCTTACTTATAAACTAGGAACTCCTCATTTAGAAGGCTGTCTGGGAAAGGAAAATTTTGATATATTACTTGTCCACGCAAATGACTTTGAAGGGCTCATGAAATGTGACCATGAAAGAGTCAAATGTTATCATTTAACATTATTCTAGTAGACAGGAACAAGCACCCATATCTCTGCAGCAGGGCAATATCACGTGTGGCAGGATGTATTTAGCTGAAAAGGAGAAGAGAATTAAAAAATTCATCCACTCCCAAGCTGCTGTCACTACAATTTTCTAATTGAGATGAGCTATGAAATGCAGCAAAAGAACAACTTTTATAGTCCCAATATTGGCAGTAGTGAAGTGAGATTCAAAAAGCAACCTCTGTCGTAACTACTTACTCTTAAAAAGTAAAGTGTGGCCAGGTGTTTACAGAGTGTTGCAGGCAATGGCAGAAAATAGGACACAAACAGTTTTTATGAAATAGTACATATGGCCCAGGATTCCTGTTAAATCTTGGCTCGATGTTTGAATTAGTCAACTTCTTTCTAGTAGTGATTGTTCATTGGTTGTTAATTAGGGTGCTTTCTTGGCTTGATACTTGAATTAGTCAATTTCTTTCTAGTAGTGATTGTTCATTGGTTGTTAATTTAGGGCGCTTTCTTGGCTTGCAAGGGCTTGCCTATGAGCAGGAATGTGTGGTGTGGGGTAGGGATCTGAGCTTTCAGAGATCAAAGTGGTAAAGCCACAGGAGGCAGCGCAGCGTCGTTCAGAGCCTGCTTCAAACAGCTCCGCACTGGCCCTTCTGCCCAGCTGGCTCTGCTCCCTGTGAGCACAGGCACTCGGCTGCCTCTGCACCCACGGCAGGGATCTCACCAACCAGAACTTGCAAATAACAACTTCCCTCTGTGAGCTGGCCCTGAGTATTTGTACGGCTGGAGTTCTCGGAACAGTTTTCTTTAGGAGCTGGAATGCCTTTATGCTATCGCTGGTACTGGTAGAGGAGAAAGATGCCCTGAGGGATAACGGATAACTTGTGTTATGAAAAACTGCAAAGGAAGGAGGATAAAGAGCGAGGCAAAGATAGTCACTGGTGCTCATATAGTTCTAGAGAATTCTCACTGGGTGATACTAGGAATATATAATGCAACGACAAGTTGCTATGCTTTAATACAATAACCAACAGCTTTCTGGTTGCCTCACTGTCTTTCATGAAGATCTTCTGACTTCCCTTCAGTGGTAAACTTCATGTTTCACAGAGAGCGTCACCCCTTCTGGTGAGTGCTATCTGCTCAAAATCAAAAACCAATCAACACATTATTTTTTCCTTAGGAGGTGTTGAGTTTGACAGGCATCAATGTACGTTTTCAGAATCCGAATTGCTTGTGCTTCTTGGACAGCTGGGATAAAATATGTGCTGAGGTGTACTCCAGCTGTTCAGGAAATGATCCTCTATATTGTTTTATTTGTAAGGAAAATGCAATCACTAGGAAAAAAAAACAAACGACCACAAGAAAAATCTTTCAGTACAGAATTTTAATCAATAAAATAATGAAGAGTTAGACTGATCTAATCTCATCTGTCTTGTCTTAACTTTTTACATTACAAAAAATAAATTCAAATTATCTT
The DNA here is from genome assembly GCA_013397155.1 of Irena cyanogastra. Lineage (NCBI taxonomy): Eukaryota > Metazoa > Chordata > Aves > Passeriformes > Irenidae > Irena > Irena cyanogastra. The sequence continues at coordinate 953,598 of VWZV01009545.1, read as the reverse complement.
TAAAATTAGGTATAAAAGCCCCTACACATCTCTGTGGCAAAATGGGAAGGTGAAAGGAATGTGTTTCATCCTGTAGCAAATAAACCACTGTACCAGCATTTCAGATCTCAACAGAATTCTGTCTACCTGTAGTTTAATATGTTTCTAAAAATATATATTTTCATGGATCATCGATTTCCAATTCCCTTCCTTTAACTGTGAAGATGTAAGGAAAACTATTTTCTAGAAGAACCTTGTTTTGATTTAGGAGCCTTTTTTGCCATACCGCTTTGGGCATGAAAAAATATTTTTTTCTCTCTCTGCTCATTTTCCCCCTTGTCACAGAAGGAATTTTAAAGTTCTGTCTGAGTCATCATTATGCTTCCAAGAGATGACATCCTATCTTCCTTAAACCTGCAGCACAATAAACTTGTACCACCCTTCCAGCCTCAGATGAAATCTAACGAAGGCATGGATGTCTTTGCCAACTCAGTGAACTTTCAAATATGACATTTCCAGGGACAAATCGCAATCAGCAGAGTTAGACCACTCACATCTAGAAGTCCTCTGGGGAAAGTCTGGAGGGTGTTTCTCAGCTGTCTGTGTGGGATTGAGTCATTGCATTACACTAAGGGCACTCTATCCACATTGGCTGAAGATGTTTTTGGGATACAGGCAAAACCAGAGGGAAGGAGGGAAATAGCTGTTTGAAACAGTGAGTGAGAAACCTGTCACTCTGTGGGGATATTAATTTCGTTCATTTACTTTGAAGTATTTGGTTAGGAAAAACAAATTAATTAACACATGAGGAAATCAATTTAGTCCAGTTCGCTTCACTATGTGCTGTGAAAATAAAAAATTCTATTTGACAGATGCCTATGAAATCACTTAGATTATAACCCAATTTACTTCCATGGAAAAAGGATCAAACCCTACGTGTTTCTACAAATGATGATTATTTGAGTCCTTCTATGCTCAGAGAGGTTTCCCATTTTCAGAACTGCTAATTTATATTTATTTTGCCATCCTTTATATCACCAGTGAGAAAATCTATAACTGCCTTTAGGAGAGACAAGGAACATTGCTGGCATTAGAAGAACATGAGATAATATGTGCCAAAATGATATGATTTAACTTTAAACTGTTACAATAAACTATAACAAAAATAAACTATTAATAGTAGATACTTATTTTTCACTGGTATTGCCTCTTCTTTGTCAGACTAATGTCGACTGTTAAAGTAAGTCTTGAAGAAACGAAGCAGTGGGCAAAACGTGGAGATGGAAATAGGAAGGCAGCATGTATTCACTTTCCTTATAGATCAGGAAGTAGGCAAGTATTCACCAATTATGAGCATGCTGTTCATGCTTTTCACAGGTAAAGTACGTAAAATGTGGTGGTAAATCTGTATGTTTGTATATATATCTATCAGAAAAGATAATTACTTCGTCACTGAAATACAGCTGTTAGACTGACTTCGTTAGCAACATAACAGGATTTTGTATTATTTCCTACCCTTATGAAAGCCTTTGAGAGGGAAATGGGCAACAATGTGAAACATCACAGAAAAATTTGATGTATGCAAATTCAATTGTTTATATTGAAATCTGGCAAGACAATAGAAGATCATATACAAACATAACTCTGTCCAAAGAACAATAACTGAATTTTGAAAAAGTGATAGCTGCAGAAGAAACTTTTGAAGCTATGACTAAACCATTCAGGCTCTAATCCCATGGTTTTCAATTTTGCCTTAAAATCTAACTTGATTTCTAAAGGAATTATTTATTACTTTTTTTCATAAAATGATGTGCTTTTTGCCATTACATTTACAAACATTTTCCATCACTGATTTGCTATTCAGCAAAGAAGTGAACTGAGATAAAGTAAACTAAAGTAGGGAAAAGCTTGATAAATGCCACTTCAGTGAATTCTAGAAACAAACAGCTGAAACTTTCCAGAGAATAATTTGTGGTGGGTGAACAATCCTTCAGGGTTGTTCCAGCATAAAATGGATGAGAACTTACTGTTTGGTGTGTCCTCTTGTGGGCTCCTCCATGCAAGGGAGATATGTGCATACTGGAGAGACTCAACAAAGGGCTACCAAGGTGATTAAGAGACTGGAACACCTTCCCTGTAAGGAATGACTGAGAGAGCTGGAACTGCTCAGCCTGGCAAAAAGAAGGCTCAGAGGGAAGCTTAAAGGAAATTAATACCTAAAGGAAAAGTGCAAAGGGAACAGAGCAGGCCTTTTCAGAGTGGTGTGCCATGGCAGGACCAGAGGCAACATGCACAAACTGAAACATGGCAGGTTCTCTCTGAACATCAGGAAACACTTGTTTACCTTGCGGGTCTCCTTCCTTCAAGATGTTAAAAAACTATCTGGAAATGGTCCTGAACAACTGGATCTGGGTGTTTCTCCTTGAGGAGGGGGATTGGACAAGATGGCCTCCAGAGGTCCCTTCCAACATCAACCACTCTGTGATTCTGTGGCTGGCGTCTAAAAACATGTAAAACGCATGAAAAAAAACCATGAAAACTTGCCATTATAATAGTTTGCTACAGAATGTGTCAAGAGTCAGATAATATGATACTGAGTCCGACTTTAGGAAGACTCATAACAGTGTCAGAAAAAAGAGGGGCATGAAAATGAGGCACTAATGGGGACAAACTATAAATGAGAATAGTTCCTGGATTCTCATACTGAGTTAGCTTCTGGTGCAAAATTCGGCTAAATTGATTTTATCTCTCACATGCCGAAATAAGTTTATTACCTATCTCTACACATTAGGTGCTTAAGGTAAGCACAGCATGTGCCTTCAAATAGCAAAAGTAAGAGTACCAAGATCCAGAAAAGAGCTTTTCCATTTATCTGTCAACTGAAGACTTTACTGAATAGATATTCAAGCACCTAAAACACATTGACAGAATCACAGCATCAAAAAGATTACTTTTCCTTTCAAAGAAGAGCTATTGGTGTTATAGCTCCTTTATTTATTACAAAACAATGGTCTGAGTACTTATCTTCAGAATGTGAAAAACTTGGATCTATCAGTGTCCTTAATTTGGGCAGCTGCCACCAGGGATGTCTGTCACCCAGATTAGCCTGAATGAAGGCACTTTCCAAGGCTTCTATTGAAACCGAGGCTATTTTGTGAAGAATACAATGAAAATGACAACTGAAGATTATCAAGGAATTCAAATTAGATGTCCATGGTGCAGGTATCTCCATATGGATGAAGCAGCTAAGTCACTGGAGCCTAGGGAGCTCTCCAGCTGACCATGTGTATGTACTCATATTTGCATGATTCAAATAACTCTCCATAGCAACAGGATGTCCCCTGAGTATAATGAGATTCAATAGCCCAGGATTTAATTGTCTCCTTAAGATTTTTAGTTCCAGACCTTCTTCTTCATTCATACTCCTTCTCCTCATTTAAACTATGACTGGGAAAAACTTCATACATATGCAAATTCTCCACTCTTATTTCAGACATTTTTATTTACAGTAATTTCAGACACTCATATTTAAAATTAGTAGGATTGTGAAGAGAAAGAGGGGAATTCTATGAGAGAATAAGTACACAAGAATAATTACAGGAATATATGATGTACACGACTGCTCAAGGAGGGCAACTGGCATGGAGTAGCCCTCCTGCACAATTCTGTGACCGCAGAGAAAATTTCAGTTAGTGCCTTTGACTCACTGCTCTACAATTCCACTAAGAAAGGAGGCTTCAGCAGGGATCTGAAGCAGAATTAGAGAGTACCTGCCATTCAGAAGAGAAATTTTACTTGAAAAGTGGCATGAAAAAATGTGAAGGTCATGACAAGCAGAGGTCTGGATGGTCAGGGTGGTATCACCAATTGTGAGCAGTCCTTGCATAATCATTTCTGTTTCCTTAAAAGAAAATAATTTCTTGTTCCACTGCAGTGAACAACAAAACCTAACAACTTCTTTCAGTTTTAAGCAAAAAAAACCAGGTAAGTAGTGGAAATTTGATGTATTCTTAGAGGCAGAAATGGCAGGGAATTAGGTTCTCCAACCACTTAGAGGTTCACTGTCACTCACATTCACCTTTTGGTTAATACCAGCTGAAGCACACAACTTGCAATTGCTGCTGCTGGTACCGAGCTGTTTTGTGAGTTAACACAGCAGGAAAAGTAGCCTGGTTCATCAAGAAGATAACCTGAAATTAGAGGCAGGGAGTAAGAGGGCAGTGCGTGAATTTGGAGCACAGAAAAGGTAATATTGTCTGATTGCAGGATAATGTCTTAACTCTAATGTGCTGTCCAAGTTTTTAATGGGTTCATTGATTGTTAGGCTAGAGAGGACCATTAGATCCTCTAGTCTCACTGGATACAAAGCACTGTCTACAAAATCTTTCAGAAAGAAGTCAAGTCTAGTTTTGAAGGCAGTGTGAACCAATCACTGCCCTTAGAGTTAGTTTCAGTTGTTAATCATGCTAATGCAAATTTAGAAATGAGCCTGCCACTTCTCAGTAGGGCTGCTGATTTTTTCAATGCCTTTCATTTCTATGAGGGGAGTTCTTATTGCCTTTTTTTTTTTACTTTGTGAAATACTGATTTAATAGAATTAATTCAAGCTGGAGTATTTCCTTTTTAAAACCTGATATGTGACTGTCTCTGAAGGGCATCATTTACACTTTCATTCTGGCTTTCCCTGGTTTTGCAAATCTCTTCTGTAGGATTATGGCAGCTCTCTGTTGGAGGGCTGGCAAGAAAGGAAACATTGAGAGTGGCACTCATTTGATTTAACTATGTTTACATACGAGCTAGACTACCTCCAAAGTCAGTAGAAAGAAAGTGGCAATTTCATGGGCAATTCATCTAAACTGTCTTAAATATCTCTCGAATATACCTGAAAATGTCCCTTCATTTTCTCTAAGAGGAACCAAGGTTAGGCTACTCAAATATAGACATAACATTTCAGACAGATGAGTCCTGCTACAGGTAATTGACCCTGGATAACTTTTTTTACCTGTTTTCCTCACCTTGAGGGCACACAATTATGTTCTGGGAGGAAAGGAAAATTAAAGAAAAAGATCATGGTAGGAAGTGCTAAATTCTAACACCCCTTGAAGTATGATATCTTTGAAATTTATTTCTTTCCCTATTTTGATTTGGGAAAAAAAGTTTTATCTTTTGTGCCTCTAAAAAGTGTCAAGCATATAACTTTTCTACGTCATAATTTTGGGAAAAGAAAGGGTGGGAATGATGCTGACTTCCTTTGCTGAATGTTGTTTGATTTTAGATTTTACACATCCTGCACTCCACAGCTCAGTCCCCAGTTCATTCTAAGCTCCTAGAAACAGTCATGCATGTTGTGTTCAGCAGAAAGAGAAAAGGGTTTGTAATTTATTTGATCCAGGATACAAGATATTGAGTTGAGTTCCCCACTGAAATAATTGTGCCTCTGATTTCTTTCAGATTTTAACTCTAGTCCTTGACAGACAGAGGAAAATTAAACTCTCATGGAAAAATTATTATTTTTACAAATGTTAAAATTCTCTTGAACTAGAACTGTAAATAGCCAATTAGCCATATGTATTGAGAGTTTACCAGACACAAATATTCCTGTGTTTGATCAGAGTTCAGTCACCACATACACTGCAAAAGACCCTAAAATATTTTAACATTTTCTTTAGCACTGGTTTGATTTTTTTTCCCCACAGTATGCTATATGGAAGATAAAAATAATAAATAAACAGATGTTGTTTGTTTTTTGGCACTTATTGAAGTCACTAGTAACTCACTTCCAGAAGGTTAGAGCATAGGAATAGGAGTGGTGGTTTTTGTAATGTGCTCACTATATTTTAGGCTAAGTTTTACTCATTACAAACTCTTTATTGGTTTCAGCAAACATGATGGCAGCAAATTAAGTCAGAACACTCAGATCTGTGTAAACTAAGTCTGGACTACTACAAAATCCCTGCACTTTTTAGCTTTTAAAAATTCAGAATCACTTCTTTTTCCTGACATTTGCAGATATCACTGTTTAACTTGAACATTTTGTCCAGATTTAAGTGGCCTATGTTTTTTGTCTCTCAAGATTTAGAGTCTTAGAATAATAGAACAATTTGGGTTGGAGGGGACCTATAGTCAGGAATACCTTTCACTAGACAACGTTGCCCAGATCCTCATCCAACCTGGCCTTGAACACTTTCAGGGATGAGGGATCCATGACCTTTCTGTCCAACCTGCTTGTGTGTCTCACCAACCTTATGATAAAAAATTTTCTTCTTTATGTCCAAAATATCTCTCCTCTTTCAGTTTAAAACTTCTACTTCTTTTCCTTTCACTACTACTTGATGAGCGGTCTCTTACTGCCTTTCTTACAAGCTCCTTTATGTATAGAAGGTCCACAGTAAAGTGTTCCTAGAACTTGCTCTTCCTCAGGCTGAACAATTCCAACGCTCTCAGCCTGTCTTCACAGGAGAAGTGCTGATCATTCTTGAGACACTCCTTTGGACTCCCTCCAACAGGTCTGTGTCTTTCTTGTGCTGAGGATCCTAGATCTCCAGGAGTGGAGTAGAGGGGCAGAACTGCCTCCCTTGACCTGCTGGCCACATTGCTTTTGTTATAGCTCAGGATGTAGCTGGCTCTCTGTGCTGCAAGCACACTTCGCTGGCTCACATCTAAATTTTCATCAGTTGTCATTTTCAAGTCTTTCTCAACAGGCTGCTCTCAATCCGTTCATCCCTCAATCTGATTTGGTGCTGGGGTTGTGCCGACCCAGGTGCAGCACCTTACACATTGGCCTTGTTACACCTTACACATTGGCCTTGTTAAACTTATGGGGTTTGCATGAGCCCACTCCTCAAGTCTATAAAGCTGGCTCTGAATGGCACCCCTTCCCTCTAGTACATAAACTTTACCACTCAGCTTGGTGCCATTTACAAAATTATTAAATGTGCCCTCAGCCCCACTGTCTATGTAACCAATGGTGTTAAATAGTGAAGGTCTCAGTACTTGAGGGACCCTGTTTTTTACTGATTTCCAGTTGGACATCAAGCCATTGACTATAGCTTTTCGGGCACTTCCATCCAGACAATTTGTTTTCCATCCATCAAATATCCATCCCATATTTTTCTAGCTTAGAGTATTGTGTGGGAAAGTATCAAAGATCTTACAGAATTTCAGGTAGTTGATATCAGTAGCTCTTCCCTTGTTTGCTGATGTTCCCTTGTTGCTCTATCATGGAAGACAACTAGTTAAGTGGGACACAATTTGCCCTTGGGGAACTCATGTTGGTTGTCTCTTATCACCTGTCTGTCTTCTATAAGTTTTGACATGTCTTCCAAGAGGATCAGTGATCTTACTGAGCACAAGGTTTAAGTTGACAAGTCTGTAGTTGCCAGCATCATCCTTTTTACTGTTTTTAGAAGTTGTGTGAGGTTTTCCTTTTTCCAGTCCCTGGGGACTTTGCCTGATTCGTATGACTTCTCAAATATGCTAGAGGCTAGCTTGACAACCTCATGAGGAATTTCCCTCAGGACCCTGGAATGCATTTCATCAGGTCCCATGGGTTGTGTATGTTGTGGTTATTTGAGTGATCTTCTTTTAGCCCTCACCTTGAGGTCCAGGGGCTTGAGATATATGGCAATAGAAATTACCTTTGAAGACTGAGGCCGAAAGCACTGTTGAGTACTTTAGTCTTGTCCACGTCAGTTGTCACTGACTGTAGTTTCTCGAAGAGAACTCTGTGCAGTCCATCCATTCTTCTACAAACAGGGCAAACCTCCCCTGACCCTCCTTGCTTAAATGTCCTTTCTAAAGAGTTCTCGGCCTGCAAGCTGGTAACCTCTTGTGGAAAGCTGTTTCTAGTTTTCCATGAGTAGAGGACACACTCTTACTTATTCAGAAGCTGGGTAAGCTCTTCTACTGGAAGCATTAATTAAAAGTGATCTGTACAACCCCAGATTCAGATGATCGGACACAAAAAACCCCCTGTGTCTCTCTGATCAGATCCAATCCCAGAGTCACTTAAGACCATTTTATACAGACATTCCCCTTCATTTACCTAAAAACCTCAGACGATCAAAGGGAAGTCCTCCTGGAAAGGACTTCATGAGATAATAGAGTCATTTCTCTTGCACAAGGAAAATAACTTAGTCCTAACATATGTTTGCAGTAGAGCAAACAAAATATTGCTAAGCAAATTCAATGCTTAAAGGGCTTCATTCAGGCAGGTGCTACATCTCAGTGACTGTTTTTCACTTGTTTCCTTATTAGAAAGGTGCCCTGCTGTGTAATCATCCTTTTTGATATATGCTTTTGGAGTAGAAACCAGATCCTTATCTCTCCTGCACTGTTCAAACATGCCTTTTCAGAATAGTTTTGAATTTCACACATTTCAAGATTGTTTTGTTAAGCAATCTAAAGACTATTCACTATTAAATTTGGATGTGTAGCATGTTTGATAGCATGCTGTCTCGGGAGCAATTCTGCTTGCTTGATTATATATCCTAAGGCTTTTCGGTAGCAGCAAGTTCCTTCTCCATTGGAATCAAATTGAAAAATAAGATTTCTTTTTTCCTGTATGTATTCATGATTCAGAGCATTGAATGCACTGCTTTGTGCATTTATGTCTCTTAATATATTTCTCTCTAAAGGAAATAGTCTTCTGTTTTCTGACAGTAGTGATAGTCTGTTTAAAACTTAGTCACTGACACCTGTTCAACTGTACAGTTCAAGGTCTTTCTTCAGACAGGAGAGGGGAAGCGCTTGATCAGCACTTGCCTCCAAAATATTTTGATCTTGGTCAAACTGCTCTGCTTGGTGGAAGATGAGGAGAAGGCTGGCAGAAAAACTTTCTGGTAGTACACCTGTTTTTTTGGGTATTTTGAGGACTTATGCTACTACATAAAGTTATTTTTCAGAATTTCCAGCAAACAAAGCAGTTTGAAACCTTGGGTGTATTCCAGTGTAAACTAAGCTCCTTATTTGGCTTTCCATCATTCTCACAGTTAACCCAGGCCCTTCTGCAAAAGCTTCAATGAGCTCTATCAGTTTGGAGAGCCCCTCGAGAGCAGAAAATATGTCTCTCCTTTCATCAGCCTGCTGAAATGAATCTGATTCCAACTGGTCAACAGCATATGGCTCTCCTTGGACACTTCAAAGTTCCCTAGCTCCACTGGCTCTTGGACCACCTGCTCCTCAGGCTGTGAAAGCTGAAGCTGGCATGTAGCAGCAACCTGAATCCTGCTGAACCACTGATTCAGTTTAAAAGATGCCAGCCAAATGCCAATGCTGGGAGCTACCTGAAGCCAAGGATCATCTTGCACAGACAAGTCTGCTCCTCGGATTAAACTCACCAAACAGAATTTCTCCCAGAATTTCACTAGGTCTGAGCTGACTCTCACAGCTTTATGAAAAACAGCTCATGTGTTTTCCATACTTATTGCAGGCTCCAAAAAAGAGCCTCCGCTGTGTCTTTCACTTTCTATGCAGTCTTTTTGAAAGTAAGAACAGGGTTAAATTAGTCTGTACTCACTTGAAATATGAGGCAATCACAACAAAAGAAAAATAGAATGTTTACCCTTGCAAAGCAAAAGGGAAACTCTAAATTAACAGGTTATAAACTCAAGTGAAAGTCTCAGCAGTCAAATCTAATACATCGTAAAATTAAATTACATCTAAGAAAAAAGTTCCTAAATGGTGGCTTTAGTGTCTCAGCCCTATAAGGAACATGTCTTAGGGTAAAAAATAATAATAATTGTCTCCTTCTTTCACCCTGGGGTGCTGATATCACTGAGATGCTTTCTAAACCTGTTTTTGTCCCCTCTCTTTTTACTATCCAATCTCTTTGTCCTCTTCTTTGCATACTAAATGCACAGTGAGACTGTTAGGGTTCTGGTGTTCCTTCAAATTAAATATCAGCCAGGGTAGCTTAAATAGAACAGTCCCTCTCTTACACAGAGCTGTCCATCTAGCTGATAAAATGTTTTCCAGTTAAAGCATATTCAATAATGTTACAGATCTTTGCATAGGTAGATAAGGATGTCATTCATTTACATCTCACAGGAAATATTCCATATTATCAAATGTCCTTATCTATCGCTTTGTCCTAGAGGATGAAGAGAAAGATTCTAAGGTTCTGTTGGATCAGAAGGCTATTTTATTGTAACAATGCAATCTTTTCATAGGGTCTTTTGCTAATAGTTATTTGATTGGCTAAATGACACAATGCTTCTCTACTACTATTGGATGAGATAGAGCGTGTTTTGAGAACACACACAAGGATACAACAAACTAAGGTGAAAAACAGCACCTGTTATTTCGAGAATGCAAGATGCTTACAAAACTTTTATCTATCTTTCTCTGAGAACATGAAATTCTTCAAAGAGCCGTTCCTTAGGAAGGAAACTACTTTCCCTTGCGAAGGTCAGGGCTTGCTGCTGAATTTTTGTAAGTCCCACTGAAAGTCAGCCCCACACTCACCCCCTTCCATCCTGTTTCCCAAAGAGATTGGATATGCCATGCTGATAGAACAGCTGACAGACTGTGTGGATGGGTTATGCCTTCCTCGCCTCTCATCTGTTTCAGCATTGACTCAGATATAAAAACTGGACACCTGCATCTACACCAACGTACTCAGTGTGAGCAGCAAACAGGAGGAACTGCAAGCCCTGGTACAGCAGGAAAGCTATGGCACAATTACAATCATGGAAACGTGGTGAGATGACTCCCACAACTGGAATGCTGAGGTGAATAGCTGTGAACTCTTCAGAAGGCCTAGGCAAGGAAGGAGAGGCACTTTTTTATTATAAATTCAGTTCTTCCGTAGTGTCCGCGTGGTATTCAATCAGTCTTAACCAGAAGTGGTTAAATAATTTCAAAATACACCAGTAAGTTTCACTTAAGATTTTTGCAGTGCCCAATATTCTTTATCTCACTGCATCAGTTGTTCTTGAGGGCTTAGACAATTGTTTGTGATAATATTATCAAGAGTACTTGGTTCCAAAAGCTCCTATGGCATGGCTGAAAAAATACCATGTGGATACTGGTGGTACACAGTCAGATAACCTTAAATTAAAAATTTTTAACTAAAGTATTGCAAAGGATACAGCAACTATATGAAGATAGTTTTTAAATACATGAATGGAGCAACTTTGTAATAAAATCTATATAGTTTTTTCAAATAAAAAAGTAAAGAAATTATTCTAGCTTTTAATGCCATGAGTATATTTGGCTTTTAACAATGAAAAAGGAATCATAAAATTCACTAAGATTGAGAAAATTCATAATGTAGGTCTAACTGATACTAATAACTCAGTCAAGTTCTTTACATTCTAAATTTGTTTTCTGTTGAGAACCCAATCGAATTCAAAACCTCTGAGTTTGACATTTGAAATCTTGTTGTGGGACACGACCTACTTGTAGTCACACAAATTTATGGCTGTGCTCCGTGGAATCAACAATAACAGAGACAACCAGCAAAAGGCATTACTGTGTTGTTTTGTGATTCTTGTATTAGAAATAAGAACTAATTGCAACCAACGTGTGAACCTCTTCTAACTGTTGTGGATATTCAATAGTACAGTTGCAAAGCAATTCTGTGTGCATAGTAATACAGAACAGATAGAAACAAGACTGTTCTGTTTTAACTTTGATTTTGTAAGGGTCTTTGATGCTAGTCCGATGATAAAGGAAAATTACATGCTGGCATAGTTCTACTGATGTCAGTTAAATTTTTCCACTAGAAATTTTGGCCAACAAAGTAATAGACCGTTTTTAATATAGGGTTCTAAGACAGCAGAGATGAAGGCTCACAGGCAGTCATTCCACAGTTTCCAACAGCAAAAATGATTCATATTAAATACAGGTAGAATATTTCAGAGACTGAAATGCAGAATAGTGAACCAAGGGGGAATGGTGGGGGAGAAAGAAAGGGAAAAAACCTATAGGCCAGTCTAATTTGCATTTGATTAATGATTAATGAATAAAACAGGTTGTTGCGCAGCATAGCAGACAATTAGAAATACACCAGAGTTAAGCAAGGGCAAACATAAGGTGATATAATAAATTTTTTAATCATATGCTACGCCTTTGGGCTCTAGGCTTATGATGCATTCTCAGTAGGATATGAAGAAATCATAGGCATGTATCCTGTACTCTACTTACAGAATACAATGCATACTCCTGCAAACATCAATTACACTTATGTTTTAATTATCTTGCATGTACCTGGTGTTAATGGTGGGTCATATAAGGTTGACTCCCATGGGAAGGTTATAAGATGATATGGGAAATATAATCATGCCATGTTCACTGAAATGTTCACTTGCTAATTGGTCTGACTGATCTTGAAGATTATTTTGTAGAGATATAACAGTAATCACACCTGGCACAGTTCCACATCCATTTATATGTCTACCTAATTATTCTTTTAAGTACTCGGTTGGTCTTCAATAAAAAGGTAAAATTATCCCTTATTATTCTATAATACAGACTTCTTTGTCCATGAGAAAGATGTCCAAATGAAGAATTTCATCAAGTACTTGGTTATGCCAGGCCAGGGCCTTCCACAGTTCATTCTGTGTAGAGATCTCACAGAATCCAGCCTGCCCAGCTGCCGCACAGAGAGATGTGGCCCCTGCTGGTTTGTACATCTTTAAATTAAATGTTTCACATCACATTTAAGATATTCTTCTCAGTGTGTCTTTCCATCACGTAGGATTATGTAGATGTGTTTGAGCTTTTTCATGCACTGGAAATGTGAGAGATGTAATGGTGAGATGTTTCCCCTGAAGTTGTTTCACTGAGCTGTTGCAGCATAGACTTTCCAAGGGCACCTTGACCCCAGATTTCCACCAACAGAGCTGCCCAAGTTACCTGCCTGCTCTTGAAATGGCAGGCAAGTAGCAGGATAAGCAGCTAGATCTTTTGGGTTTGAAACTTAGTCTGAGAAAGATTTTTGAATAAGGTTTGAATTGGTCCCAGAATCCCCAGTTGTCCAACAGCACCCTGGACAAGTTTTCATGGGGGTACTCAGTTCAGTGGAGTAGCACTGCCCCCTTTGCAGGTCATTCAAATGGAAGGCTGTTTCACAAAGTGTACTGCTATTCTTCATCAGATAAATTGCCCTCGTTTCAGCTTATTCATAATCTTTAATAACGCAGATGTTTCTCAGCATACATTTTTCATACTAACCCTGACAATCAGACCAATGGATGAATTAGTGTTGCATGGTTCACAGACATAAAGGAAATGTTCTTACAGGTCCTGCAAACTAATGATGCCCATGTCAAAGGATTAATGCTACTGCAAGAAAAATGGGAACAGGAAGAGAGTGATAAGAAAAATTAAGAAGAGATCTACATTTAGGGCCAACTGTGACTAGGGTTTATAGTAACATAAATAAATCACCATAAATTTATATGCTTAATAAAATCTCTCTAAGGAAGTCAGAACTACTCGTGCTGAATTTTCTTCTTAAATTTCAGAATTGAATAAAAATAAAAGCATCAATGAGCAGGGCAGTGGTGAACAAGCTTTAAAAATACTCCACAGGTAAACAGCACAATAAGCAATACAAAACCCACCAAATTTGCTAAATTGAATAAATAATTTCAAAACAGTTTGTGAGAACAAGCCACAGCTGGTGGTGTCATCCTGAGTCATATAACGGCTTATTAGACAAGATTGCTGGGGCATAGCAGAATGGAGCAGATGCACCGGTAGGCCTTGGTGTGCAGTGCAGGAAGACCAGAAGAAAGCTCTTGCACAGAGCTGCACAGAAGCATTTGCACATGTAGGAGAATGACTAAAATCTCTAGTGAGGGGAAAATACCTTGACACCTAAATCTGCTTTTCCCACAGAGCCTGAACTTAACTGTCGCTACCCATGGGAGGTGCAGCCAGAGCAGGCACTGATTTGCTGATACCTACTAGGTCCAGGTTCATGCCCTGCAAACAGGAGGTGTGGAGGGAATAAGTCAGGAGTGCATCACCTCGGTTAAAGCACTGCTAGAACTCGTTATGGAATGACCAAGCTTCACTTAGATGAGATCCACTACCCACTCTCACTTCAGCCTGACTTACATACCCTCATCTCTGATAATGAGAGTCTTGTGCTTGGGCAGCTGTCTGAGTCCAAGAGATATTTGTGCACAGCCACATACACCTGATAGATTTATGGAAGCTCACTCAGCCAGGCAAACAATTCATCAAAAATACTAAGAATGGTTATTTACAAGAATTATTAGAAGATAAATAAATAATATTTCAGTAAAAGCCTGTTTCATTTTCTCATGAGCTCTTCTCCAGCATCATTTTGCAGTAATAAATAAAAGAAGCCAAATCAGCTGTCAAAAAGCTATTTATTCCTACCTGCATATACATCTGTTCAACTAATAAAAACATCACATGAGTGTCTGACCTTGTAAGACTTGTCCTAGGCAGAAACACAGGGAAATTGTACATAAATCATAAGTTTCTGTCTCTGAAATCTTTCTCATTCTGAAAGACAATTATTAAAGTCAGAAAGTGAGTATGGAAACATCATATGATTCAGGTTTAGCAAAGTTTTAGACAAGCATAAATAGTATAAACTATAAATAAGTATAGACAAGTAGTAAGTAGTATAAATAGTATAAACTTGTTATGAAGTCTCAGGTGCAAAAGGCACACCAACTCTGCCTATGCTCCTCTGCCCGCTGATCGCACTTTTATCTACAGCTTCCCGTTCCTTAGGCAATGTAAGCATGCCACACAAAAGCTCCATATCTTGTCTCAATGGAACCATAAGCAATAAAACCCCAAAATATTAAATAACAAAACTCTACTCTCTGTCTTCCTAAAGGTATGCTTCTGAAAGAGAAGCAAGCTTTAGAAATTCCATTATCAGCTTTATTATATTTCTATTGTAAACCTTCTGCTAAAGGCTGTGCTAAATTTTCTTGCAGTCTATGTACAGGATTCATATAACCTTACACTCAGGATTTTCTGCTCCTGGTGTTAAGTGAGGCTTGCCTACCCAACACTTTTTCTTATTACTGCAGAGTGAATTAGATTGCAACTTGCAGCGTATTTAGAACTCTGCACCAAATCTTCACGTGGATCGTTACCTAATGATGTATGCAATATATATTGGCTTGCAGTAAGAATTATGTCTCTTTCCCTACCAACAAGTGAGAGACAGATCCACCTAATGCTGAAGCAATTAAGTTCTAAGATGTTGCTGAACCTTAAGCACATTAATATTGCAGTAAGTAATAATTACAGAACAGCTAGGAATTAGTTTGTTGAAATATTTCTATATGGTCTACTTGAGATCTCATGCCTTTGACAGCCAAGGAAATTGATTATTTAACACTTACCAAGAATGGTCATGTATAAAGGATAAAGTCTTTCATATATCTACTTGTCTTCATTAAGACTATCAGAGCTCCACAGCTTACCAAAAATTTAATTATGGTCTTAATTACAATGAACAAACTGACCCTGACAAATTTGGTCCTTCAAACTGACTCCTGTCAGGGATAATAGCCAGTAGGGCACTTTGATCACCGACATTTTCAAGCTCTTGTAGGAGATACCCTAATAATGATGTTCTATAAGGTATGTTGCTCCCATAGACACAGAATAATTCTGCCCTGCACTTGGTGTTCACTAGTGGTCCATGCACTGAATCAGCAAAGAGCAACTGTGGATCTGTAAGTTAACACTATAGCTTGTGCACTTAATTATCCATGTTGACAAGCCCTAAGCTTCCAGATGAGGTACACAGAACAACTGCATAGCCGTTAAGTTCAGAGGGATCCCTTTAATCTAACCAACTTCAGTTGTGAAAGGAAAGACGTGTACATGGTGAAGAGGTGAAAATTTACCTTGTCAATGTGTCAGATAAGCTTGGTTTGACTTCTGATGGATCATTCACGGGGGCAGGAGGAATAGCCAAAAGACGGGACAACACTAACAAGGTTAGAAATTAATTTATGAAAGTGCTTTCTCAAAGCATATGGTCCTAAAAGATTTCTGTATTATTTCCTTTACTACCTTCCAGAGTACTTTGTGTTATGAAGTTCAATTATTTTTCCAGGGAAAAAAAAAATTCAGAAAGCGGAAATGAGTTAGCTATGCAACAGGTTATTTTGCCTTTGTGTAGCTGACAGCTCAGAAGAGTCCTTTGATCCTTAGAATGATTGTTTAAAAAAGACAAATCTTGTTTACATTACATGTAAAATCTTTGTTACATTACATGTAACAAAGACAAGGTGAAAAGGATTTACTTTAGAAGCTACCATACACAGGAAAGTCTTGCAGTGGAAAATGTTTGAGTACTCAAGATGCCACAGAAAATTAAATTATTTCTGAACAAATTCAGCATTTTCATTACAGAAAGACAGTTTATAATATGCTAGTCATTTACTTTTCGTCAAAATACATTTCATGGCTTTGTCATATAGGGTCGCATCTTCAACTCCTAATGTTAGAAGAGATATTATTCATTGCATAAGATCATGCTGAAAAATATTACTCACACAATAAAGCCATCATCAAGGTCAGCTCAATGTCAACAACTCAGAACAGAAAAAAAATTGGTTAGGTGAGGAGCTACAGGAAAATAATAGCAGAATAAATACTGTGCCATTGTCACAAAAATTATGTATTGCCTCTTCAAAGATGATGGGATACGATATTACATTTATGCCAAAGCTGCTGCTGCACAACATGTATTTCCATTTTTCTTTTTTGAAGGGAAATAAGCAACCAATTGCAGAGCAGCTCAGCATGCCTGAAATTGCCTTGTGTTATGATTAGATGTCCAGGTCCCAGAAATTCAAAGCCACATGGTTGCAATGATGGCAATTACAACAGGCAGGACATAAAAACACCCAGCTGGTGTCACCATTGATTTCTCCCCTCCCAGGTAGTAGCTATGTTCTGTGTAACTCAAACAAACTCAAGGGGACATTTCTTTATTAAAAAGACATTGTGGGTAATCTGAGAGAGTTGAAGGAGTTCTGACATATCTTCTGTGGGTGAGAAAACAGAGTTTCATGCAGGTGAGGTATGGACACTGAAGTTGCTCAGTGGTGCTGCTCCTCTGCGAGTGATAGCACCTCTTGAGGGACCATGCTAATGAAGAGATTGTGCTTCTCTCCATCAACAGAAATCTGTGAGATCTCCATAGATCCACAAAGTTGGGACAAAGTGCACTTCATTCTGGCAGTGAGAATTTGTGATAATGCATCAAAGTGTGAGGGGTGACATCTATATTAATTGGGACTTCTAAAGCAAGTTTCATGGATCACAAACCTATGGAGGGTGCTGAGAAACACAGCTGAGTTTGGAGGACAGGCAACAATGCTAAATCCTGATAATGGATGTGGCAACATAGATATCATTTATTCTGTTCTCAGGTCCGCAACAGAAATAATACCATACATAATTTTAAACGTTGTGGAGAACATACACTGTATTTATGATCCATTTCACATAGCAGTTTGGCTTAAATTTCATGGAAATATTTGATTTGTATCACAAGAAGTTCTCTATTTTGTTGCACCCATTAGCTTTAAAAATCATGAAACTTATTTTGTATCTTATAAATGTCAAAAAATTATATATAAAATAGATCTATGTATGCATAAAATACTCCAGCATTAAACCTATAAACAGCCTTTAAAAGGAGAAAAATATTTACACATTACTCACAATAGATTATTCTTGTCAAGCGTATGCTTCAGTAACTCCACAAAAATTGCTACTAGCTGAACCTTCAAAAGACCTCCAAAGGAAACTGGATATTCATTCAACAAAAGAAAAGTAAAAGGATCTTGAGCAGCAAATGCAAAAAAAAAAAAATACAATACATAAAAGATATTTTTTTTCTGAAAATATGATGGTATTCCATTCTGTGTCTTTTCATCATGATCCTATGAAAATAAGACCAAACTAGTGTGAAATAATGTGAAATATGCAACTACATCCCTGAATAGTCTTATGTTTGCACTACCTAAAACAATCTATTATGAAGTGGAGGAGTTCATATAAAAATGCTGTGTGCTGTAGAAAGGATGAGAAGATGCTTGGTTTTCCTTTGAAATGGAAAATGTGTTTATTCAAATCGCTTCATTACCAGAGGCCAGCAGCAGAAATGGAACTCAACAGTTACACAACACAATTGTAGCAAGAACCACACACAGCTCAAAATCAGCTCTTATCTCTAGAGTAAACCTGGCAGGTTACAGCATTTCCTTGCTACCAGATGTATTTTTTCCTCACCTAACCATCACTGCAATCCAGACACTGGCAACTGATCAGTGTCTTGGTTTAAACTAATGTTGTTATGAACTATAGATAGTACATTAGCTGCAGCTCACATGGATGACTCTTCTGGCTTTGTATGCTTTAGCTTTCTGACCTACGCATTGACTATTGGATCTCTTTGTCTAACTACAATGTGTTAATTACCCTTGATTCCTCAGCCCACAGTTTCTGCTCCAGCACAGGCTGACTTGCTCTTGTGGGTGGGAAACTGACTGTTGCTGTCCTCTTTGAGAAGCAGAGGGCTCTGAGACTGGGGGCTCCCTGAGTCCAGTGCTGTGGACCCACATTGCCAGTTTGCAGCCCACCTCCCACCCTGAGTATGCCTGTGCTGGGTAGGACCAAGCTGACTCAGCCAGGGACAGCCAGAGGCCAAGCAAGGTGTGGTCCAGCAAAGCCTGGGTGGCAGAGAAGGGCTTTGGTGTGTGTTTAACAGGTACTGAGAGCAAGGACTTCTCCCACGTTGTGTTACAGTGTGGATTCCAGACTGAGGTCTCTTTCAGGTGTCCATTTGCATAAGATGTATGCTTAGAGTAACACTGACAAATAGATCCGTCAGAGGGTGTTTTCACCAGTATGGCCACTTTCCTGCCAGCAGTAACTTCCAACTTATTAAATGTCTTTCATAATTACATCAGTTTCATTCTACCACTGCTTAGTTACCTTCCCAAGGTTGCTCCAGGAACTTAACTTTCTGGTGCATGCAGACTCTCCTCTCATATCAGATCGGTTGGTGTCTTTTTCTCCATGACTTAACTGTGCTTCATTATATTTATGTCATCTTTTTCCTTTGGCTTAAATAATTCTCCAGCCTCCATAATATGCTATATTCCCTTCCCTATTCACAGATATACATCTCACTACTAATGTCATCCATCTATCTCTACTGTCCCTCATCCTGACTTCATCCGTTGCTATATCTGTTTCTACAAGTTTTTCCTCTTCCTGTACTCCCATTCTCCAGGAATTTAAGTGTAAGTTATTTATCAGAAGTCTTTGTCATGTGAAGCCTTCCCTTAGAGAATCACACCCCAACTCCCATGCCATGAATATTCAAAACAGAGGGAAAATTCAGAGCCAAGGACACGGGTGATGTGAGTGTGGGGTTTTTTACAGAAAGGCATGCCCTGCACCCTGCATCTTGCAGCCTCACAGAAGTATGAAGTCCAGACATGGGACAAGAGAATTAGACTCACTCAAGTTCAAACTGCTGCCCTGTAGAGGGAGGAGGTGATGGCAAGTGCAGGGCAGCACCAGGAACGCTGGTGGTCGAGCACAGAATTTCCTTTATGTGGTCATTTTGGTGCCCTTATCCACCTGCTTCTATGGTGATTCCCTGTTCTGCTTAAAACATCTTCAGATTACATGCAGAAACTCCAGAGAAAGAACCCTAGACCACAAGGAGTAAGACTGGTCACCTGCTCATCAAGGACAAATTCTTTAGGGCCTTCCTATTCTCTGTTCTCTGTTTGCTGACCTTCCAGGTCTTTATATTTTCTTTTTAAAATCCATGACAACTATAATATTATTCATCATATCTTTGGGTCCTCCCATGATGTCTAGAGTTACTTGCAAATCTCACAAAAGAGCTGTGTCACAGATTTAATGTCAGGCATTCCTATGACTTTGGCTGCATATAAATTATAGTTGATACTGGCAACACAATTTTCCTTTCTCCTCATAGCAGTATAATATTTTTATTAGGGTATGTAAATCTAGATGACACATGGCCTTGATCTCCCATCCTGCTGGTGTTCTTATACCATAAAAGCTCTTACTTTTATTGGATATGCCAGAGTTCTCTTCTAGTATTTTTTATTGGGGCTGATTCAGTATTCACTGGGCAAGAGACAGCCTGATTTCTGATTTTTATATGTTCCCAGGGAAGCCAGACCTTTTGAACCTTTGTCAAAAAATCCTCACCTAGCAGACAACAATATAATCATCGCCTGTTCTTTTTTCCTGCCTTTTCCCAAATAAGATACCAATCATTGTTTTCTCAGTTTTTGATTATTCACAACCACCTCAAAGTCTTGGGCCTTCCTATTTCCAAATTTTCACCTGCACCTTAACAGGGAAGCAGAGATGTTGCTGGTAAGTTATTGCAGCTAACCATGCAGCCTTGCTCTGCCACACAAAACAGAATTTTCATATTTCATCTGGCACAGAGTAGTTGGCTTCCAGCTGGACAGCTTCTTCCAGCTCTTCATACTTGCCCACTGATTTCCATACATGTGGATTTGTAAGCTGTGGCCATTCTCTCTTTTAGGCATTAACACTGAAATCTGTGCACTCCAGAGAAAAGACACAGCATTGATCAGAGGACAATATTAAATGCTTCTTTGAAAAAAAAAAAACAACAAAACAAAACAAAACAAACCAACAAAACAAAACAACAACAACAAAAAAAACTAGAAAAAAAAAAACAAAGCCAAAGCCAAATAAAACCAAAAGCCCCACCCTTCTCACATTTGTTTAACTTCTGTTTAGCAAGATGCACAGTAGTGCTGCAATGTCACTATAATGACTGTGCAAATATAAACCTCTCACCCAGCTCCCCATGTAGCCAGGAGTTCTTAAAGTATTCCCACACCATAAGCAGCAACTTAGCACCTGCCAAGCCACAACATCAGCTCCAGTGTGATTTGCATCATCTGTTTTAAGTAGTCAATAACTGTCCCCACACAATCTTTCAAGCAATTTTCTGCTGAATTACTCCCAAGCAAAGCTCCAAGGAATGGTGAGAACACATGTGAAAATATGTTTTTATTGTTTTTGAGGTGACAGCAGTCCTTCTCCCAAACTTCTCCTCTGAAATCCATGTTTAATTCAAGCATCCTGGTGAGTGATGTGTAAATTTGTTGCATACTGTAAGTAAGTAACCTGAGTGGATCACAAAGGTCATTCTGCAGGGCACCATTAAAGGTGTAACAAAGCTATTGAAAGGAGAGCACCCTAGTTCTGTTGGAAATATTGTTTTTTCTGGCTATTCTCTGGAGAGAGTCTTCCTTTCACTGCTGCAAAAGGAAGACATATTTTCCTGTACATCTATTAGCAGTCAGCCCATTGAACAGATCTCCCAAAATGAAAAGACAGTTTCAGATCCTCTGCAGAGCGTTGAGTTCCCCTAACACACAGAATTATAAGATATTTGCAAGGTAGTGGAGACCGTGCACTGCTTCTTAGGGCTGTGCTTCCCCTGCGAGGCTTTGGTGGCAGACTGAGGGCACCATGCAGGGCAGGAATAAAGAAGCCAGGTCTACTGCAGCTGGTCAGGCAATCCATAACCCATGAGATTAAACTGATGTTTTGCCTGCTCAGAATTAAAACTCACACAAGTATGTTGAATTGCTGAAATCTAAAAACAAGCACTAGACTTTGATTTTTACGTGGTTGCAAAGAAATTCTGTTGTTATAAGCCTCCATGGCCAAATAAAACCCTGAAAAGATGGTGTTTTGTTCATTTTTTTTTCAATTAGTGTTAAAGGCAGGAGTGTATATTGGTGAATATTCAGAATAAATGGAAATCTAGAAATGGCATTCATATCAACTACTCTGTTTCCTCACAAAAGGAAAAAATCAATGCCTGCCACATATTTATGTCATTGCTAACTATGCAGTTGCTGGGACTGCATTAACCTTGGCTCTATCTTTGATGTTTTTCTTGCCTCCTCCATTCTGAATATTTCCATATGATGCCCAGATCCATCTCTCTCTAACAAAATCCTTACTGCTCCTGTTTATTCATCATTTGACTTTCAGTTGGAGGACTTGCCACACTTTATTATTATTTTAGGAAGTTTGAAACAATGGTTTGTAACAAGTAGGAAAATGTCACCTGGATGTAAAACAAGATGTGTTGCCTGACTTCCTGAATTTCTCTTTGGATCTGTTCAAGGTTTTGAAGGTAATGGGCATTCTTGTGTAAATTTCCAAACTGAAAAGGGAGATATTTTGGTGTTTGTTAAGATTTTAAAATGAGACTAAAAATGTGAATTTTTTAATAATTCAAGCAATTTAAAAAAATACTGAGCCCAGATATACAAAATTAATAAGTAACATACCCCGTTCCCAGCAATACCATTTTTTTCCTCAGAAAACTATTTGCACCTATATATAAAAAATTAATATGAAATTCTGTAGCATTCATAAATGCATGCTTTAGATCAGGCTTTTTTTGAGGAATAAGTCTGATGTGTTTGTTGAGAGACTTAAAGGACTTCTTGTTATAGTTAAAATTTTACAAATATATTACTATTGAGTAATATTAATAGCTGTGTTTAAAAGTCAAGTGTTGTATACCTACCTTTTTTCCCCCTGGCTTGAGAATAGTAAAATTCAATTTCCTTCAGTTGAATATGTGGAATGTCTTTCTGTGTGCCACCTTCACTCCCAAACTATAATGTAAAGACCAGGAATTCGTGAAAGAAAAACCCTATACATAAGTCATCAAGAAAATGGTTTGCTTTGCTGTGTTTTTATAAGTCTTATGGAAGGTTGTGTTTATTTAATTCTTTTTTTCTTGGTCAATGGTTATTCTTCATTGCTTAAGTTGGTAGTATTTCAGAAATTGCTCAGGAAGTAAAAATATTCTTTTGTAAAAAAACCCAGAACCTAGTTCTTCTCCCTTTAACCTATATGGAGAAAGTGTATTTCATTCCTCCATGAGAATTCAGTTCCCTGGGTGCTGGGGGATGCTGTCTGCCAGTGGGGAAGGTGCTGCCAAGCACTTTGGGAAGGAGTAGGCTCTGACATCTGCAATGTGCAGACTTCACCAAGAGCAAAAAGGCAGGTGTCTGCTGCTGAGCAATGGGCTTACTTGATACTTAATTTTTAATGAAGTAAAGAGAGACACAAGCGTTAAAAATCCCAGTGTTCTTCTTTTTGAAAAAAATTCTGTAATTTTCATTTTTTTTCCTCAACGTTCCTTTAGTGCCAGAAGAAACTCTCATGCATTATTTAAATAGTCTTTCTTTGCTGCTTGAATATTTTTTCCATCTTTTTGGCAAGATGCTAATTTTTGGATTCTTACTGTTTTGGATACCCAATCTTTCAATCTAGATATTTCTCAATTTTTATAAGAAAATATCCTATATATTTTTAAAATAATCTTAAAATATCTGTCATTGGATATTTCCTCAATGCTTGTCTGATGTTCAATGACTATGATTTTCTATGACAACTGCAAGATGTGTGCCCAGCCATCTCAGTTGCATAAGAGGTGACTGACAGCTTTGCCTGCTCAAATTTTTGTAAAGGATTTAAAGGAGGAGATAATATGACGATTAAATTCCCTAATTTCAAGTTTCCCATTACTCTTTGTGGAATGGCTTATCTTGAATGATGGGCAAAGCTGAAGGCTCTTAATGCCTTTAGGATTTTCAGCAATGGGGAGTGAGATTTACTATCTCACTGGCATCCAAAAAACACTTTGCTTGCAACTTAAAAAAAGTCAGAGTAGATAAGCCATCTTTAGCAAACTCTGTTGGGGTGAAAAAACGGGAAAACATAAACCAGAAAATTATTATTTTATTAATAATTGTAATTTTTTTTTCTTGTGGTATAAATTCATAAATTGAATTGACGTGATAACAGAGTGGTTGAGATATCTATAAGAAATGGAGAGAGGACTTTCACAATACAGGAAAAAAGTTTTCTTCTGTTACAGCTTCAAGAATGATGTGTCAACCCTTTTGCAATGGATTGAGCATCGCAAAACCTGCACTGGCTACAGCAGAAGAAGAATTCACATCCATTTCAACAAGTGCTGTACAAACAATGATTAAGGCTCACCCGTGTGAAATAAATGAATGCTGTCACTCTCATTTTACAGGTGGGAAAAGCAAGCTACAGAGGAACTGTAGGATTTGCTTGCTGCTGCATGCAAAGTTGTAGGTCCTTGTCTTGTAATCTGTCTCCTTAATAACTAGACCACACATCCCTCCTAAACAGGGCACGCTGTCTGGACTCTTTACAGATATATCTACTTCGTAAGTCATACACTGGCAAAAATTCTTCTGTGACATACATACCCTGAAATATTTCCATACTTCTGAAGTCAAAGCAGCATTTGTAATACAGGTTGGTTTTTTTTACTCACAGATTTCTTAAATGTTAAGGAGATCATTTTTAATAAGTGAAAGTCAGACATAGACAATGGAGGCGACTGCGTGAAAGGTCTGTGCCTTTAGAGGCTCAGAGAAGATACATAAAAACCCACTGTCTGAGGAAAAATTCCCCCCCTTTCAACAAAACACCATGACACCATCATTTGTTAGATGCTGCTTCCCTGGTTGCTTTAGACACCAAAAGTTACCATAGCCAGTAATGACCACTCTAGAATGCAGCATCTGTAAAATAGACTATGAACTGACAGGCTCAAATGTCTTAACTCATGCAATTATCTTCCAGCAAATATTCCTGTTAGAAGTTTGTCTTGATCCATGCTGCAGTCTGGCCTGTTAAACACAGTCACTTCTGCTGACTGTAACCTCTTAAGCAATTTCCAGGTCACCCTGTCCATGGCTACTGGGGTGGGATCAACCTGGCCATAGCTGTAATGCCTGATCCTCCTTGTTTGGATGCAGAGTGTTTGCTGGCATTTTACAACCAACAGACAAAAGCAGGAATACCTGTGTTGCAGCCAATTCCGTCTTAAAGACAATTAAAGGCAATTATCCTATGCCAAATTTAAATAGGTTAAGTGAATCACTCAACAGGCTCCACTTCTCTTTGTTTGCAATTTGGGAAGCTGAGCGTGCACAGTTTAGTCAGGGTGAGAGGGACTCCAGCCCCGGAAGCTTTGGTGAATTATGTACATGGTTTTACATTTTTCTTTACATGTTTTGGGGTTTTTTTCCTCACAAATATCCTGAAGTCCTGATAAGCAGTTGTTCCTTTCCTTCTCCCACGTGGAGAACTGGCAGACCAGCTCTTGGAAATCTTCAATTCCCTCCTATGCCAACCACTAATGGCAGTGACACATTCCTGAATACATACTCTATTTTGTTCCCTTCCAGCAGGACAACCTCTTTGCACTTTCATGTGAAAAAAAGAGAGAGCAGGAGTAAGTCAGAAAGATGAGGACAGGAACACAATAAAAAAGGAATGATAGATGAGGATCATCTTGCAAGCATTGAACTTGCTGAAGTTCAATGCAACAAGGCTGGTACAACTTTAGTGGGATGTATTTTGAGAAACTTACCAGCAGTCATTTCATTAACAGAATAGCCAGATATTAACAACTCCCAGGCATGTCTTCCTCCTCTGACATATTGCAAGTAGATTTATCTCTGCTGATGACCTGGTTAAAGAAGTTGAGATATCTTTCATTTTTGATTGGTGTAATTTCATTCATTCTCGTGGCTTTTATTGAGGAAGGCTTTTCAGAGTAGAGCATCTAATTTTTCTAGGTTTTCTAAGTTCAGGACAAGCATTTTTTCCTATTTGATCAATTTCAGGTGTCTTTTTGATTAGATATGACAGGAAAGCAAAGTTGCCATACTGTAGGGAATGTAATTTAGAAGAAACTATAAGTGCTTTTGAGCTTATTCAAGCCAAAGTCTGTGATGTTACCTGAAAGAGGAATGTTCCATGGATGTTTGCACTTTCTGACTCTGGAGTCCCCTGGAGAGCTCTGCCTGGCAGCCTGCTGCAGGACCACTGATCTCAGAAGCTTGTCCAGCCCCTTTGAGTGCTCCCTTTTTTTTCCTGCAACAAGCCAGAGGAAGATCTTACAGATGGATTGCTTAGACTGTTCAGCAGAGACCAGAAAAAGTTGCTGCTGAATGAGCCTTAACAGTGCTGAAGCTCAATAAACTGGTGCTAGGGAACTTGTTTTGCTGATATATCTCATTTGCCCTCAAAAGTATGCAGCACTTCTAGTACACTGTACAATTGCAGGGTAACAGATGAAATCAGAAAGAAATAAAAATGCTTTGTACTTTTGGTCCAGTTTCCCTCTCTGCAATCAACATGAGGTTTGTCATGACTTCAAAGGGAGAAGAAACAAGTCTCCTGTTTGAAGTTTAGCTTGCATGATTTTGAAGCATTCTACGATGGCTCAAATGCAAGACAAAAATTGAAGGGTCGAAAATCTCAATTAAAAAGAAAATCAACAACCTGAACCCCTAATTTTAAAGTCATAAAGAAAAGCTTTGGTTCTAAAGAATTTCTCTGAAAACCCTTCTGGAACAAATTGTTTTAATTGTTAGCTTTGCACCAATGAGCAGTCACTTCCACTAGAAAGAAAGAAAGCAAAACAAAAGGATTTTCATCTTGATTCTTTTGATTCATCATTATCTAACAGTGAAAATAGAGAGGAAGGGAAAGGGAAAAAATTTCCTAGCTGCTATAAGGCAGATCTACTGCTCACTTCATCTTCTTTAGATCAAAGCAAAGAAAGAAGAGACTTATCTGAAGTGCCCTAGTGAGGGTTCCTCTGAATTAAACAAGTGCCCCTGCAGGGAGAGAAAGAGATTTTCTTCTTGCTTTTGTTAAGCACAATTCTCTCAAAGAGGAAAAGAGAGAAAGGGAGACAGTGCTCTGGCATGCTGTTCTGTGTTCCTCTAGCCCAGCAGAAGTGTTTCATGCTGGACTACCTTGGCTGGCATAGGCTCTCCTGCTCTCTGCTTGGTTGGGCTTATGGCTGAGGGAGCACTCACTGGCTCCTTCAAGATTCTCCTCCTCCTTCTTTCTTCCATACCCAGAGCAAAAAGGATTCATGGCCTGAACATAGGATCAGAAAACAGACAAGGGTGGAAAATATTTTAACACATTTGTACTGACATTGTCTTCTTCGAGGTTACTGTGTGGACTTCATGTGGGAAAGAAAAGACAGAAAAAATTGACCAGGATAAATGGCTGATATTACTGAAGTCCTTGCAGGCATTGGCTTTGACATCAGAGAACGTGTCTCATCTGAAGGGTAAATCTGTTCATAACAGCTATCAGAGGGTTGATAAATAGCAGCCAAGGTGACAAAACAATTATATCGTAATTTCCATATCCTTTGTGTTTATTTAGTGGCACATTTAATCATTTTGTAAACTATTGGTGCATCTGAGACAATGGAGACAGATGAAGGGACAGTGATGATACATGTCAGCCCACTACATATACAGCAGTCAGCATTAATCAATGAAAACACTGCTATGATGAATCTGAAAAGATGCTCTTGCAAATAGTTTTTTCACTTTTCTTGAGAAATGTGTCACAACTTCCAATATTCCAGCTTGCCAAGACATGACAGATGAAGTGCCACTGCATGATTAGTAATAGAGAAGGGCAATGGTTATGTTAAATAAAATCTGAACCACCATTCCTGATGCAAGCCCCGTTATTGAGTGTCTGAAGACATGTGAGACACCCATCTTCTGTCATTCCCTCTTGCATCATCCTTCACTGAACCAGTCTCCACCCACTCTCCATGCTTAGAATCATCTGCTTTCAGCTCAGATTCCCCTGCATTTACCTTTCCTTTTCATGGGGAGCACCACGACCCTCAGGAAAAACCTCTGCTGGGTCCTGGCTCCCATCAGTTTGGAGTGGGTGTCCTGCAGGAGGCTAGAACTAAACCAAAGCTGCAGGAGCCAGCTGCACTGGGAATGTGCTTGTGCTGGCAGGGGAAGAGGTAAGGGCAGCTGTGCCTGCATGCCACGCAGTGCATGTCCTGTCTGCAACCACAGCTTCCCAAGCCTGTAAATCCCTGCTTGCCCCCAGGATGTGCTGAACAGCAGCCCAGGATGGAGTTTTTCAGAGAAATAGGCTGAGAAGTTGCAGAGAAGCAAAAGGGAGACACATAAGGAATTTGCTGTAGAAAGTCAACAAGAGCTGGCTGAATGACCAGGAAATAGATGGCACTGAGCAGACACAAGAGAAGGGAAACCTTGAGACTAACCTCTAATGACAAGAAGTAAGAGTAGGTATATATCTGCTTGAATTTATTTTTCCCAGGTGCAGTATATAGCACAGATGAGAAAACAGTTCAACAAATACTGCCATCCTTAATATTATTAAGTGAATTAAAAATTAAAATTTATATATTTTTACTACCTTTTTTCTACTTTTCCTCTGTAGAGATCTTTCTCTTCCTTTCACATCATTAGGAAAAAATTTCCAGCTTTCAAAGAATTCATTGCCAGACTCATTTTTGACAAATTATTTCCATTTCTTATTCACTGCCATTGTGCAGATTATGCCTGAGACTTTACTAGCCTCCCATCAGAAGTTAGTTCAGCTCCCCTTAGGCACTTTTGAGAGTATTACAGTAGGAGAAGTAGGTAAGATTATTTTTTAAATTTTTTAGTTTATAAAAAGGAAGAGTTGGGGAAGAGAATCTTTTAAAATGGAATGGAAGAAGTATTATTCTGGGAAGAAATGAGTTTCCAGGAAAAAAACAATAAAAAATTAAAGCATTGGAAAACTTCTAAGATAATACGAATCTCTTGCTTCTGTTCCCTCCAAATTTGAAGAACATTCTTAAATGCTGTGGAGGAACTGGGAAAGAGGCATCCCACCCTGTATGATTAAGGCCATGTGCTTCTGGCCCTAAGGATTTATAAAAATGAGAGTTTAAAGTGGTGTCTTGTCTCACCAGTGCTTGTCCTTGGTGCTGTGTAAATAAGTAAGCCTCAGTGTTTCTAATGCAGGATAGTCATTTGAAGCATTGTGTGCTGCCATACTGACCAAATTGTTTTCTTTGAAGTCACTCTTTTATACTTTTGATCAGTAAATCTAGTAGCTTCTTTTTCTAGAGAACTTTATCTCTCTCTAGGTCAGACTTATAAAATTTTAACTTCTTCTACCCTGTAGTCAGACTGGTAGATTTATAATTGCCTTTGTGGTGCTCCACTATAGTAATTTCATGTATGACTGTACTGGTTTCTGCTGGTTCCACAAACTGCTTTATCTTAGTGTCATATAACTTACGGCTTTTCTGGCCATCAATTCATAGGTTTCTCATTTCAGAATAATAACATAATCACAGAATTAAAGTTATCATCATGTTTGTTGTTGGCATTAGATTGGTTTTCTATATAGCTGAATTCCTATTCCAGCAGAATTACAACAAATAACCTTTTCCCCTATGAAATATAAATAATACCTTTTTTGTCTTCCAGGGCTGAAACCTTTCTACACGTTTCATCTCCTCTAATTTTAGGAATTTTCTCCTGACAGATTGAAAATGTCTGGGTTTGATGTCAATCTATGTGTTATCCATTTCCACAAGCATTCAAGTTACTGTCTCCAAACACTACTGTCCTCCACTTGATCTTGCAAAAGGATCTGATAGCTGTGGTCAGAAATAGCTCATATGGAGGGATTGTGTCCTCATATCCTACACAGTAACACAGAAGGCCCACTAACTGGTTTTTATCCACTGAGTTTATTCCTACTCATCCCTTTCAATTTTTTTCTTGAGTGTTTTTTCCAATTCTGCATGATCTAACAATCTATTCTTTATTCTGTGCACCATGAATAGGCCATCAGCCAATTTTGGCTCTCCTGGGAGGAAAACTATGTCTATCTAGAAGGATAACATCTAGATTTTATAGCACCTCCCTGAATTTATTATAAAAAAGCAATTATTTACAACATCATGTTAAAAAATCCCTTCTGTTATTTCAGAGTTTTAGGCAGCTCATTCCTACTCAACTTTAATTTGGTTCAAACATTTTCTCAGTTAAAATTAACAAAGCACACAGATGCTTCTGCCTCTAACCCTCTGCCCCCAAAATATTTCTTTTCTTTCTTTATCTTTCTTTCTTTTTCTTTCTTTCTTTTTCTTTCTTCTTTCTTTTCTTTCTTTCGTTCATATTTTAACATAAAAAGCTTCATGTCATGCCACTGAAGACAATAGATCTTATATTATTTCAAGTCTCATCTGAGAACAAAATGCCGTTCATGATCTTCTCTAGCATAGCAGTCCAACAGGGACAGGGATATTCTGTTTCTTTCAAACCATTTCAGTGAGGAATCTCATGCTACAACATGCAAGCCTACTGCAAAGCAAAGTCAGGACAGACAACATCCTGATTTTACTAGACAGTTCTTTACTGTTTTGAAGGTGAATAAACTTCTTCCAATAAATGTTCATTTTAGAAGAGATCATGTTTAGATGAAACTTTTTTTATGTCACATTTTTCCAAGAAATGAAAATATGGACGTCTATTTTGTCAACTCACTCTTTTGCATCGTATTTTTTCAGTAAAGTAGTAGAGAAACAGACAAACAAGGTGGAGGCAGAAATGGGTGTGGAAAAAAACCTCAGCTTTGTAAAATCTCAACTGAAAATTTCTGGTTGCATAAGCAACCATTATTCAGACTTGTGGAATAAAAATGTTGACTATTTCCAATCATTTTCCCCTATTTTTTTTTACTAGATCTAAGAATTTTCCCTGGACCTTAGGCAATAAATGAGTTAATTCTCATTTGTGTTTCATTTCTAATGAGATATATCCCTCAGCCTTTCTAAATGCAAATCGTATTTGTTATATAAGAAAAAACTCATTCTGCAGTCAAAATAGCCTGGAAGACAGGCCAGGTATTATTATAAAATTACTTCATTTTACTGGAAATAGTTACGCCTGGAAAGTCAAGAATAGAATTTGTCAAGAAAATCAGTCTATTCCTAGGTCTGTGACAAAGATATATATTTCCCTTTTTAAAAAACCTTTTCAACTAAAAGGCATGTGATGTCAGTAAGAGACGTAGAAGAGAAACGGGCTAAATTCAAACCAAATTGGCATTTGCAGAGCATTTGTTCTCCCTGAGAAGTGGAGAAGGACGCTGAGTTCCCCCAGCCAGCTGATGGCCTGGAAGGAGATAATCCAGCCCGTGAGATGTTCTGTCTGAATGAAGAAGCTGTCCAGAGCAGTAGGGTGAATTAGGCCAGGTCAGCACTGTGCTGACTCCTCTACCCTTGGGACTGGTGCTGGCACCTGCAGAGCATTGTCCTGCAGAGCATGGATGCATTCCTCAGCTTGCAGCTGCCTTGGAAATGCTTTTCTGTGCGTGCCAACCTACCTCTAGAGCTGCCATTTTCTGAAATACCTGTGTTCAGCCATCTAATTGAATTCCTGAACCTTGATGCGATGCCACAACTCTACTAAGTCCTAGTTCGCTTCAAATTATATGTACATTCCTGAGTTTTAACATTCCTTTCAGCAAATGCATCACTTAGAAAATGGATGTTAAACCAGAAAGACACAAGCCAAACCTACAGATTTCATATCTCAATGGAAGTGTTTCAACTCTGTGTTCCTCCTGGCACATATGCATGTCTCAGCAATATTCAGACCTTTTCTTGAATTTTGTGTTTTAACTAAGGAGAGTATTATAGCATTTGATTTAGAAATCTGAGAATACATCTGGCATGGGAAGCAGTAGCTCCACCCCACACAAGTGCTCCTCAGTCTTCTTAAGGTCCCACTCTCCCTTCCTTAACAAAACCATCACAAGGACCAAACAAGCAAAGCAAACTTACACAAAGATGTATTAAGAGTACCATCTACCAATTACTGTGTCTGCAGCTTCTGCAAGTGAGTCAGGATCAAGTAAAACTTTGCAACTACAAAAAATGTGGAAGTTGTTGTGATGTGTGAGAATGGAGGTACCCTGCCAGGTTCCTTGCAAGGTTCCACATTGGCCAGGCTCTGCAGGTGTCCCCAGAGAGGAAGACACTGTCCACTGTTGTATTTAGCTTGTCAGTGGGTGTCCAATCAGTGATGTCTCCTTGGCTTATTTGTAGATTGTTATAGTGAAGCACTAAGGATGTACAAGCAACTTCTCTTCAGCAGCCAGTCTCCTTCTTATCCAGAAGGACTGTATGGAGCTTTTGGGGTAACTGTTGAGTGCCCCTGAAGTTACCTTTCAGTTTTCTTTCAGTGAATCTGTATAGCCACTCTAGCATACCAATTCAGTTTTCTAGGCTATGTAAAGTCTCTTCCAAGGAAAGAATGATGCTAGGGTGCTTTTCTTGTCAAATTTTTCTACTTGCTAAATTGTAGCAGCTCCTTATATCCTGCATGGAAGCATAATTTTGCAGGATCCTTGTTTCATCCCTTGACACTTAGAAATCCAGCTATCACTTTTGTCTTTCTGTTTTCCTCAAGGCACCAAGACCTTATTCATATGTCCAGCTTGGTTCTATATTCTAAAGGCTAAAAAGTCTGATATAAAACTTTTTTTTTTTGCATGAAGAGAAAATCCTGTGGTTTTTCTTTCCTCCCTAGTCATCTGTGTACTTTCTATAAAGCTAAAGTGCTTTATGCCTCCTTCCACCAGCATGGTACCTCTGTATCAAATAGAGTACAGGTCTGAGACATGAAGTTACTTAAAACCTCTGAGCCTGAAAGTTCAATTCATTTTTGTCTGTTTTGAAAACTAGATTTTGCAGGAAAGATGGAAAATGTTCCATTCTTACAATAAAGACAGGAATCAAGAGGAATATCTGCTACCATGCTCTGAGCTTTCCTTGTCAGATGGAGAAGCACGAGCCACAGAGTATATGAACAAATTCAAAAAAATAAACTATTCTTCACTCTTTTACCACAGACTATCCTCTGGCTTTAGCATATGGCCAGGATATCATACAGAACAACAGTTTCTTAATATAGATTAGGAACAGCACTGAGCCAACTGCAGTTTCAAATCCATCTGCCCATGCAAAAAATAGTTTTTCACTGGGATCTTCCTTCTAATGCTGACTTATTTCTGCCCACAAACCCCTTCTTCCCAAATAACTTATGAAACAATGCACTTGAAAAAAAATTAAAAGAAACAGAGGGTTCCTGCTATCCAGTGTCCCTACAGTGGCCTGTCATTAGGCATAAGGCTCACTGTCTTCTGAGGTCCTGTCAGGACAACTTTATAGTGCTTGTTGTCATTGTGTTGATTCTGCATTCTGTGACTATCCATATGCAAGCTTTCTCCTATAATCAGATTTACCAGAGCAGACTAGTGTCTATGCAGAGTCCCTCTGTAGTCTGTAACATTCAGACTACATTGCAAAGATCTATGGCACTCCCACGACCTGCATCCACTGGGCTATTTCTCAATTTTCTTGTTGCCTATCCAAGATTTCTCTTTCTAAGGGGGAAAAAAGTTGTGCTACCTTTTTCAGGTGCTGGGTGTTTTTCCTCAATCTGTTTTTTGTTCTGTGGGGTGTTTTACCCCCCAGTTTTCTTGTTATTCTTCCCAGACTTCTGATATTCTTACTCAAAATTTCTTTTTTGCATGATAATAAAAATACATCCACCATATTTTCAATCTCTTCTTATCATTATCAGATCAAAACTAACTACATTTCCTTCCAACAAAAACAAGACTTCTTCAGCAATTTGTCGTGAGTTTAAATGTTTCTTCTCTAAATTGTCTGATGAAAACATTACTCATATTTGTAAAAGGGAGTGAGGGTGTGGGATTAGACGGTTTAATATGACTGCTTTCTCTTTTGCATTTTGAATTCAATACTGCAGATCAGGCACTGCACTGCAGCATGCTTCCCAAAACTCACAGGAGCCCAGCTCTCATCTCTCTTGTTTTTGCTGTCTATTGGTTTAACTCCATACAAGCCTAAGAGATTATACCAATAAAAACTTGAGATGATACATTAGAGAATCAGGTCTATTTTAATTTGATTTTTACAAAGCCAAATCTTTTCCTAACTCAGTTCAAGGCATTCAGAATTGTTTCTAGCTATTCTTCCAAATTATTCCCTTCAATTTGGAGCCTGCTGTTGAAGTATCTTGTATATAGCTCAGCCACTTCTGTGATTTTGCTGCATTTCAGTGAGCTCCCTATCACATACATCACTCCCAGAATGAAGAAAAACTTTTTGCACAGGCAGAAATGAAGCTGTATAAGCTGAAGTGGCTGCATGAAGTTGTGCTGAAGCTGTACTCATAGATTAATAACTATAAGGAAATTGATATTGAAATAAAATACTACATAAACAAGTTAACAGCCTATGTAAATCATAGCTGGCCATCACCCATTAACTCAAGAGTATCTATTACAGAATCCTTGGACTTTCAAAAAAAAAAGTTAGAAATGAATCAGAGGCTCAAAGTGCTTTTTGGTAATTAAATCATTGTCTAGATACACATTACAGATTCATCAAAGGATGAGATTTATGTTTTCCAATAGCTGTTGAAATGGTCCATTAGCTGTTCTTGCTCCCCAACAGGAAAAAAATTTGTAGGTACACAGCTTGTGGTAATTGGGAGTGGGGCTGCAGCCGAGCCTCATCCCCAATGGGTGCAGCTGTGAGAAGCAGGTGAGCAGCATTGAAAGCAAGAGCTGAAATGCAGGTGATTCCTCATGACAACCCAGATCTAAAATACACTCCAATAAAAGTTATCAAACAAAAACATCCAGGGTTTCCCAATTTCCCCTTAAAAGATGTGAGCACATAACAATTTTAGCCTCACTTCCCCAAAAAAGGAGAATAAAAAAATCATGTGGCCTGTGTGCAATGTGCCAGACCACCCTTTCACCTGGTAACTACTGACTGTAGTTACCTATAATAAAAAGAAATTGTTTAGGGGGAAAAACCAGCGTGGTATTTTATTCCTGAGAGTGTGGGAACATAGGGAGTCCTTAATTTGGTGGTGTTGGTGTTAAATGCAGCAATAATGAGACGCACATTACTTATTTTTTTTTACTGTGAGAATTTATATAACAGTAAAAGTGTAATATTTGCTGTGGGAATATTCCACAGTCAAAAGAACTAAAAATGTATTTAGATATGTACATGCTTGGCAAAGAGCAGATTTAACTCAAGAGCAAAAGTTCTGCTGGACACAGCCAGGATGGGATCTGAATCCGCAGCATGCAGGTGGTTAACTGTATTGCTACTGGACTCAATTGGAAGCATCTTTTAGGAGGCTTCAATCCCATGACTTATGAATCTCCTGGGCTGCACTTAGTGAGTCTTGGAAGAGAGCTTAGGAAAGCCATTTACTTAGGTAAATTTACAGAGTAAAGCAAAGAGACAATAGGTGTTGCCTGAAAACTTGTTGGTATGGACTCTGCCGTATTTCACGGAATTACGGAACAGTTGAGGTTAGAACGGAACTCCGGAGATCATCTGGTCCAATCCCCCTGGTCAAACAGAGACACTTAGATCTGGCTGCCCAGGATCATGTCCAGGCAGGTTATGACCATCTGCAAGGATGGACACTCTACAATTTCTCTGGGCAGCCTGTGTGACCTAGAGAAGTTATTTCTTAGGTTATATATAGACTCTGAAAAGCACATCCAATTTTTCTCTCCAAGGATGATATAAGGAGGTTTGTGATTTATATATCAATAGTTCAAAAATACATAGAATCATACTCTAAAATCCAGTTTCTACCCAAGCTGATAATATACAACCATTTTGACCAGCCTTTTAGTGTTTTCCATCATATTCACTCAATTATGCATTTTTTTCTACTTATCTACTCAACTAGTAATTTTTTAGATACTCATCTTTCTCTTTAGTGATTAAATACAGCCATTAATGAAAGATTTGCCAGAATAAGAAGTGAACAATTACTGCTCTGTACAAATGCTAACAAGAACATTTCTTAAACAGCTAGAATAAAGTACATGGGAACTGTAAATGTCAGTCTTCTGCAAAATAAAGATAATTACAGCAAGATATGCACTCTTGCCCACTTTTAATGGGCGGCCTGAAAGAGTGATACAAAGCTTGTGCTTTTCATCTAGGTTCTTACACCCTTCATCTTCCCTCTTTTGGTGCATCTTCCCACGGTGAGGCAGCTCAGCCTGTGCCTCACCAGCTGCAGTGCTGGCACTGAGCAGGGAGAGCCCTCCACTCCAGCATCCACCCAGCCTGATTCCAGCTCTGTTTCATCTTTCTCTTCCTCTTTGTGTCTCCAAGCATTCATAATACCTCTTACTCCTGGGGCTATCTGCATGTTCTGGTTGCTTAGAAACCATTCCTGAATGGCTACAGAGGGTTTTAAAAAACTGTCTTCGATAATTCTCCCACCTCTTTTCTCATAGTGGAGTACTGTTTTGAGTACTGTAAGCAATTCTTTTTAACTTTCATTTTCATTATGTTTAATGTGGTGGCTCTTAGGCTGTCCTCTGATCTTACAAACACCACTTTTTTTTTTTTTTGCTTTCCTTTTCTTTCATCTTTATGGTCCAATGTAACTTTCAGTGCCACAGCTCTGTAGTATCCTTCTGATGCAGAGCAACTGAAAAAGTCATCACAGCCAGAGCCCTGGTCACAGGATTTGTCTGAAGGGACAATGCAAAATCACAAAGGTCTAGTCCTAAAAATGTCATGAGAGCATAAAAAAGAGCTGCTCCCTTTATCCATGCTAACTTGATGTTATCAGCAAACGTAGAGAATGTGCTTCTGAGGCTGAGAAGAAATGTGATGAGGTCTTACCAGATTAACACCTTTATAAAGATTAAAGGCTAAAATATGTAGCAGATCCATTGTGAGAACCCAAATAAGAGCAGAAAAAAGGCAAAAAGGCTCTTTGTCTTCACAATTACTTAAATAGACAGAGCATAATTTACCAGTAGCCCTGTAGCTACATTTTTCTGTTTTATGGACACCATTAAAAAGTGTATTTTATGCTAAATACTGATTTTCAATATTCTGATACAAAATAACCAGTGTTCCATATCCAGCATGGGATCTTGTAATACACTTTATTAAATCTGTGGATGGAGTTAATATTTTCAAAAAGACAACACATTTGTTTCATATTTTGGAACTCTTGACTTTATACCCACATATCCCATAATTCCCTGGGTCAAATATAAAATTTATTACATTCTTTTGCACCACTAATGTGTGTCTGAGTCTAATGGATTTTCTAGCTGACTGTCTAAAAATTCTGTGACTAAGAATGCAATAACTTACTGTGAATAACTGGCTATTTTGATTGTCCTACATAACCTGTATCACGAATAAACTCTGGTAGCTGAGCAAATAACTGCTCCATTAAAATGGCTGTGGAAAAGTTTCTGGTTAAGACCAAGAATAGTCACTATTGTCAGTTGTGCACCTTCCTTATCATCCTCACCTGGAGTCTGATCTTTCCCAGCATCCTGGCACAGAACATTCCCTGATGCTCTCTAGTTATAAGTGCTGAAGGATCTGCAGATGGACAGACTTGTGTGAAGGTTCATGAAAACACCTGGTTGTGCTAGTGCAAGTCAGGCTAGAGCTCCTTCTCTTTAATGAACACAAAGATACAGTATTAGTTTGTTTTTTTACTTATCTGTGTTTTACGGTGTTCCAAAACCAAAACTACTGTGTCAGCTATGAAGCTTTGAGAGCTCAGAAGTCAGATTTAGATAATTTTTAAAAAGTAGTTTGAAAGATGAAGCTGTTAGTGCTAAAGCCAAAAGTGTGCTTGACACCTCTTGTTATGATTACAGAGACAATATCCCTGTCTGGAGGCAGCTATGGCTTCAAGTGGAGACATAGCATGATGGACCCTCACACAGGGTCTCCCAGACTTCACTTACACTGCTATGATTTCCATCCTGCAAGATCTGCTTCCATAAGCTATAAGAATGTGACTCTTCCGTCCTTCCCCTGGAAAGTCACCTATGTCTTGCACTGCAGAAGAGCAGGGAACAGACTAGCCCTTGATACAGGGGAATGTCCTTCTCCCTGCCATCTGAACATAAAAATCTCAGAAACTCTTATTTCTACCACTCTTCAAGTGATTTTATTGCTGCATCATACCCCTACCTTAAAAGCAATGCTCATAAGCAGCACACATTCAGGGTTTTAAATTTGCACATAAGCAACAGTACAAGAGTGATGAACTCTTCAATAGATCTGAGAAGATTCAATGGTCACCTTGCTGTTTTGGCTTAGTCCTGTAATCCTATTACTTCTCTTACTTTTTCTGCTAGTATTTTAAAGGACAGCTGAGTGCTTGCATCTCAGTGTCCTACATGCTGGAGAAGGAGGGAGAGGGAGGAAAAACCATTTATTTTGCTGCCTTTATTCCCATGAGAACAACTAATCACGTGGGAGTAGAACAACAAGTTCTGCTAGGCACACAGAATCTGCTTATGAGACAGCTCTGCATGCTCTTGAGGTTTCATTAGCCTAAAGTGGATTTTTTCCACTCCTCCAGATCATTGTTATTTCAAAACCAAATTTATTCAAACTAGGGAAAGACACATCTCCTCAAGTATGTCAACTTCAAACTCAAGCACAAAATGTACTATATGTATTTTTTCAATGATTAAAATACGCATCAGTTGCAACAATGGATTTATGGAAAACTTTCTTTTCCTGCTGTAGGGAATGCTAATAATTAGTGTGATTTCTGTCATCCTTCTAAGACACCTCTGAACCAGGAGCTATTATGGAGAAATAATTTTTCTATATGGGCTGTCTTGCAAAAATAACCAGTTCTGTGTTTGTTATATGATAGTCTAGGGAGAGAGTAACACAATAGCTACACCCAATGGCAACTTCACTAACAGCTAGTTTTCAAAGAAAACTAGGATTTTCTTACCAGGGACTCAACAAACAAGGTTAAATATAAATACTTAGGCCAGTTTTAACAGTTCTTTTTTCATAAAGATGAGTGCATTTTTAAATGGAGGTACACTGAGTAGTCTTTGATAATTCAATTTTTTTCTTGCAATTTATCATTTAATGCACAACAGTGTTGTACTTTTGCCTGGTTTATTATTTTCACTCAGACTAACATAATGAATTAAGCCATTTATTCTTCTTAGCAGATTCTCAAGTTTTGGAATGTCTATTCCATTGTTGTGACAAAAGTAGCTTTCAGATTATTAACCACAGGAACTGATGCTATGTTACATTCTGGGTTTGCAAAGAGAACTATAAGTGATGCTCTAACGTGCATCACTGGAGACAAAATATTTCTCCAGTTCTGTAGAACAGCATGTTAGCCTCTGAGACTACAAAAACCAATAAAAAAATAAGGAAAGGAGCCCAGTTCTTGGCTTCTGAATTTTATTAGGACAATGATTTTTCCTACTGCAATGTTAGAAAATTTTCATGGGAGCTTAAAATTTCCATTTTGCTTTAAGGATAATGAAAAACCATATTACATTGTTGCTCAGTAGGTACAGAATTATACATTGAGTAGAAAGAGTAGAAATAGTAGAAGTAGAAAGAAGTACATTTGGGAGCTGGCTAATTGAGCCAGACCAAGGAAAAATAAAATGAAGAAAACCATAGTCTGAAATTTTAGAGTCAACAGTGCATGGGACACAATTTTGATATCATAAAATTAATGTCAAAGAAAGATGTGAGAAATAGGAAGAAATAAAACAATGGACTTGCAACCAATGCTTCTGGTGAAAAGCAGAGACCTCCATACTATGATTTTTCTCAATTTTATTTTTGCATCACAACTACTTTAAGTTTGATGGATTAACTTTTGCCTCTGAAAAAGTGGCAAAATATTGAATTTCAGTTAAGTTTCACTACCAGGAATTTTGAGGTCATTCCTCTAAAATTTAACAAATGAAAGGTTAGAATTTACATATGTCCTTATAGTTTCTGAACTTGTATGGTTCAAAGATGCATTTTCCAGTCACTCTGCACTGGTGTGAAAGAAAAGGGATTCATGAGCTGCATCATATTTTCAGAGCCATGAAATTCAGTGGAGAACTGATACCTGTCCCCTGCTCCCTGAGCAGTTCTGTTACATGACATGTTGCATGTCATAAAAACAAGTGATGTTCCTTCTAGACTCACAAGAAGAGTTGATCCTCCTCTGCAGCAAAGACCGCAAGATGTAATAAAATATAAAGGCAGAAAAGGTGCAAGGGGATCTTAGGCATGGGATCAGCCAATTTGCTTCCCCCATTACCCTACTCCAGGAAGAACCCAGTCAGATGCCAAGAAAACCAAAATGACACAGATTGAGCACAAGTCATCACTCAAATACACCAACATGTTATCTCAGCTTCACCTAAATAGGCTTAGAGGGGCAGCAAAGCCTCTGCTAAAATAGTGTGGCTATTTTCCTTTGAAAATACCTTCATCATCGTAAAAAAAAAGCCTTCATCACCGCCCATGGAAATAAAACACCCTCACTGACTCAAGGCATCTTTCCATACTCAGCCTACATATTTTCTCAAAGCTTGGAACTGCTCTTTGGTTTCATAACTGGAAGTTCAACCCAGCTGAATAGTCACCAAGTGGAAAACTGAAGTCCAAAGTTGCTTGCTTGTTAGCAAAAATGCTTTTAGTGAGGATCTTGTCGATTGTACTATTAAACCATATGTAGGAGCCTCCCACACCACATTCCTCAATCTGAGTTCTGCTAAAACTAGTTATGCTGATTGCAATTTGCTTAAAGGACAGTTAAAGGTTGCTGGAAGGATGTCAGTGTGTCTATTGCTGGAATATATGCGTTAAAAGAACAACAACAGGCAAAAATACAATGGGAAAACTTCAAAAATAAAAAGGTGTAATCAGAAATCCCTGTTTTAGCACAAACAGGGTTTTCATTTCCTTGCATGCAGTAAACCACTTGTTACACAGAAAGATCCCTGAAAAAGCTGTTTTTTCTCGAGTTTTATCACCAGTATTAGCAGACAC
The DNA here is from genome assembly GCA_013397155.1 of Irena cyanogastra. NCBI lineage: Eukaryota > Metazoa > Chordata > Aves > Passeriformes > Irenidae > Irena > Irena cyanogastra. Next base: position 912,740 of record VWZV01009545.1, on the reverse strand, counting down.
CTTGCGAGGGTGGCTCCTCCTCACACAGCAGTGTCCTCATAAGCGAAAGAAGCAACTTGGTTCTGCTAAGCACGTGTGTTCCCCATGTCGGGAACCGCTCTTCTTCTGTCATTTATGGAGAAAAATGGGAGGAGTCTCTGGTGAGACTGATGACACCTCGATGCCTCAGTTTTAAATGCAGAGCACCCAGAGATTACCCTGTCACTGATCTGGCCAGCCCAGCTTCACTTCAGAGTCTTTCAGATCCTCCATACAGAATTCATGCAGAGAAAAAAATAAGAAAAAATTTAAAGGATCCTTTCAAAGGAGAGGTGGCAGGGTTTTAGATTACGCTCATCCATCCAAGCTGATACTTACCTTCTCTATAAAGAAGCTGATGCCTTAACAGCAAAACAACTTCAGCTTTCAAAAGAACAGAAAGGCCTCGAGCTCACTCTGTAAAAGTTTTCCAGCAGAGGCACCGTTGTGGTAAGTCCATGTCATAGTCCTTTTCCTACTGAAATGAATTAACTCACAGAAGCACTGTGTTTAGGAAATTAGGTCTGACAAATCAAAATGCCCCATACTTGCACTTACTGAAGACAAGAGACTGACTCTGAGGCAGGAGTTTTTTGACTCATCAAGCTTAAATATCAGTTTGTATATGCAGCTTAGCGTATTGACTGTGACTAACCTATTTGCTGACTCGGGGAACAAAGCAGCAGCGTGACCAAATGGCAGTCCATGAGCATGCCCTGATTTTACCTCCTTTTCCACATTTACTTCCTTGCACACCTCCAGATTCATCCTGGGAACCAAAGGCCCCTTGTTTCAATTTTTTTGCAAGCCTTCTTATTTATGGTGTAAAGGTCTTCAGGACTGAGACCACACTTTGAGAACAAACTTTCTCTTGACTTTCAGCAATCCATGGGCATGAAGGGTGTTTTATAAGCACATGAAGTGACAGCTCCATAACCTAAATATCTGACTTTTTATAGCTGGCTTCATACAGCAAGGGCCATAACAGGGAATGGTAGGGTTGAAAAGGGTGTAAGAGGATATAATTATGAGCAGAGAAGCCACTGAAATGGGCTTGGTGTTGTGTGTCCACTGTGGGAAGGAAGTTTTTGGGAGACCTCACAGGCACAGGTGTATGGGTTGTTTCCCCCCCTCCCCAGCATATAACATCGGGTGATTTTTGTAGTACTCCTCAATCAAGAGTAAATTAACATTTCCTTGGTAAAAACTGTGGAGGGTTCACATTTAGCCACTTAATTCATTCACTTAAAAGGGTAATTAATTCACAGATACCACCACTTCCTTCAGGCTACTTTTTAGCATGAAACCAATATAACTGGTACCATCAAATAAGCAAAATAATTTCTCTGAACTGTTTTATTTTTGAGGTGGTAGTAGGGGAATAGACAAAGATCTGAGTCAGCCCCACACATCCCTGCTGGCTGTTTGATCAGCCTCATTTCACTGTTTGTGTTCGTGCCTGGCTGCTGCAGGATGTAACACCTCACTTTGTCTGGAAAGGGAGCAAGCATTCAGAATACATTACTCACAGGCTGCAGCTCCTGGCAAAGTCACCTTCATGCCACATCACTTGCAGGTAGGGAACACTGCACAGGGACTGCAACTTAAGAGGGAAGTCCTCAAAACCACTTGCCCCAGCTCCTGCACTGTCTTGCAGATAACTACAGAATGAGATTCTACTTGAGATTAAGTGGCTTATTAACTGTGTCCTGTTAGTTTCCAGGATAATAAAGACCGTTACAGCCTTATGATTTAATTTTATGCCTATCACAGAATGTGACAAATGGCCAACTTTCCTCTTCTGAGGCTAGTTTCTCCCTGTCCTCCTCCTACAACCAAGGGAGAAGGATGATCCTATATATGGCCATGAGTTCAGACTCCTCTGTACCTGATTCATTCCATCTCCACTGGCTATAATGAGAGCCCAGTGAGATTAGCCCCACAAAATTAATAGCTTTTGCAAGGGCTTCTTAAGCATGCTTTGTTGTCTCTTACAACAGCTCAGTGAAGTGAACATTCATTTCAGAAAGGCATCTGTTCTTGAATTAAAGGCACCATAGATAAGATTGTCTGATATCTTTGTCTCAGCCAGTCACCCTCATTTTGCTTTCTAGTCCTTCTAGAAAAATAGGGCATGCAAAAATACTTTGGAGAAATGGTACCTTGGAGTGCCTTGAACATAAGGGGTCACTTTCAGAGGCTCAGATCAGATGAGTCCACCCTAAACAATGCTGAATGCACCACTGCTTCACTGCTTTCATTATCCATAAAATTTAATTTTCTTTTTTCACCTGGTTGGAGGTTTTTCCTGATAGCCAGAGACTCACAAGCAAGTAAAATACCATCTTTCAATAAAGGAGAGAGACAGAGAGGATTCTAGCCCATGTATCTGTGCAGACATGCTCATAAACATAAAAACCATGTCCTACAGTCTCATAAATATGGAGGTTTAAAAAGTCAATACATTTTAAAAATAAATCTCATGATTTGAAGACCTTTCTAATCTTTGAGCAGTTAAGGTTGACAACACTGTAAATAGCAGCTTCTGGCCAAAAACACAAAGCAAATTTTAAAACTTAATGCAAAATGAGACAAAAGATAAATAAAGATGACCTTAAACTTCCATCAAAAAGTTCATAAACAAGATAAGCCATTCAGGAGAAAGGTATCACATTTGAAATATCTGCTTACACCATAAAACAATCTTTCAGATCCACAAGGCAGGTTAGGAAGGAGTAGTAATACATTTCCACCATCTGCCCCAGTGCAACGAAAAGAGAAATATAAGACTTTGTCAACAGATCCAGAAGAAACTCCAACCCTACAGTCTGCACAGCAGATGAAAGACAAGAATTTAAGTTTGGGCTGAGTCTTCAACCAAGTCATCAAGCCATTATCATGGCCAAAAGCTTCTTTCAGTCAAGTTCTCTTTGCAGCAAATCATTCCTATTGACAGCTCATTTCCAGAATCACTCCACCTGGAGCTCTAGGCTCCTCTTCTCTCAACCCAAACATTATCCCTAGCCCAAACCCTAAATGAAACAACCAGATTGCCCTCTTTCAAACCCATGCTTCCTCTATTATCTCTATTATCCCATCTTTGTGCAGACCAGGTGTGTAGATGTCATGAAGCATCTAGGAAAGCAAACTGCAGCATGTCAGGCTCAGCTCCTTATTTCAATTGCCTCATGGTAGTTACTTGTCATATACCTGGTATTGGCTTCTTCCTGGTACTTAGACTGCCCTATTCAGCAGATCTCATGTCTGTCCTTCAGTAGTCTTGTATGATCTAACTCTCCAAGCTTCAGTTTCTAGGTGTGTCAGACCAGAAGGTCCCTGATGTACATCCAGGTGCTCAGAGAATTGTTTTAAGACAACAAAGTTCATTTTTAAGTTAATTTAAAAGTTCATTTGCATAAATATAAATAGCTCATCCTGAGAAGGTAGACACAGGGGAAGCCTGCACTTTGAAAGTCATTAATTAGGTTTACAAGAAGTCCTTTTTTAGAAAAATTCAAGTTTTTTTTTTTTCTCTTTTATTTAGTATTGATTTGTTAATCATTACCATGCACCTAGACTGCATTTTCAGGACTTTTCCTTTGAATAAGGTAATTAAAATGTATTTAGAAATTAAGAAAAGTATTCTTAGACACAGACCACTCTAGAAGCCTGAACTTTGACATGGTCATTGCATACACAGAATAAAAATGTGTTTCCCATTAAGTGCTTTCATCTACCACCTGCAATGAAGGATAAGACATGAAAGAATTGAAGAAGCACCTTCTCAGATGCAAAGCACTGATCGTTCAGATGTTCACTTTAGTTGGCAATACCAAATCATGACCTTGAATCTCTACAGAACTACATTTTAAATTGGTGTGCTGGGTCTGTTAGAGATGAGGTTCATTTTCTTCATGGTGCTGTATTTTGATTCTACGATTTAAGCAGTGTCAACAATACACCCATGTTTTAGCTATTTCTGAGCAGTGTTTGCTCAAGGCTGCCTCTATTTCCCACTTTCCTCCCCCAGTGAGTAGGCTGGACAGTTGACCCAGGCTGACCACCATGGTATTGCATGTCATGCTCAGAAATAAAAACTGAGGTGTGGATGGTTTAGGGAAGCTAGTAATTGCTTGGAAACTGGCTGGGAATTAATCTGCCTGTGGGAGGCAGTGAGTGACTGCTTTTATATTACTAGTTTGTTTTTTGTTTCTTCTTACTCTAGGTTTTTTATCTCTCTTCATGTCAACTCATGAGTTTTCTCACTTTTTGTCTTCACATTCTCTCCCCTATCCCACTGTGGGAGCTAAACTGACAGCCAAGGTCAAAAGACTGTCATTGAGATGAATTTGAGTCAGGGGAGAACATAGTTCCTTCACAGTCTTTCTGCAATGATCCTTTTTGCCTTCAAAAGAAGTCAGAAATTGTCCAAAAGTAAAAAAAGTTCTGGTTTGCATGTGTTCACATGCATTTGTTGAATACAGGAACATGACCTCAACTACTGTAGGAGACAGCCTTACACCACCTGGACTTGTGAACAACATGAATCCAAAGACATGAGCAAATAATGTGTACTGTGTGCTCATCATGGGCTACTGTGGGTACAGAAAACTGGAGAAAAACTGCTAAAATATTCCAGTTGTATCACATGGACCACTGCCTACAGTACATGTGTGGATGCTCAGTAGCGGGAGAACTCTGGAATGACCACATCCTTGGAGAAGCAGGTTAAGTATCCTGATTAGACCATGCCAATGACACGTACCAGTGGAGTTCCTCTGGTGTCATGGTGTTGGTGGGGCTGGTTCTACTGCTGTCTTCACCCACGGCTGTGTGATGAATCCAAGCAGGTCACATCTCCTGCTTTTTGTATTTCCAGCCACAAGCAGGGGCCATAACCTCCACTGCTTTGGTGCCTTAAAGTGTCCTGGGCACAAGTAGCCCGTGTAGGAACACCTGCTGTGCATTTAGGGCAGATGACAGTGCCCTAGCTGGAGGTGCTGCTGGCCAAGCAGATGCTGAGAAACAGCCAGACGGGTGGCTGTGGTGGCAGGGAGGCTGGTGAGAGAGGCCAGACCCCACGGAGGGGATAGGGAAGCTGTGTCTGGTGAAGCAGCCTCTCAGGGACAACAGAGGTCCAGGGGTGTTAGGAATGGCACAGGAGGGAGCCAGGCACTGCAGGGAGGCAGCAAAGGCAGGTCCTGCATGGGGAGACAGAAATGGGGCCACGAGGCCTGCAAGGACTGTGGGAAAGGTGTTCATGCTGATGGCTGGCACAGAATGCCATCAGGGTCCACATGTGACCCATGCCTGGACAGGTGATGACCCACACCAGCACCTATGGCCAGGGAGAGCACTGAGCCATCGATGTCACCTTGTGCCAGCGTGGGACCCTGGGATCCCTAGAGGCATACCCTGGAGTCCCCATGTCATCTACTGTCCCCCAGCAGGCAGCACTGGCTGAGGAGCACCAGCCCTGCGGTGTAACCCGGCTCTGCTCTTGCTCTCTCTGTGCTCTATTCACAGAGCAAGGAGAAGAAATTAAGTGTAAGGGGCACGTACAAATGTTGGTTTTCCTGTGATGCAGCACCAGGGATTTACAGCCCAGCTCTGTAAGATCTGTGAAGAAGGGCCCCGGGCTCAGCTTGATCGTAGGGAAGGATGGGCTGATGTTGTAATCACTATCATTGCACACAAAGGTTTGGCTCCTTCTTCCACGCATGAGCTGCAGGACAAAACCAGGTCTGAAGTTACTGACGGCTGGGTGCAGAGGCTCTTTCACCACTTTTACCTTGACCCTCAGTGCCTAAACTGCTTCATTTAGGTGGCACTTTGTGACTGCAAATGACCGCACAAAGCTCGGTGCTTTTCCCTTCTTCGCGGCCGATGCCTCCTGTCAGACAAGCGCAGCAACAGCAGCATCTAGCGGCAATTGGGATGGTGGCTGCAGGACTGCAGAAACCACCTCCCAGCTAAGGAAGGATAAACCAGGCACAAACGGTCAAGGTTAGAAAGTAGCAAACAGAATAAAAAAATTCTGCAATAATTTTTATTTCAAAGTTGTATCATGTTTGCGTGCATACATAACATACAGAATATATATATATATATCTCCAAAACAAACTAGTCTTAACTCGTTCTTTGCTTCACACGACTAACACACATTACTTCGAACACCAACTGATTTGATGACAATATGTTTATATCCTGTTTAGCATGCTTAGATTTTACACGTCAGAAGCATAACAGGAGAGTTTCAAGGGAAATTGTACATGTACATGAGTACATGCAATTATGGTTTTATTAGGTACTCAGTCAGTGAACAGTATGATGTCTTAAGCATCAGAGAAACATTAGATGTACAATAAGACATTCAGTTCTTCCACAAGGACAGGATTTTACCTCGTCTTTCCTATGCAAGTTTCAAAACAATTCGATTTTTTTCCTCCTTCTCCCTTCTGGCACAAGTCCTGGGTTTTGTATGCCAAAAAACCATTGTTCAAGATAGATGATTTTTTTAGTTAAAACATGCACTTAATCTACATCTCCTCACTGCTATTGTACTGAGTCTGGCTGGAATGGAGTTAAGTTTCCTCACAGCAGCCCATCTCTGTTTTAGATCTATTATCAAACTAGTGCTGATAACACAGGTATGTTTTAGCTGTTGCTGAACAATATTTGCATGGCACCAGAGCACTCTTTGTTTCTCGCTCTGACCCCACATTGTGTAGCCTTGGAGTGGGCAGGGGGCTGGGAGAGGACCTGGCAGGCACACAGCTGACCCAAACTGACCAGAGGAGTTTCCCATATCATGAAACTTCATGCTCAGTGGTAAAATCTATGGGCAGTCTCTCCAAGGCAGCTGCTGCTGAGTTGCTAGGCATCAGCCTGCTGGTGGGAAGGGGTAAGTGATTGCCTTTGATTGCCTTGGAGTTTTTTGGTTTGGTGCTTTTTTGCCTCTTACCTCTTTCTTTCACTTGTTAAACTATCTTTATAATGATCCAGAAGATCTTTCTGCCTTTCCTCATTCAATTGTCTCTCTCATACTGCTCGGGGCAGAGAGTGAGCTTGCAGTGGGTCTGTTGTGTGATTTCTGGTCAGTGTAACCCACCACATTAACCTTCCTTTGCTTAATATCCTGTTCTAAATATGCACATTACACTGTGTCCAGAACCACCAAGTGCGGTATTTCACATACTGGTGTGATATTTCTGTGAAATTCCCGATTTTCACAAGTTAAACTATATACTAAAGGAAATACAGCATCATTTTTCATATCAGCTTACCCAGAACATTTCTTGTGTCTTGGCTTCTTCATCAGCTCATCCCTGGACACTGCCCTTGAGTTGATCGCTTACAACCAGTTTCCACCCCCTGAAATAACCACAACAAAACTCAGTCTGGACTTGTGCTCCTCCAAGTCCATTCCTCATCCATGAGGCTTTTTCCATGAAGCATATTTTTCATGGATGAGAAGAACCACAGCAAAAGGGCATCTTTCCCCTCTATTCAGTTTCTGATTAGAGAAAAACTGTCTTAAGCAGCAAGGCTCCTCCTTTTTCCTAAAATCTGGTATATGTTGGCAATGCATGTACAGAAATCCAGTGCTTAAATACTAAGGAGGATATACAATGAGTATGTTTATTCCTCTAATAGCAAATCATATCACTAACCTTGTCCAGACCTTGTGTAAATGCAGTTCTACACCCTGCACAAATGTGTGTCACAAACTGTAGCAAAGGAAGATGATTTAATTCATTTGCTAGGTTATTTTTTTTTTCAATTGCCTATATCAACTATCATTCCTATGCTTTAGGACAGAATTACAGGTTCAAAGGAGGCTCATCACAAGGAGTTAGAATTTTCCCTGTGCTGTATCAGTCTACAGGGAATGTGAAGAAACTGGGAACTCATTACAGTGAACACTTATTTTACAGGAAGCAAAGAGAGTACAATTTGAAAATTGCCAAGTACTGTGTTAACGTTGGAAAAAACAGGTAAAACGTGAAGCAGAGACTGTGAGCAGATAAGGAAGTATAATCTCTCCCTGGAAGACTTCTTCTCATAGGTAATTTCTTATGGAGTACGTTAATTTATTTTTCCCACTCTCAGACAAACAATCCCTATGTGTTCAACAGTCGGTGTTTCCACTGACAATGTATCAGCTTACCAAAGGGATGATTGCCCTAAATAAAAACAAAGTGGATGGCATATTTCATTTTCCCACTTATACACGCAAGACAACAGAAGAGAGAATTATTTCCTTCCTAAATCAGCATCATAGAGTTTTCCAGTCCTCTTTACTTGAGTCACTCCAAAGCCAGCTGCCTCCAGGAGCTTGCTGTACTCTGCTGCTGTTCGCTCTTTCCCTTCTGTCTGGACCAGCATATTCATGGAATACAGTTGGGTTTCTACAGGCCCACTTTTATCTTCATTCAACAGTGATTCAACCAGCAGCACTCCACCACCTGGTGGAGAGAAGAGAAAGAAAACACACCCTGAGCAATGAAAAGCAGCCTCTACATTGAGTCATATTTCAGCATCACAGAAGCCAATGAAAGAGCCAAAGCACCAGAGCATGTCTTTGCTTGGCTATGTAGGTACTGATGTCCCAAGGTGGAAGGAGGTTCTGTCACTGGGATAGAAATTTCCCATTTTCCCCAGTTGACATTGCCAGGACCTTACTGATTTTGCTCAGATGACTCTGCAGGCAGTGCTTTCAAAGCTCCTAGGGTTCAATGTAATGCTTAATGGGATTTTTTCTATGATGTATACACTTGTCTAACAGCACAGTGTATCTGATATTCCTTCTGAGAGCAGTTATTTTTAAAATAAAATACCACAAAAGATTAAAGTGTTAATCCTTCTGAGGAAAATGTCTCTTAAAGAGCTCACACAATTTTCTCATAAAAAAGGCACAAGCATTGGTAGACATTAGACAACCATTCTGTTAAATTTCATTATCTTATACAAAAATAAGCTAAAAGAGATGGCAGTTGAACCTGAAGCACAAAGACACTGCAGGGTCTCTCCCCTTGGAGATGGCTGAACCTCATCAGAGGCACATGGGGAGCCCTCACAGCCAGACAAGCAGACACAGAGTTCATGAGAGCAGAGACAAAGGCTGATGAAAGTGAACTACATCACCTCCAGCCTAATGGTAACACTCTTAGTGGCCTCTGGCATCAAAACATCGGGAATCACAACTTTGGTATTTATAATGTGAAAGGAGTCACTGCAGACTAGCCTTCTTTGGCTCCCTCTTTCCACACGTAGAAAGATGGGGAATTAAAAACAGAGCCACTAAACCAGGCACTGGGAAAGCAGTGATGGAGCCCACAAGGGAGCCATATGACTCTTATGAATCCTGGCAGTGCTCAGCAGCACTGGGACAGCAGTGTAAGAGGCTTCAGAGAGTCTCTCAACCTAAAGGCACTGACTGAAGGGCAGAAGGGAAAGTCTGGCACCAGAAAAATGCATGGAGCAGGCATGAGGACAAGCCACAGCTGCCAAGTACACAAGGGGATAAACCACTACTCACACAAATGAGATGGTAGAAAAAAACACTGAGCTTCCTAAAGCTCTCATCACTCTTTCTAACCCAACCAAGACAGCAAAATGCTCCCTTTACTGCTTACAATATTCTGACACATGTCCTGTTTTCCAGCGTCATACCTATAATATATTATAGGAGTTATTTTTTCTTTTCATAGTTTGTAACAGACAGTTCAGAGGCTTGTTAAGGAAGACCTATTGTCAGTCACATCTCAGGTCACAGATCTGCCTGAAAGAGAAAAGGTATAATGCAGCAAGAACATCTCTACCACATTTATTCCACAAAGTTCTGGCCAGTCATGAATTTCGGCATTTCTATTTAGCATTAGTTTAATTGGAAAACAGTTGTTTTTATATCCTTTTTAAATTGTGGAGCCCAAAGCTACACACAGTGCTCAAAGTGGGACTGCACCTATCCTGAGCATAGTGTGCCAGCCACTGCTTTCTGCAGCTCACTTATGCTGTGCTTAATACACCCAATGAGGCAGCTGTCCATTTTGGCCACCACAGCAAATTGGTGGTTCCTATTGAGCTTATAATCAACCAAAACCCCCAGATCCCTTCCTGCAGAGCTACATTCAAGCCCCAGTACCCCAGCCTATAAGTACATCCAGGATTACACCATCCCAAGTGCAGAATCTGGCATTTGTCCTTCTAAAATTTCATGTGGTTGGTGATTGTGCAGTGATCTAATGTATCAAGATAACTCTGTAAGTCCTTTCTACCCTCAAGGGATTCAATGCTTCCCCCTAACTTAGCATCGTAAGCTATCTAGTTTAGCACCATTGGCAAACAACTTGGTAACATCCATCAGAGGGAAGACTCTTTTATCTTCAGTTAGAACATGGCTCAGATTACTTCTCAAACACATGACAAGAATGTGAATTTTGAAATCACTATAGATTGTTAATGAGGAACATTCAAACTGAAATTGAATAGAGGAATTTTATGCAAATGCACATACACACAGGAAAACAGCATCAGCAAACATTAAGGAAATTGAAACTGCTCCCTGTCTGCCCTAATGATGTGCTGTCTGGAAGAGAGTCATTATAAGACACTCTGTATTCACAGTCCCTTCCATCTGAAGGGACATAATATATAAATGTTATCAAACTTAGCCATCTGCATGGCAAATTAGGAAAGGGAAGAAAATAGGTGCAAAATCTTGTTCTTTGCATGGTATTTCAGAGGGGGCAAAAGGCAATTGAAGTCAGCCTTTTGTTTCTCAAACTTCAAAAATTAAAAGTGGGAAGAAATCCCACCATAGAAGAAACTTTCACATTTAAGGCCATCAGACAACATGCCCTCATGTATAAACCACCACGTTTTTAAACCTTCATGCAGAGACAAGGTCTACTCAAGCAAGCCTCCAAAGGTCAGTGGGGTCTCAATAAATGTTAGGTCTATCCTGAGGGCCAGATCTGCCTTAGTTGTTTATTGGGTTTTTTTTCCTTTAGACTTCTATCATGCTTATTCAAGTTCAAAGTCAGTTTACATTATGATACTTTATTATGAACTATTTTATTCTCAGAGAAGAATGTCCCTGAGCATTTCAGTCTTAGACATCTATATAAGACTGAGTTATTTTTCTTACCTTGGGGACTAAAAATCCACTGATGTATTGCACAATGATTTGAGAATAGTCAAGGTCTTCTGTCAAATTCGTCTTTCTGGACTGAGACACAGATTCCCTGGCTCTCTTAATTTAAATAAGCTTCTTTCTACCAGGCACAGAGTACAGCATCTGATCCTCATAATCTTATTGCTTCTGAGAAACACACTGGTTACAAAACATGTTATTTGGCTTTGATGTGTTCTTCTATCAGGTTCAGCTGTTTCTTCCATCATCAAGTATAAGGCTAAAGAAGCAGTGTGGATTAAAGCTTGTATCGTCAATTCATCAGTCAGCAACAGGCTGGCACCTCAGAAGAACTTGAAAGCTTGTAACAAGCAAAACAGGAATCACTACAGAATAATACCAAGAACCTGAACTCAGCATGATGAACCAGAGTTCATAAACCAAAGCAGAATATTACTTTAGGCTTATTCAAAAGCATAGCTTCTCCACTGAACTGGCTTTTGATGTGGGAAGGCTTCACAAAAAGAAACAGAAGATAGCAAGAGATAGAGTGTAATATGAAGAAAAGCTCAATTGATCTGAAATGTATCTTGGCCAGACAGGTGTGGGGAACAGCAGCTTGCAAAACATGGTCAGTACATTTTCCCTCACCTTTTCTCTATTTCACTAGGCTGCTTTTTCCCCTATCCACCTTGATTCCTCCATTTCCTGCCTTTGGCCCTTTCTCTAAATACTCCAAGTTTCCCACAAGTCCCACAGTAATCACCACAAGCCCATTTAACTTCCCATGATGTTTTCACTCTGATAAGCCCTTTGATAATTTTTTTCCCGCCTTTCTTCTCAGCTAAAAGTATTTGGCTGAACTTCTTCATGGCTTTGTGGGCATCCTCCAGTGGTTCTCCACTAAGGGGACAGGGAGTTCTAATATTTGTCACTGTGCTTCTCATTGCCTGTTTGCTAGCCTTTGAACCTAGATGTGGCTGATTACTGTTTTTGTCTCTTGCCTTTGTCTGTGAGGCCGAAGAGCCCCTAACAATCTGTCTCAAAACTCAGGTACCCTCACATTATGGATTTCTTAATATTCTTAACCTTCAAAATGTCCTACTATATACAGCTCAGAAACAGTATCTGTTTCCCGGCTTCTAATGCTACAGGGTCTCTTGTGTTGCCAAAATACTAGGCCTAAACATGCAAATTCAGAGCAAATTCCAAACTCCAGAAAAATGTACAACTCCTCATTCTGGACATTGTAGCCCAGAATCTGTGAAGCTTGCATTTAACAAGATATAATTTTTAATTTTTGCATGTTGTTAATAAGCATTGAGAGGTGAACAGTTTTATCAAGCTGTGGCATCCTTAGCATTTCTATCATAGCTTGAAACTGCGGTATTCCTTTTAAATAAATGCTGAAAGAAGAAATCAACACGGGCAGTGCTTCATTTATCACACAGAAGGTTTATGGGTTGAAGACTGTATTCCATTTCAAAAAAGCATTACCTGTTTTAAAGGTAGAAGATACAGCACAGAACAAAGACTTAATATGTATCCTTGTGACAACATGAGTCTTAAGTCATTCTCAAGTCTCATACTGAGATGTTGGAAAAAACCCAGTAAGTTTTATGTGCTTTAGGTCAGCCCCTGACAGCCTGATTGCACCAATATGTAACACTAAGACCTATTCCCTATTTTAAGGGATCTGTTTCACCTGTAACAATGAAATTGCTTTTAGCAAGCCTGGACATGTGTATTGCACCCTTTCAGAAGCTGCATGGTGTGAGAACACCCAGTTCTGAAAGGGCTGCTCTACGGGCAGCCTTTCAGAAGACATTGTGCTCAGGGAGTCAGTGTCTTGGACAGGCCATGTCTGCTCTTAGGGCCTGAGAAACTCATGTGTTATTGGGGTAATCTGTAATCCATAAAATATTTGGGAAAGGTAAACTGCATGTGGACCAAGGGGCAGAATGCATTGATCCTGAGCAGGAGATTTTTGTACATCCAGGAGTCAGTGGAGCATGCCATGCTGCATGCCCAGGGTGGTGTCAGGCCTGTGCTGTGCCACTATTATCCCTCAGCTGCAGGAGGGGCTCAGGCAGCTCCCATTTGGTGCCACCACCCACACAGCCTTGCCTTTAACAATGCAGCAACAAGCTCTTGTGATAACAGCCTCTTTTTTGTAAGAAAATGATAACCCAGATGACCCAAAATGAGGCGTTTCCTTCCACGGACAGTGTCTGTACAACGTACTGTGGGAAAATCCAACAGGGGCTGGATGGAGCATGGACATAGGTGTCTGGTTACTGAAGCAACATCAGCACTTACTTGCTATCTATATCTCTCTTCTTATTAAAAGAGCTGCTTTATCAAACCATATGTTGCAGGCCTTCCTTCCTGAATTCCAGAAAGCACCCCTGCCTTCAGTGTGGAGCATTCTCCATAACCCTGAGAGAGCTTCATTCAAAACATTGCGTTCATTCAAATGTTGCATTCATTCAAAATGTTGCTTCACTCAAAGTGTTGCCCAACACTGAGCTAGTCTACAATAAGGCTTTTTTGAAGGGCTAAAGCATTAGAAGGGAGAACTGTGGAGAATTTTGGAGGGAAAACCACACACCTATAGAAGCACACACAGTTCAGGACAACCAGTGGACAGGTCCCCAGTGCCTCAAGGGTTCTCTAGAACAGGTCAGTAGAAGAAGGGAGAGCTGAACCTTGGAGCCAGCGGGAGCCTGGAGTGTGGTTCCTACTATCCCACAGTGGTTCTACAGCCACAGATCCCGTGGAACAATTTCCCACCCTTCTGCCCTCTATTTGAGGTCTACTTTGGCAAGATGTTTCTAGGCAGCATTCAGTCCCCAGCCTGTGCTTGATCCTGCTGCAATGGGGCTGTAGTCTTTGTAAGCAGGGGTTCCTTATTCTGCATCCCCCCTGCTTCTTTCTTGCTTAGTTACTGTTTCTTTTGTTGTATTTGAAGCAGCATTTTCCTAGTGCTCAAGGCTGTGCCTCTTCAATAACCAATGAGTATGAGCAAGTTCTGAAAAGCAGCAGCCACCAGCTTCCAGTGAGCACGTTAAGATGGCAAATTTCCTGGCTTTTCCTGCCCTCTGCTGTTCCCTGTAACTCCCAGGCCATCAGGTCAAGGCCCTGCTGTTAGTTTCTGACCTCCCAGACAGAGTAGCCTGGGCAGCAGCTGACTTCACTCAGCCCAGCCAGTCTCAGCTCACAGGCTATGTTTCCTGCCCTGGGCATCCTTCTGCTCTGGGCTGAGTCCCTCCAGCTGTGGCCAGCTTTCATTCATTACTCCTAAGACATATTGGAGCTAGAAAGGGAAAGGGAGGAAGAGCTCTATTGGCAGAGCCATCTGCTTCAAACAGAAAACCTCCCATGCAGCACCATGAAAGGGCATGAACCTGGAAACAGCTTTCATTATCCAAAACACAAGTAACTTGGAAACCTCCAGCTTATTTCCTTTGTTCCTGCACAAGCTTAAAAAAAGTTAACATATCCAAGGACAAGCAAAAAACACAGACAAGAGACCTTATATATAGCAAGGGGTCATCAGAAATGTCTGTTGCAACATGGAAACTATAGAGCAAACAGGGTTTTGATTTGCCTGCATGTAGCAAAGCATTTGTTTCATGTTCTCTTCACAGTGTTTGTTATTTAGAAGAAAAAAAAAAATAACTCCCCAAAACCCAGCATTCAATTATGCAAGCTGTCCCACCATGTCTCTGTAATTGTAATGATATTAATGCCTTGTGTCTTCTGCGTGTACTGAGGCTGATTTCTCCCTGTCCTTCTCCTACAGTCACATGAGTGGGAGGCTCCTGTAGATGGGTACTGAGTAAACTATATCAAGCTCCTCTAGTATCCAGCTTAATGGGCAAATGCAATTACTGTTCCAGAAACAACTGCAGAAAGACTTTTTAGTGCCTTCTCCAAATGTTTCTCACTTTAGTAATGTGTTATTCTGCTTCCAAGAATTGCATGGGTAATGGCAGACTGTGTTTGACCAAATGATTTAAAGAAATGGCAGGAGACATGCAGTAAGGACAACCCAAGTACACAACAGAACTACTTGGCTGCATCTTCTTCCTACCTGTCTTGTAATAAGAACCCCTGGGCTTCAACCAGTCACTAAGGTACAACACTTTTTCATAATTTAAATCAAAGTCTAGAGGAAATAAAAAATTAATATATTTTTTCATGCAAAACCCCCCGAGGCTCAGACAAGGTTTCTCCTAGAACTCTGAAGAGACCACAAGGAGACATAATTTGGTCTGATTTTATTATATCAATATTTCAGCCATAAAAATGCGGGCATAAAAGCTCAGTATGGGGATTAGTTTTATTTTGCAGAAACACAAGTACAAATTCAGCTCTGCTTTTGTCAGATACAGTGTTAAAATCAGAGAGACTGATAGAAGCTGAAGCAGACACTACACATTTCTTTTGTGGATTGTTTTTTGTGGAACAGGTGTTGATTTCTTTCTTTCCCTCTCAGATCCAAAGGCAAGCCAAGCCAGGCTTTCAGATTTGCAATACATGCGCATTGAACATCTGTTATTAGTGAGTCTTCTGACAAGGTATCAGCTTACAAAAAAGTCAGCAGCCTTAACTAGAAGCTAAGTTGACCATTGCCCCCTAAGAAGAGAACAGCACATTTCTCAACCTTTTCTGTTTTGTTACATACATAAAACAGGTACTACTACTTCCTTCCTAAAACAGCATCATAGAGTTTTCCTGTCCTCTTTACTCGAATCACTCCAAAGCCAGCTGCCTCCAGGAGCTTGCTGTACTCTGCTGCTGTTCGCTCTTTCCCTTCTGTCTGGACCAGCATATTCATGGAATACAGTTGGGTTTCTACAGGCCCACTTTTATCTTCATTCAACAGTGATTCAACCAGCAGCACTCCACCACCTGGTGGAGAGAAGAGAAAGAAAACACACACTGAGCAATGAAAAGCTGAGCTATTTTTGAGCTGTTACTAGGACAAACCAAAGCATCAGAGCGTGTCTTTGCTCGGTTATGTTGGTACTGACATCCCAGAGCTGAACGGGGTGCTATGGCTGGGATGGAAATTTCGCATTTTCCCCAGCTGAAACTTACAGGACCTTACTGATTTTTCTTTGTAAGCAGTGCTTTTGAAACACTGAGGCTTCATTGTGATGCTTAATGGGATTTTTTGCTGTGATGTGTACACCTATCTAAACAGTACCCAAAATTCTCAATCCTTATACTTTATGCCTTGGAAGAGGAGTCCCTGCAGAGGAGACAAAAACTGGAAGTCAGACAAAGAGATCCTAGACCAGGTTTGTCTTATCTGCACGTGGCTGGCTTAGGGAAAGCAAAGGACTAAACCAAGGAACTCCTGCACTGAAACTCTGTCACCCAAACCGAGCATCAAGACCGGTGTGCTTCTCATTGCTGACAGGTCCGAGTCTCTCTGCCCTTCAAGAGTTCACACCTACCAGGTTTGCAAGCGTTGTAGACTTTTGCCAGCAGTTGTCTGCATTTGTCATCATCCCAATCATGCAGTATCTTGGATAAAATATACAGTTCAGCTTCAGGTATTGAATCATTAAAAAAGTCTCCTGTAAAGCAAGAATACGTTCATTATACAAATCCCCACAACACTGAGAGCAGAGTTATGCAAATATTTTCAGTTCTGTTCAATTCTGGGCTTGCAATGTCCTTCAGATGTATCAGACAGCAATGGAGGTACCAGGTGAAAGTCCTCTGTTGCACTGCATAAGGAATTTTACTCTCGATCAGTCTCAAGAACACCTGAAACATTTAAAGGCAATAACTCATCCTGAAACAGACTGATGCACAGGAAAGCATTTAGGTTTTCTCCGATGACAGAAATTCAAATTCAGACAGCACTAAGGAGATAGGTTCACATGGTTTCTGTCATGAGAAAGAAGGAAAGAATATTGCCTTCTCTAAGAAAGTTTTCAAAGATCTTTGGTAATCACAGAATTACTTCATAAATCTGTAGGTAAAAATACACATCTGTCATCTCCTAGCACTAGCTTTGTTGTTCCTTTTGTTTAGCACCTGACATCAGCACTTCAGATTTTTTTCTCAGCATTTTACTTTGTCATTTCTTCTCCCATTTTGTTGCATCTTTGTTTTTATACACTCCCATCTCTCCTCAAGGCTCCTTTTCTCCCTCTGAGCTTTGAGCCATTTTAAGCACTTTCAGCACTTTGAAGATTTTTGTAAACATTAAAAATGAGATCTCCCTAAACTCATTTTCCTCATAGATAGTACAAAGACTATAAAGGATCAGTGGCCTGAGCAAGAGGAATAGGAGCTAGCTCACCACTTTCATGGTCTAAAATATCTTAGGACTTGAAGATCAATCAGTTGTGACGAGAAAAGGAAAAACCCTTGTTCCTGGCATCCCTCACATCTGCCAGGAGGTTTGCACAGGAGAAAAGGGGAGTGTTAGGAAAATTTAGAACAAAGCATGGCAGATTTCAAAATTGCAGGATGATTCTTTTTGCTAACGTACCCTTGCTCTTAAGAAATGAAATAGTTCTCTTAGGAATTAATGTTGCTGAATAACTGAGTTGTGTCTCTGACAGCTGCTGAGGGACAGCTGGGACAGCTGCAGAGCTGGGCTGGGCTGGCTGCAGCCTGAGACACTGTCCCCATAAGGGGCAGCTGGACACCTGAGCCTCCAGTATGACACCTCTGAGCAGAGCCAGGGCTCTGGAGCAACAGCTGTGACAACACCACACCACTGTCCACACCTACCTTCGTGGAAAGTGATCTGATGCTCCTCGGGGGAAACAAATTGTTCTTTGGCCACCTGCACAACTTTGGGCAGGTCATAAATTGTGACGGTAGAATTTGGATACAAAGAAACACACTCTTGGGCCAAAGCTCCTCCACCTCCTTTGGGGACAGTAAAAGAAGGTCAGTACTGACACAAACTCAACCTGTTCAGTGACACCCCCATGAAAGTACACAGGCAATGATGCATTCAGCCTCATGGTAGCTGGCAATAAACATTTGCATCTCATGTGCTACTGGGAGGGAAGAGGAGGGGCAGGAGAAGTCACTGTCTCCATGTGCTCTGCAGGAAGGTCCGGGGCCTGCAGCACCCAGGCATGTGGGGTCAGCCCCAGCCCTCTCTGCTCTCATACTCCCTCCTAGCCAGGCCAGCTGCAGGTGCTGGAAGGTGAAAAATGAAAAACAGAGTCATTAAACCAGGCTCTGGGGAAGAAGTGAGGGAGGCCAGGAGGATGCCTGCCTTGTCCTGTGAATCCTGGCAGCACTCAGCAGTGCTGGGACAGCAGGGTGCTGCAGGATAAGAGGCTGTTGGCAGCACCTCAACAACAGTGACCGAAGGGGAAGAAGGAAAGGGTCTAGCACTGGAAGAGTGCATTAAGCAAGGCACGAAAAATGCTAAAGCTGCCACATCCACAAGGGGATGAGTGACTACTTACATAACTCAGACTGTAGAGAAAAGCATTCAGCTTCCTAATGCTCTCATCACTCTCACATTTCTGTTTTTAACCCAACCAAACCAGTAAAATTCTCCTTATATTTCTATGTCCTGCTTTCCACTGTTTTGCCCATCATAGGAGTTGTTTTCCTCTACAGAGCTTATAAAACACAGTTCAGAGCTTGTTAAAGAAGATCTTCCACTCACCTCCCAGGTCATAGATCTGCCTGAAAGGCGAAAGGTCAAATGCAGCAAGAACATCTCTGCCACATATACTCCATACTGAGTTCTGGCCAGCCATGAATTTTAGCATTTCTTCATCTGATCTAGCAATGCAAACAGAGACAGCACAGAGAGAGGGTTCCTTACCATATCCTCAGAGATTCCTATAATATAACTGCTGCTACATGTTTTAGCTTAAACAAAAATCTCTGGTTTTATTGACACAGAATATGTCTTCTTTGCATATAAACCTACCTTGAATATTACTGTATCAGGAGGGTACAGCTATGAATTCATGCATTTAAATAGGGAATTAAGACTAGTGAAATCCAACAGTGTATTATGCTGCTCAGTCTCAGAATTTCTAAGGAATTTTTTCCCTTCAACTGCCATTGCCTCTGTCAGAGATCTGTGATGTTTTTCAGATTAGGAAATTATATACTTCTATTCAAAATACCAGTGTCCCAGTAATTGATATTGTTGAGAAATAAAAACATTGCATGTTGCTGATGAGAGGAATTCTCACATCATCATATTTAATTGTCCTGAGCCATAATTAAAAACGTTAGTTTTATCCACAACAAGAAGAATAAAATTTCTATAAATATCCTAATGATTACCTGTACATTGCTCCAAAAGGGTCTTTAGATGAAACGCCAAAAGCTCTTTCATACTGGTTTCTTCCTTCTCTAAAATAGCAATTGAAAAAGCCTATGAGAGTGATGATATATTTCTCAACCTGTCACAAGAATGACTGGTGCTTTCCAAGGTCAGGGTGGGATTGCACTTTGAACAATCTGATCTAGTGAGTGGCATCCATGGTAGAAAGGCTGGAACTAGATGATCTTTAGAGCCTCTTCCAACCCAAACCATTCCAGGATTCTGTGAACCTGAGGTAAAGGTACAAGACTGATGCTATCATCACCATCACCTACACCGTGCTTGGTCATCAGTTTCATGGACTGGAACAAGTGAGACTCCAGACCCATATTAAACTGCCCCTATAAACCTTTGCCACAGAAGGATCCTTAGCTACCATTACTCATTATTTACTTTGTTCATGATCCACTTGTCCATTGAGATCCACTGTAATGATAAAGTGCTTTGCTGAAGGTGACACGTAAAGAAACCTGATTTCTAGTTCATCTCTACAATGACTAGGAAAACAAGAGCATACACAAATGGAAAACAAGGGGGAAAAAAGCACACATATTGGCCATGTTAACAGCTGAATTATCTGTTGCTTTTAATTTCTGATAACCAGCCAGCATGTTTATTGAGCTCTTCCCCAGAAACATATCAGTCAGAGCAGCGATACAGATGCTGCAAAGCACCAGACAGACAGCACACACAGCACTCCTCCTTACCTCACAGCATCAGCCAGGTACTGCCAGCACAAGTAGACTGTGTTGGAATAATACATCATAATATGATACTGAGACTTTGGACTCGATTTTGTAAGGTAGATGTTGGAAATTTCTGTGTTTCTGTAGAGGGCTAAAGGGTAAAATATATATATTTACTAACATATATGATATATCTCCTTCCCAGGTCTGTTGTACAGCTTGGTGTTTATCACCAGAAGATGTCTATACAGCCAAAGACACAGCCACATTAATTCTACAACCAAATCCTTCCACTGCAATGAGCAGTGGCTGAGGGCTGCTGAAATCTGTGTTGCCCCATTCCATCTAGGTAAACACTATCCCCTTATGCTTACTCCAGCACCAAACACTTCTATCAAGGAGAACGAAAAAAAAAAAAAAGCCTTAAAAGGGTTATTAATAGGCTTCTGCTCTCAGAGGAGGCTTTCAGTGTGCTCTATTTGAGTGAGAAGTGTTTGCAGACAAGTCTTTTTTCTGATCAACAAGGTCAGCAGGTGGGGGGAAAGTCCCCAAAAGAGCAGGCCAGCCGCACCTACCCTCCTTCAGTTCACTAGGGCAGGACCTTCTGCAGCCAGAAGAATGCCTAAAGGACTCCTAGAAATGTCCCCCACTTCCTCCAATGCATCTGCAGTGGCATCGCTCACCCACAGGACTTGCACACCAAAGGAATATAACAGATAAATCCTGCTCTCCCCAAACTCATTGGGCAACAACTATAATCCCTAAAACAGAACATGCCAACACAAGGCAGAGCAGGGGACACAACTTGTGAGACTCTAGCTAGTCCTGACCAGCTCTCTGATGGCCAGAGATCCTTTTAGTCTAAGTGGATTCCACATTTCTAACATAAGGAAAAACATCACCTCTCAGTTCTGATCAACAACCTAACAAAATAGTTCACATAATGGTAAAATCCATAAGAAAAACAAAACCTGTTCTAAATCATGCTATTACCATCCACCCTGGCATCTTAAGTTTAAAATCCTGCCCATACCCCAGAGCTTTCTTGAGACAAACTCACAGAGATCCTAATATCTTCTCCAAGGTCACATGAAGCTCTTGCACAAAGATGTTTAGGGATATAGAGCCCTGCACCTGTGTTTCGCTTTTTACCTGTGATCATGCTGCCATTTGCCTCTTCTCTTTCAGCTGAAGAATGAATCCTAAGAGAGATTCTCTCCTTCTTCCAGCTACATTTAACTGACTTAACATTTGGTATCACCTTTGCCCACATATCTCACTTTCAAAACCATCAGAGGTTTAAATCTTACAACGTATTCCCATTCCTCTGCCTTTATTACCTCCTTCTTGTGTCATCTCTACTGCCAAGAGCTTCAATCCCACACAGGCATCCAGCAGTCTTTTCATCCCCATGGTGCTGGCACCCAGACCTGCAGCAATAGCATCTGAAGACAGAGGCTTTCCTGACTCCAGAAGAAGATCAAACACCCCCAACTCACAGGCAGTGAACATAACCTGGGAGCAGGGAAAGATGGGAGTGAGGGATCAGATGAAAGCACAAAGCCTACTGCATTTCACAAGCTGCTTAATTAGGGAAAATATAAATTTAATAATATTTATTTCAGATAAACTTGTATTTCATATAAACAAGTCCAATTATTAAATTGTAGTTTATCTGAGCACTGATACAACATACTATGCATGTAATGCACTCATTGGTCTTTTTTTTCTTCCTTTTCCAGTGAACCCAGCCAATGCTTTTTAGTTTCCAGAAGTCCACATTTAGAGACCAGATTTTGTGTATAAATGTCCCTGCCTCTTCCTTAGTTTAGGAACCCATTCTCACAATCTCCTGGAAAGAACAAAGGTAAGACTGGGTGGTGGTGCTTGTGGTCTGTTTATGTTTCTGTTCCTCAACTAAGGATCTAACACATGTTTCAGTGGACCCTGGAGACTCTCTCATGGCTTGAAATGGAATATCCCATTCTGTGGATATTGTTTTCAGGGATTGATGTGAAGGACTACAGTGATCTTCCAGAAGTTTCCTCTCATCCAGGAGAACTGCTTCATTCAACCAAACAGAATTGCCCGGTCTTCCCACAGAGTTGTGTAACTTCTCCAGCAACATTTGTCAACCTTCAGACAGACATAGCTAGCCATACATTAAAAAAAAGAACCAACCATCTTTCTTTAGCCATACACAGTCAACCTTACAAGTACCACATAAACACTCCTGAAACAGTAACAAAGACATCAAGTTAATTGACTGCCTATATCTACAATGATTTGAGCTACAATGATTCCTGCACAATGAAGCTCCTTTTACCCTGAGTAAGAACATGGCTTAACCAAAGTTAAAATTGTTTCTCAAAAACATTGTAATAACAGTGTTAATTTGGAAAGCATTGGGCACTTCTTTTTTCTCACAAAGTGATTTTTCATTATCTATTTTTCCTCTACTTATTGTCAGTTCCGCCTTTCAGGAACTTATGGTGCAGCAGTATTTGCACAACCCAAAGAACATTCCTTCTGTTACCATGTTGGCCAGAGGTACAGCAAGGGACAATAGGAAAGTTAAGCAGTAAATGAGGAAAAAACCATCCATTCCACTGGATATTATAATTTTATGCCTGTGCTTAAGCAAATAACATCAGCAAACAATAAGAAGAGTGGAAGTACTAGTTTTGCCTTTGTGCCTTAAAAATGTTTGGAAAACCAGTCATTATACCAGTGCTTTCACCTCTTCCAAAGACTTACATTCAGGACCTAAAGAGAAATCCCTGGATATTTCTTTCTGCATACTCTAAGAGTTATATTTCTTACCTTTGAAATTAAAAATCCATTGCTGTATTGCATGATGATTTGAGGGTAGTCAAGGTCTTCTGTGGAACCCATCTTCCTTCTGGACTGAGACACAGATTTCCTGGCTCTTTTAATTTAAATAAGCTTCTTTTCACCAGACACAAAGCACACCAGCTGATCCACATAATCTTATTGCTTCTCAGAAACACACTGGTTACAAAATATGTTAGCTGAATTACTTGGCTTTGATGGGTCTTCCTACCTGGTTCAGCTGTTTCTTTGGCTCTTCCATCATCAAGTAATAGGCTAAAGAAGCAGTGTGGATTACAGCTTGTATTGTCAGTTCATCAGTCAGCAACATAGTGGTACCTCAGACACACTTGAAAGCTTGTAACAAGCAAAACAGGAATCACTACAGAAAAACATCAAGAACCTGAACTCAGTGCAATGCACCAGCTTTCATAAACCAAAGCAGAATCTTACCTGGGACTTGAAACTTGCTGTGGGCACAGTCCAGGGGACCCTGGGCTGGAAGTAGGGTACACCTCAACCCTTAGTGCAGAAGCAGCAAGTCCAAAGAGAAGCTGTAAGAATCTGTAGCTGTTTTCTTACTGTGATTAGTTTACTCTGATGATGGTCACTCATATAAAGCCCACGAGGAATTAAATCTGCATTTGTTACTTTTCTGTATTTTGCATGTCCTGCCACCCACTCTGATACCAGCTTAGGAAGGAATACCTGCAGCACCTCAGCAGGGGGGTCCTACTTGTGCTTTGCCATGTTTCAAAAGATCAGAGTGCTGAGGGGTGACAATACATTTTACGTTTTCCAGCTGGCTACTACAGTTTTCCTCCCCTTCTCTGCAAAACGAACCATGGGCAGCAGAAGGCACTTGGGAAGAAACAATGAAATGACTGCAAAGTGCAAGATGGGGCATGGATTTCAACTTCACACAGGACATACCTCATAGGTTTTCATCAGAAAATTAAACCTCTGGATGACTTTCCTGAAATCTCGCTGCCCCACTGTTTATTTCTCTGTCTCTGTCTGACATCTTGCCTATCTCACCTCGGGGAAGATGTGGCAACACACTGCTGAGGAAAGATCCTTTCCATCAAGGAAAAGACTCGGATTCACATCACACATTTAGTGACCCTTCAGGAAACAATGTTAAATTAAACCTTATTTAGGTAGTACACTGAAGGCAAAATGTTACAAACCAGCATTTTTTCAGCAGCAGCTTTCTCCATGCTTCAGATTCCACTGTATAATCCTTCTCTGAATCTGTACTTTCTAACTAAATTGTACATAATCACACATCGCCAGCCAAAGGTAACTGTTGTTAGCCAAAAAACTAGAAAGTTGTATGAAAATAAAAAAAAAAATTCTCTTCTAAAGTCCAATTCTACTTGTTTCTGAGAAACTGGTGCAATTTGATGCAAGCTTAAGGATTTCCCACTCCTGGGAACATAACAGCTATTCAGCCCCAAGCCATAAATGCACTTCACTTAAGGCAAAGTTATATGGTACATGAGTCTCCACTAATAAAATGACCACACAGTTGATTAAATACACTTGAAGGTCTTTTTCAATTATGACTAAATCTGTCTGTTGAGGATACCAGTTATAATCATCTAATGGGATTACTACTAGTAGTGAGATGTAGGAGAGAAGGCTTGCAGATAACCCATGCCAGATTGAGAAAAGCCACATGCAGTGTGAAGCTGTTTCCAAGTAAATTGTTAGTGAGGCTTAAAGTTTAAGCTCCTTTTAAGCTAGAAGTGCATTCATGAAGATGAAATTGCAATGGCTTGCTTTCTCTGAAAACCCTATCAAGATTTCTCTCATAGGGCTTAGACCACATGCAGGCTAAAGCCCTTATTTTACTACCATTACTACCAGTTCTATTTCAGTGATGCATTTTTCTTTGCCTAAATGACTCACTACAGTGAAATGCTACACAAAAAACAATTATGTCATGTTTGCATAACATTTGAAAGCAAGAAATTATCTATGAACAGAGGAGATTTAGTAAAATGAATGTGTCTGCCAGTGAGAAATGGCAGATGACACGATCTTCTCACACGAAACCTTCCTTATAAGCAAAAACCACAAATCCCAGGGACGTGACTACGATGAGTTTCAATAATGCCAGTAGGGAAACAACTGTGCCTTGCTATCATGACTAAGTCTCTCAGTATACCCAGCTTATAACACATGCCCTGGAAAGGCCCTAAGGTAATAGTTTGTGGCCTTTTTTTTAACAATCTTAAAAAACCAAGATACTCAGTATCATACTTTTTCTTTGAAATAGAATATGAAGTTTAAAATGCTCTGTTTCTTCTTTGTAGCTTCTAATTATTCTCATATTTTACAATAGATGCATTTTCCTAGTAACATGACTATTATTTCCATCACTTTTGACACACACCAATTTTCATTTTTTCCTGTTTTCATCACAACAACTAATAGCAAACACTTGGAGTGGGCAGGAAAACCTGTATATTCAGCTCATTGTCTAAGCAAATCCTCCCTTCCCTTTAGATTCATTTACAGTAAAAACCCTGAGAACATCTTTTAAAGTGCATCTCAGACAATCCAGAGTTGTTCTTGGTTTAACTTGAGGACTGCAAATGATCTCTCAACAAATAATTGAACTGATAGTCATTGAGATTTCTATCAGAGCCAAGTCCCAGCAGTTAAAAGTCATAGTCTTCCTGAGGATATCCAGCTACATCAGCTAGAAGTGGTAGATGCAGAAACTTTAGAGAGAGAGAGAGATGCAAAGAGAAAACCAAGATGGATAGCAGCTGAGGCAGGCTCTGATTTCAGAAATTGCTTGTGTTCTGTCAAACATCACAAAGGAAAATCATGGATATACAACTGCCTTAAACAGGCCACTTTAGAGGCTTGGCTTTGCTGGAGATGGCAGGAACACCTTCCTGCCCAGGGGAGGTGGTGAATAAAATACTCATTTTGCCTTGCTTGGGCATGCGGCTATGGCTTTACCTTAATACTGTGTTTATCTCAATCCATGAGTTTTCTCACTTTTACCCTTACAATTCTTTACCCCATCCCACCAGGGGTGCATGAACAGCTGCATGGAGCCGAGTTGCCAGCTGCTATAAATCACAACAGCAAGACTCGCAGTGAAAAGAAAAGACTGTTCCAGCCCTTCCCTTTTACAGGGAAGGTACAAAGTAACAGAAACCACTAGGCAATTCCTCAGAGTGTTGACAAACACATGTCCAGGATCATATGCAGAATTGCAGGGAAAATCTCATCTTAAGGTGATCAGTTCTTGTTCAGACACTTTGCTGGCAGTGCCTGGGAGCGACATCCCTTGATATTGTCCTACGAACAGTCCAATATCATGGACAGCACACCTGAACATCCCATGCAGAGCAGGTAGAGCTCACCTGGCAGGTGCCACAGTGCACATGCAGCTAGATTAGTTATCAATTAGAGAGCAATTCCAATCAGCCTTAGCCCTTCAAAAACTTCATAACATATGCTATGGCAAAGCATTAGCCTGAGCTAACTTATGAAATCTTTTTTTTTGTCAGGCACCAGGAGATTCAGGAGATGCAGCACATGAGGGGGTACCAGACCAAACTAATTTTTTGTGCTGCCACGAAAGAAGAAAGGATGGTGGTGCACATCATTTCAAACAAGCCTCAAAATCCCAGTATTAGATTAATATAGGACACTTAATTCATTCTGTGCACCCAGTTCTGAAGCATCAACCCAGTTCTGAAGAGTCAACAGCAGCTAGATTGCTGCTTTATTGCAAACACTAGAGACAGCTGCAAATTTACTGAGAAGCAGCAAAAGATACCTTCTCCAAAAAATATGTTCATTAGACTTGGGAAACACCAGATCAACAGAATGCAATGTAAGCTTACCAAAATGGGTGTTGTATCCACAATAACCAAACCTCAGAAGCAGGATACCAGATCAAGACACAGGCAATACATAATAAACACAACTTTGATCTGTACAGAAACACAAGACATCAGTGGCCAATTTTGCCCACATATTTATAAATTAAGATATTTCCCAAACTAGTTGGTTTAATTGCTGTCTTATATAGAAGGTAACAACATCTCTAGCTTTGCTATCAAACATAAGCAGCCGCAATAGTCTGTTATATGATCCTATACAAGAACTGCCCTAAAGCTGACATTGGTGCAAAATCCAGGTAGTCCTGATCACCAATTGACTCTCACTAGCTTGTCTTTATAGCCTTGTGGCACTGATAGCATCTTGTGTTCACAATTTTGGGAGCAATTGCAAAAATTCCCGTTTTCTCTGTCAGCTTTAAAGGTAACATATCATATATTTTTTATACACATACCTAATTATGGCTATGTCTTTATTTTAGGACACTGAATAGATACCTCTACAAAGGCAGAGCCAATTAGAAACAGGATTTGGATATGGTTACAGCTTTGGTATTAATTTTTACTAATATCAATTACTGCTGGCAATTTGACTTGCACATTATCAAAATTCCTTTACCACAGCAGGCAGTAATCAGATGGAAAATATCACAATAATCATATTGAAGGGCTTTGGCCTTGCTGTTGTAGCAAAGCTGTCGTTTGACTAAGCTGCTTCCTCAGCCACCTAGTGCAGGCTGAGGCCAGGAGATAAAAAGAAAATTGCAGGTCAAAAGGCTGGTAAGTGCAGAGGCTCATCAGCCCTCAGACAGATAAAAGAGCAGACATTCCTCAAGGATAAGAACAGGACTATGCAGTAACACTGTCCATAGCAACAGGAACTTAGATTTCTTACCCCTTTGAGACTCCTGTTTTTCTTTGCTTCACAAGGGCTGCAGAAAAACCACTCGTGGTTGCCACTGCCAACAGCTATGACAAGGCAGCAGCACATGCAGAGAGCACATGCACCAGCTCCTGCCCTGAAAAGGGGAGCTCAAGAGCTGTGGCCCACAAACTTCCTACCCTCTTCATCTCAGACCTTGCTGAAAGCAGTCTGTGATTAGCAGGGTTCACATCTCCAACAGGAAGAGGTCACATGCTCCCTTGAATCACTGGATGGTCAGTACACTTCAAAACCCTATGCATCCTCAAGAGCAAAGAGGGTTCCCACTTGATCCTATCCTTCTGGCAAGGACATAAAGGAGACATTGTGGTGACAGATGTGAAATCTCTCCTGGAGCTGAGTGCAACAACTGTTTTCTCACAACCGAGAAAACTCTCTTCCTGCCTCATCACGTGAGTTAAGAATTATCAAGAATGACAGCAGACCACTGGAACAAACACTGGGCATTTCCTGGGACTCAGTACATGAAATAGAGCTCAGAGGTCTCTTTCACTGCTGCCTACGCTTTCCAGCAGGCATGAACACAGGGCTGTAGCATGAAGTTGCCCAATCCATTGTTTAATAGGACTTACACCCTGTATTTATACCACACCAATCATGCTCACGGGGGAAATGTTTCCTCTAGTAAAGGAAAAAAACCTACCAGTTAAGAGTGAACCTGAGCTTTCCCCAGCAACAAAGCCTGATTTTAAACTAAGCTTAAACTAACAGGTATAGCTGCCTGACACAGGGCAAGAAGCTGGGTGAGTTCTTGGCTTTGCAAGGGAAGAACTCCAGATTTTGGAATGACACAGAACAATCCCCTCCCTTGACCACATGGCAACACTGTAACTGATGTGCCCCAGGACAGAGCCGGTATACCGGCTGACAGGCTACACTCAAACTGACATGCAACTTGCCATCCATCACAACCCCCAGGCCCCTTTCTGCAGGGCTGCTCTCCAGTGTCTCATTCCAGTGTGTACATCCAGGGTTGCCCCTTTCCAGGTGCAGAATCCAGCACTTGCCCTTCATATGGCTGGTGATTGCCCAGCCCTCTGATTAGTCTATGCCTCTCTGCCACTGAGGGACACAACAGCTCCTCATGATTTAGTGTTGTCAATGTCCTACCTTTTCTGCCCACAGCTAGAACTACGAAGATTTCAGCAGCATGGTCTAGTAAGAAATAAACCCACATGGATTCTGGAAGTAAAGCAGGCAAACTCAGCCAAGGATCCAGCTGAGCTGCAGTACTAATGTGCTTCTCAGACACTCCAGGAAATGGATACACTTTGATTTCATGCATCAGTGTGAGGAAAATGGCATCTGAAGGCTGTAGTTAAAGAGCACACATCCTGCTGAATTAAGAGTTGACATAGCTGTAACATAACAGGACCATCAAGAAGAGAAGCTCAACTTCATTATTCAAATGTGATGCTTTCAACAAACAAGTTCTTAACACAATATTTCTGCAGATTTTAATATATTGACACATGAAAACAGCAACTTCAGTTCACTGGAAACAGTTTTCTTTTTAATTTTACCATAAAAATGCAAAATAAACTCTTTCACTGTAACATTATAGCTTTTAATATTCCTGAGCTGCATTTTAAAAGCAAAAGTATTCTTAAATGGATTTAACAAGAGACACTGCAGCCTTACTTTTCAACAACACAAGTAAAAATAATTTAGCAAGAAGGCCCCTTTTTCAAGACAATGTTTAGCTCTTTATGTACCTGAAAAAATGTTTCAAGTAGCCCTATACCACCTGAAATAATTACAAAACCAAATATGTCAACAAAACATCAGAACAACTTTCAACCATTTTACCACTGCTTGTTACTTCCTACACCAGGTGTGCCTCTCTTACGTGGAAAGTATTATACAAAGGCATCACATGCCAGAATAATTTGAGCCACAAAGCTTGGCATCATACAGACATATGAAGAAATCAAAGCAGTTTAAAAGGTATCCTGCATAACTTTATAGTCAGTTTTAAGAAAAAATATCAAAGTCCTGCTATCCATCTCAATCAATAAAAACTCTACTTTGTTAAACATAATTTCATTGAATGCACCAGGAAACACTTTAAATCAAATCTGTAAGTAATAGCTTGTCACCTCTGAAGTTCCTATAGCTGGCACCCATCTATTTCTTAAGCCAAATAAGGTGATAAAAACTAAATACACTAAAATTAAGATTTAGAAAACTGAAACTGAAGAAAACAGGTTGGCTTTCAGCACTTTAGGAACTTGAGCACAAGCACAGGTGATTATACCTACATTGTGGTAGAAACCTAGAAAGAGACAACAAAGGAAGGAAGGTCACAAAAATCAGGCATCTCTTTTCTTGATTTCGGGGACTAGATGCAAGCTAAGAATTGGTTGAAACAATTGTGTTTTCTATAGCAGTCACACCGATGAGGTCTGGTGTCCAATTTCGTGGCCCTTTTGTCCTACCACAGCCGTTCAAAGGAGCCAAGGCCTCCACTACCCACTCTAAGCACTCCTTTGCTTACTCAGTGATCATCTCCGGTGCCTTCGTCTCCTGCTCACACTTCTGCGGCTACGACTCCGTTCTCTTCTGTCCCGCCTCCGTTCCCTGCTGCGCGTTCGTCTGTAACGGGAACGTCTGGGGCTTGCACTTCGCCGCCGAGGACTGCGGCTTCGGCGAGGGCTGTAACTCCTGCTGGAGTGTCTGTAATACCTCCTGTCTTTCCTATGCTTTTCATCCCGGTAACTCACATCTCTTCTGTGCCTGCTGCTCTCCCGTCTACCCTTACTCTCATCACTGTTTATGCTGCTACATGAATGGCTCTTTCTTCTCCTTGGCTCTGTTCCACATTTGTCCTGCTCACAGTGCAAGTCCTTCTTGCAAGTGTTCTGGTCATAGCTAGAGAGGCTCTTCTGGTCCTGGTTATCAGCGGGAACACATGAAAGTACCGCTGCACCTCTTTTGTCAGAACACCTCTCAGAGTTTGTAGTATGAAGATTCTGACCTTCTTTGACATGAACTTTGTCGTGAATGTTGCCATTTAAGTACTTGCATTGAGTGTTTACACTTTCAGGGGACGCTACTTCTATTTGAGAGCCAGCAGCCAGTTTGCCTGTAACAGCCTGTCCTGAGGTAGAAGTGATGCAGCTGGATGACACAGTGTGGGGAACAGCATTAGGGCTTTTCAGCACTTCAGTCTGAGATGCTTCGGTTTCTTCTTTGTTTTGATTAACTGCATCCATTTTCTTGCTCAGAAGATTGTTCAGTAGTTTCTCCCTCAGTTCCTTTTCTTTCCTCTGCAATCCCAGTGCTCTCTCTTTTTCCTCTTCCACACGTTTAAGCTCAGCCTCCTGGAGCCTTCGTCTCTCCTCTAGCTGCTGAAGACAAATCTTTTCTTCATTCTGTTCTTGCTCCAAAAGCTTTACTGTCTGAAAGGCAGTCAAAGGGAAGTGTAAACAAAAAATACCTGCTCCTGCTTCCAAGTTACAACATAACACAAAGGCAGCAATGTGGCAAGAAAATAAAATCTAACCAAGAGAACTTAACCATCCCAAAGTAAAATGGTGTTTCCTTTTCAAAGGGAAAAAAAAAAGCAAAACAAATCAACCAACTAAACCTGCTAATGCAAAACTGCTGTAAATTAAAACATTATTTGTCCACAATTCTTGAGAGGAAGTTTTGTCTTCATGGCTCCTCAATATAACAAAAGTAACAACATGTGAAATCTGCAGTATTGAAATACATTTATCAGGGTCAAAACTTGAAGGTTTCAGTCAAATTTAAAATTTAAAAATTCAGTCAAATTGAAAATGTTTTAAATTTTATTGAAAAGAACTTGTTTTAGATGATTGCCACCTGTGGTTCGTAAATGACTTATTACAATTAGTCCACACAAACAGCAAGTAATTAAATGGACAATTATTATGTAGAAACTGATTGTCATTTTGTCAATCACTTTAAAAACTCATGATACTGGAAAAGGTTCAAAGCTTTTTCTATTCTGACCTAGTCAAGTGGCTTAGTATAGACCTCAGAATTCTCTAAATGAAAGAAACACACTCTCTGTTTCATCAGATAACGTTTCTACTCCACAGCTACAAAGTTAAAAAGCCTGCAAAAGGCATCTCTGCCTTCTTCTAGTATGTAACTGATCTGTACATAGCACTTTGAGTTCAAAAACACTCCTGAAGTGCACTGGCATCAAGGAAAAAACCTGTCCTTTTCCACACAGCTTTTTGTTTCATATTCATATTTCATATTCAGTACACCCTAATATGGTTTTATCCAAGTCTTAAGCTTCAGTGTTTGAGTGAAAAAAAATAACAGTACTGTTAGAGAGACAGGATCCAACATTTGAAACCTTTGCTGACAGTACTTTTCCTACAGAAGAAACACTCTGTACATTTCAAACATTGCCTAATGGAAGTCCAATCTCTGAAACTGCAAAGAACAGTGAACAGAATTGCTGCAAGGCAGACGGGAAACAGCATCCAAACCAGAATTAGAAAAGGAGTATTGCATCTTATCCTCTGTGGTTAGCTCACTTCATCATGCTCACACATTCTTTTACTAGACTTAAGAAACCCTGAAAGTTAATTTAGAGCAAAAAATGCTATTCAAGACTGTAAGTTCAAATTCACTTTCCATTTACCTACAAGTGCATGTCTTACCAAGAGAGAAATACTGTTTCATTGCACTTTTCTGAAATTTTGGTCTAAGGAATAGCAGCTGCAGAGGTAGTAAACCTGGTGTTTAATGAACAGTGCTCCCCACCTCCTCTCAAGGCAGTAAAGGGCTTTGCTCTGTTGAGTTCTTCATTAGATTCTGAAATAAATATTGAAATTACCTTTGCTCTACTCAGCAGTTCTGCAATTAATCTAATGGACTGAAGATTTCTCTGAGCTAGTAGAAGCTTCCTTTCTTCTAGCTTTATCTTCTCTTGAAGTTTTCTCTGTTCTTCAGCTTGAAGCTTTTCAAGTTGCTTTTTGTTCCGTCGAACTTCACGATCTTTCTGTTTCTGTTCTCTCTTGCGCAACTTCTCTTCTCTTTTTCTCTCTCTCTCATATTCTTCAAGCTCTCTCTGCTTCCTAAAAGGAGATAAATATTTTTGCTTCATCTAGGAAAAGCACAGTTTCAAACTCCTACTGTATGTACAATATGTTTTATAGTTTAAGTAAATTTGTTTCTAAATAAGTCATATTGATGAAGAACAAAAGTAGAAAACTGAACATTTTAACCCTCACTTGTGACAGCAGTCATATTCTGTCTATTTTTAACAAGTTGGAATTCAAAGAAAAAGAATTGCTACAGCAAAGAATTGTTTTTTGAACTTTGACCAAAGACAATAACAATGCATGAGGCAGCTGGGCAGAGAATCATCACAGCAAGAAGAAGAATACCAAGCCAACTAATGTGTGCAGTGGTGGTGGGTTTTATTTATGTGATTAGGACAAAATGGTAGCTTCTACTAAAGCCCAAGGGTCTCTGAAACCAGCTGTCTAATGGCAAGATAAGATTTTTAGGAAATTGAGTATTTTGCAGGTTTAATATTTTCAACTGAACATAAGCATAAGTGGTAAACTAAACCACACTCAGCTTTAAGTGCTTCACTTTAGCTACAGGCAACTTGTGTCTACTTATTTTCTGTCTTTTGATGCTGATATGAAGGAGCAGTTTTGCTACGCCTGATTGTTAAAACTATAACTGAACAATAAGTGATAAATACCTTTCTTCTTCTTTTTGTTTTTCCTCAGCTTCTTTTTCTTTACGTTTTTGCTCTTCTCTCTGCTTTTCAAGCTCTTGAAGCTTTTGCCTTTCAAGTTGACGCTTCTTAATTGATGCATCACTGAGGTGTTTTGTTGAGTCAAAAGAAACCTTGACATGATACAATTGAAAACAGTTTTAAGGAAACAGAAAAAAAATCAAAAAATACAACCTGACAATTTTAACTTAGACCTTGGTGTAAGTACAGTCAGGTGTGTAAAACTTTTTTCAAAACAAAGGGAACTTTTCTATGTGCCCAGAGAAAGCACCACCTATTGTAATCACGTAATTGGGTACTAAATGTGTGCACACATGTAGCAAAATCAGACACCACTTCTGTGTCTCACAACCAAAAGTAAACCCCAGTGTGGCTGGGGGTCTGTCTGTCCAATGTTTTCAATGTGTCAGAATGGGCACATACAGAATTCTTAATTAATGCAAGCTGTTAGGGACCATACAGCACTACGTAGAAATAGGTTTAAATGAAGGCCTTCCTTTCTGTCTAAAACTGAAGAAAGGCAGTTTTAGACAGAATTCAGCAGAAGACATACTTCTACAGCATTCAGCACCTGGTTCAAGCCTCCCCACCAGTTCTAAAACCAAGATTCCCAAACTGAAGTACACTGGGCAGAAGATCCCAAGTCATGGGAACAGAAAGAAAATAAAGACACACACATCTGAAAAATGTGACTTCAGAGGGGCTCAGCTTCCAGGATATATGAACACAACTTGGTCATGTCCAGCTGCATGCTGGAACAGGACACCTCAGCCCTGGTGTCCTTAACTCCAATTCTGAGTGCAGGCAGGCAAGGACACATATGTGTATATATATATATATATATATACACATTTCCACAGACCCATGGTCATTGAATCATGGGGCAGAGAACAAGGAGCACATCCACTGCAGTTTAATCTACTCAGGCGTTATGCAAAATGATGTTTCACTAACAGACTGAGAGGACAAATAGGTACAGACAAGGTGTGGTGACCTTGCATGACAGAGAGCTGCTGTCCTGAGAGGGCAGCTGGCAGAAAGGCATGACTCTTTTTGCACAGCCAAACTAAATTTGGGAACGCTGACCCCTGCACGTAAATGACAGTTTGAATTTCACCAGGTCAAGGCACAGTTTCTATCCCACAACTGACAAGCTTCAATGACAAGAAAAAAGATTACAGTATTTTACTTACACTGACTAAACTACAATTTGAATAAAGATCTGCATGTTCCCACATTGCACAACGGAATAATCAAGGGTTTTTTTCTGAAATACACTCCCTAGTTTGATGAATGGCTACAAAGCATACCAAAATACATCCACAAACATTTCACTCAACCGATATGTAAATGCACGGACCACCTCCAAACAGAGTAAGTTTTCTTGAGGCTGTGCTTTCAGGACACAACATCTGAACAGACTGCCTTGTTCCCTCCTGTCACAGCTGTAATTTCTAAGACAATGAGGTTACAGAAAACTACTTCTGGAAAACTCTGTATGTAAATATTACGAAATAAGCATAGGAAATTCACGGGAAGCTGTGCTACAAATGAAAATTATAATTTCAATTTTTGTGGGGCCTTCCTGTATATCAGGTACACTAATGATTAACTGTGTATTTCCCAGACCAGACAGGCCACATGCTACTAAACTTTTTAGTTCTGACCTTTGACTGGTAGAACTGCTCATCAATGCAGGGACCAAATACAGAGACTGTGAAATTCTCCCACAGAATGTCTCTCTGTAGCGAACACGTGAAAGAATAATGCACTTTACAGTCAATCTTCTGGTGAAATTTGTCTGAACTTGTTCAGAACTGGAATTTTAAGGGAAATGACGATTTATAAACATGTATTATTTTCTAAAGCAATTTAGAAAATCGTGTTTATAAACCTAATCCTTCCATCAGCAGTTCTCATTTCTAGAACCATCTTGCTAAGGAAAAAAACAAAACCCCACTCACTTTAGTCATGTAGTCTAACAACACATTTTTCTACCAACACTTAACTCCAAAAATTGTATGTCTGTCCCATAAAGCAACATTACTGCTGTCAATGGCACCTGTTGCCATCACTATGGTACACAGATAAAGGTTTCAAGCACTGTGGAAATAACATTTAGTTGTACTTGGTCCTTCATGTGGGCTCCCACACAAAAGACTGCAGTCTCTCACCTTGATATTGCAAGCCACTGCTTTGCCATCATCGCCCTTGTACATCAGCTTCATCCCTCGCAGGGCGTTCATGGCCTCGATGAATCCGGCGTACTCTCGGTACTGAACATACGCCTCGAAGTTTAAATGGCCTCCAAAGCTGAAAGTGTGAAAGTTCCTGCCAGTCATTTCTTCTCTGTAAGGGTCCAGCATGGGTATGTCCACGTTACGGATTTCTCCAAATTTCTGGAAAACTTTTATAAGGACTTCTTCACTTGGCTTTTCCGAGCCAGTCTCCTTTGCTGCAAACCACTTACAAGGCAAACCCTCCAAGTGGATTGTATCCGGCCTTTCCCCAGGCAAGGTTTCGTTCATGTCTTTCGCATCACGGAAAAACGAGTCCCAGTCATGTCTGGTAGGAAAGTCAATCTTGTACTCTGCAGCACGCACTTTTAAAATGTCAGAGAAGCCACTCAGCTTTATTGTTTTGCCATCAAGGCATGCCAGAAAAGATTTAACCAAACTTTTGTTCTCGACCTCTCCTTCAAACCTAATGAAATCCATTGTGCTTTTAGAAATCCGCAGAGTGGAAAACTGGTGAGTTTGCACCATCCCCTTCAATCTTTCCATCACTTCCCAGTTCGAAATGGATTTTCCCGGTTGCTTCAGCTGAGGAAGTGCCACACTGATGGTCATTTTTGTAATGGGTTTAAGGTATAACCCACAGGGAGCACAGAGCTCTACAGCTTCTGATGTATCATGAACTATTGTTGCAGCAGCCATAACAAAGAAAAAGCATAGGATAAAAAAATAAAAGATGCAAGTTTAAGTTGCAGGCCAACAGTAGTTAAATAAAATAGCCCTTATCCATAAATAATTTAATTCTTTGGCGATTTAACCATTCCCAAGTTAAAACGATGTCTCTTAACACAAGAGCGAATTAGATAATTACAACCGAGTAGTACAAACATCTTAAATTACTTTACAACCAATAGCGTCTATAAGTAATTAAACCTCTGTAAGGCCTCTGAATAGAAAACTAGAAGCTGATGACAGTCTTAGGAATACATGAAGTTGGTATGTGATTGCTCAGAAAGCAGCTACCCTTTCTCAGGAGGGAAGGGGCTGGCGGCGCGATGTCACACCGCTCCCAAATCTACTTAACAACCAGTGAACCCCAGCAGGCTGGCGCCGAGGCGGGTCTCACGTTCTCCGGAAGGAAGACCTGGAAGGTGTCTGCAACGAGAGAAAAGCGCCCCTTTTATTTAAAAGCCCGAAGCCCCACCGCCCCTCGCTGCGGCAGCGCCGAGCAGCCTCCGCAGGACAAGGCTGGGTAACACCGCGAATCACACCGGAGCCAGCGGCCACCGCCGGCAGCTGCCCCCGGCGGGCGGAGCCCAGGCGGCGAGTGGACACCCCGGGAAGACGCCAGCGGGAAAAGCGGCCCTCGCCGATGCCACGGTCCACCCGCACCCCCGCCGCCGGCTCCTGCGCGTCCCCCGGCGGGCAGAGCCCGGCTGCGCGTCCCTCGCTCCCGCTGCCCGGACGGGACCCCCCCGCCCGCCTCACCCGCAGCCGCCGGGACGCGCCACCCCGCGTGCGCCGCCAGCGCTTCCGCTTCCGCGTGGCGCGAGGCCCCGGCCTGCGGGAGCGCCTCGCTGCGGCGGGACGGCGCCGCCTGGCGGCAGGGCGGGACGCACGGCCCAGGGACACGGGGACTCGGCTCTCCGGGGGAGCGCGGCCCGCGTTCCCGGCGTCCGCAGGGATCCTCGGTGTGCTCTGCTGGGCTGGATTGGGCTGGGATGGGCTGGGCTGAGCTGGGCTGTGCTACGCTGAGCTGGGCTGAGCTGAGCTGAGCTGAGCTGTGCGCACACCCGGCGGCTGGGGACAGCTGGGGCTCGCTGCAGGCAGTGCACAGAATCAGTTCGGTGGGAAAAGCACCTCTGAGTCACCGAGTCCAACCTATGACTGAACACCACCGTGACAGTAGACCATGGCACTGGGTGCCACGTCCAGCCTTTCCTTAAACACCTTCAGAGACCGTGGCTGCACCACCTCCCTGGGCAGCACATTCCAATATCTAATCACCCTGTATGTGAAGAAATTCCTCCTAATAGCCAACCTAAACCTTCCCTGGCACAGCTTTAGGCATTTTNAGCACAGAGCTCTACAGCTTCTGATGTATCATGAACTATTGTTGCAGCAGCCATAACAAAGAAAAAGCATAGGATAAAAAAATAAAAGATGCAAGTTTAAGTTGCAGGCCAACAGTAGTTAAATAAAATAGCCCTTATCCATAAATAATTTAATTCTTTGGCGATTTAACCATTCCCAAGTTAAAACGATGTCTCTTAACACAAGAGCGAATTAGATAATTACAACCGAGTAGTACAAACATCTTAAATTACTTTACAACCAATAGCGTCTATAAGTAATTAAACCTCTGTAAGGCCTCTGAATAGAAAACTAGAAGCTGATGACAGTCTTAGGAATACATGAAGTTGGTATGTGATTGCTCAGAAAGCAGCTACCCTTTCTCAGGAGGGAAGGGGCTGGCGGCGCGATGTCACACCGCTCCCAAATCTACTTAACAACCAGTGAACCCCAGCAGGCTGGCGCCGAGGCGGGTCTCACGTTCTCCGGAAGGAAGACCTGGAAGGTGTCTGCAACGAGAGAAAAGCGCCCCTTTTATTTAAAAGCCCGAAGCCCCACCGCCCCTCGCTGCGGCAGCGCCGAGCAGCCTCCGCAGGACAAGGCTGGGTAACACCGCGAATCACACCGGAGCCAGCGGCCACCGCCGGCAGCTGCCCCCGGCGGGCGGAGCCCAGGCGGCGAGTGGACACCCCGGGAAGACGCCAGCGGGAAAAGCGGCCCTCGCCGATGCCACGGTCCACCCGCACCCCCGCCGCCGGCTCCTGCGCGTCCCCCGGCGGGCAGAGCCCGGCTGCGCGTCCCTCGCTCCCGCTGCCCGGACGGGACCCCCCCGCCCGCCTCACCCGCAGCCGCCGGGANTATCGCTGGTTGCCTGGGAGAAGAGGCCGACCCCACCTGGCTACAGCCTCCCTTCAGGTGGTTGTAGAGAGTGATAAGGTCATCCCTGAGCCTCCTCTTCTCCAGGCTGAACAACCCCAGCTCCCTCAGCCGCTCCTCACAGGACATACACTCCATGGAATGTGCACTCCATAGGACATGTGTTCCTTCTCTCAGCCCAGGACATGAGGGCACAGCCAAGGCCACCTTGACCCCTGCTCCACCATTTTAAAACAGGCACCAGGTCTAGCCTTGGATAGAATTCCACCATCTGAGCAAGTGTGACTGGAGAAACCTTCAGCAGCAGGCTGGGTGTAAAGAATGGCTTTGAAGCACCACTGACCTCAGCGCAGGAGGTCACCATCAATCCAGCAGCAAGACCACAGCTGTTGTGCAGAAATGCTAGTTCACACTGCAGATGCTGGTAACTGCTGGTCCTACTCTGCTTCTGTTATGGTTAAGTAGTAGTATAAACACAGAATAAGGAACTGCTGCTACTGACAACATTTGAAACAGTGTGTGCTTTGTGGTCTGAGAGCCCCTGCATTGTATGTCACACCTTGTTCTACAAACCTGCCCTTGGGAGCACACAAAGCTAAGCCAGATATGTTCCAGGGAGTTTCAGCAGCAGCACAGGAAGACCCTGGGTATGGCAATGATTTTGAATCCTGTGCATAATAACAGCCCCACTGCTCTAGACTGTGCCAGAAATCAATATTCTGTATTTTAAACTCAAAGACTAGAACAATACTCTGAAAAGTTACAAAATTACTGCATTGAGGTTACTCATGACAGGAGCCATAACAAAGAAAAAGCATAGGATAAAAAATAAAGTTTAAAAGTTTTCACAGACTATTTTTCTGATATACTCAAAAGAACTGTTGCAAACATTATATTTAAATGGGCAAAGGGAAGTACTGATAATGTACACACCTTTTAAAAGATGTAATCAAGCATCAGTACTGCAGTATATAAAGGGTAAACTGTCTCTGCTGAAATGCAGTCCTTTACATTGGGCAGATCTGTTATTTTCATTTTTTCAGTGAGATATTGAAATGAGTAAATGAAATGTCTCTCTTTGGCTTTCAGAGTCTGAAGTGAAGGTCAGTAAAGGAAGGATATAACACCAACGAGGCAGAAGGATGAACCAGCAAAGTAAACATCAGTAAGGGACAGTATCTGAGTGTAACTGTGCATGTAAATCTGGTTTTTACTGTAAGACATTGATTTTCCCCAACTCTGTCCAATGCATTGTGCTATGTTGACCTTACAAATCTTCTATCATGTCTGAAAGCTTTTACCTTTTTTCTGACTTTAACAGAGTCTTATGGAAGATGCTGCTTCTACCCATTAACTCTCTTCTGTACCTTCAGTAGTTAAAACACCAAATCCCACAAAAGTTCACTAGAGGGAGTGCTTGTTACTTACATATAAGAGATCTATTCATAAACACAATTAAAATGGGCTATAAACAGCAGGTACTAGGTTTTGTATTCATGCCAGAATGCAGATCATTCTTCCTTTATTGGAAGAGGATATAATCCTCCCAGCTGCACACGGTCCTTCTTCTGCTCTTCCTGAAGTGCACCGTTTTCTTTACCTTAGTGGTCATTTGCAGAAATGCATGCAAGATGTTACATGGGTGTTTACATAAAATAAAACAACCCAGTATAATTCCACTTCTTTTCCTTCCAGCTTCCTTCCTCTCTGAAACACACCAAAAAAGAAGTAAATATCTTTTTAGTTTAAAACTGAGCTGTGTTTCTTGGAGAATGATTCATCTAAATGTGATCATCTAAATCTTTGCTACTACTCCAGAAATGCTCCTGGTACATATCTTTTTAGAAACAGACTATGTCGCACTCTGTGGTTCCTTTGGATATGATTTTGGTTTTCTCTTGTCACTGATCAGGGGATTTCTCTTTATTCTCTCCCACAGAGGGAAAACTGAATGATTCACTGTGCAGTTGAACAGTTTATGAATGGGAATTGGAAGTGGAGGCAGGAGCACTGAAGAATCTCTCAGATGAAAAGATTGCATAACTGTTGAATAGACATTACAATGTTGGTTTTAGGCTCTCCCCACAAAGCAAAAGTAATCCCTGAAGTGGGTAGGAATGAAGGGATGAACCTGAAGTATATTGGTTTGTTTCCCATGGTAAGAAACAGTTCCACAAATAATTCCATTTCCTCTCATTAGCTCTACTCTTTCTTGTTTGGATTGTTCTGTGTGTTAGTGAAGTTTGTGGGCGTGACAGATCATCTGCCTTGGAAACAACACATAACATTAGAAGTAATACATACGCTGATGTGGGGCAACTTCAATTAACTAGAATTAATAATCACTTCCTGGGCCTGGTTCTCAATGGTTCTAACTACTGCATTCTGCTTAAAGCAATAGAATATGACAATATAAATATCCAGTTTCACTCTCTCTAACACAGCCTTATGGCAGAGAATTAGCCTTGAAGTCCTGTGTAGGATGCAAAGCAGATAATTTCCTACTAATTTGTCTCTGTGCCTGTGCCCACTGCCATCTATCTCACACTAAACAGAAATGGCAACATTTCTGCTTTTTGCTTTCACTGAGGCAGACTTGGCATCTGTTGTGGTGTTGGTTTATGAACTGTCTTGTCAAACTATAGA
This sequence comes from Irena cyanogastra, assembly GCA_013397155.1. Classification (NCBI taxonomy): domain Eukaryota; kingdom Metazoa; phylum Chordata; class Aves; order Passeriformes; family Irenidae; genus Irena; species Irena cyanogastra. The sequence continues at coordinate 871,351 of VWZV01009545.1, read as the reverse complement.
ATGCTGTAGCCTATAAAACATAAAAATTAGATTTAATTGCCAAGACAGATTGTACTATGCTTGTTAGCACAATGTGTTTTTTAAAAAGTTTTAGTGCTGTGCTGTCAGATGCATTGCTGGTTATTTCAGTTTTTATACATGCATCCATGAAATGTTTTCACATAATGACAGATTTTAAGAACTAACACTTAAAATAAATCAAAATGTAAAAGACTTTGATTTTTTTCCTACTTTTTTCCATTGTCTGTTTAGGGGAGAATATTTTAACTGGATTCAAAATACTTGAATATAAAGTATTTCCTCCATAGTATTGCATGTTACAGATTGATACCAATCATGAAAGAATCATGTGCTTTTATGTACACTTTTTAAATCCAAAAATTTTCTTAGTAATTTATGGAGTGAAAGGCAAGAGCGGTTGGCCATTCTGAAGAAAAAAGAGCAGCAGATTATTAGCACTAACCTTCCTCAGCAGGATATTTCTCTTGACAGGTTCCACAAGAGTCATTTCAAGTGCAAGTCAACACCATAAAGAGTTTGAGTTTTTTAAAGAGGTAAAATTGTATTATTAAAATTGAAGAATTACAGTTCTGAAGAAGACAAGACCTTTTAAGCAGACAAGATCCTCTCTGTAGGTTCAGCCTGCCCTGCCCACTAAAAGTCACACCTAATCAAAAAGACCAGAGATATTTTGGTAGATCTGGCATAAATATAAATGACTGGCATCAATTCCATGTTTCAGCAGCAATGTCTGTAGCCCAGCCTTGCTTCCCAACGTACTCATCAGGGATGTCAGGGGAATCAGTGGCAGAATGCTCTACTGAGTTTGCACTCTTTTTGCTCCTGGCAACCTTTTCTCATTTTTTTGATAAGATTCTTTCAGTGAGAGGATCACAGGACCTTCATGATTCATTGGCTTCTTCAGGTGAAGTAGGAAGCCTAAACTCATTTCCCATTTCAGACCAGAGGGAAACAAGCCCACAACCAAATTTTTCAGGGCACATTTTTGCTACATAGTCAGAAGAGCATGTTCTTAACACAGGAGCCACTGTTCACTGTTACAAACCTGAGGTGTTTGACTTCTAGCAAATTCTACTTTTCAGTCCAGGCTCTGGGCACCAGAAATGTGTTAGTGTTTATAAAATGATGAGTTTAAAAGATAAAGGAAAATTGGGTTAGCACCTCAACTGCCCAAAGTGCAAAATTTGTTGTGATGTCTGTTCTTCAGCCAGCAGTTACCTCAGGGCATGAATCTAGTGATGGATATTCTAAAACCTGCATGATGATGAGGTCTAAGTCCATGTGGTGTTACTTGTAAGAAGTACCTGGAGAGATTTTCGTTTGTATACAGTGTTTTTCAATGTTTTTCACATTGGCTTAAACTCTTTCAGTTGTTTTATTTCAGATAAAAGCCCAGGTGTCCTGCTGGACTCAGGGATGTCAAAGACAACCACATCTGCTGATCTGTCAGTGAAGCACTTGCTATGAGCCCTTTCCCATGCAAAAGACCAATGACCTGATTGATTTTCTCTGTGGGCATGGGAAGTCTAGCCCCATGCCTTCTTCAGCCAGAAACAGGCTGGTAGAGGTCGCTACCTCAGGTTAAGATGTTATCATATGCACCAATCTGTTTGGTGTCTCTTCTGGAGCTTAAATACCACAGGCAGAAGAAGGAAAAGTTAGTATTTGTTTACAGCCCAGCTGCCCTCATGCACAGCCCAGCTTGTTTAACTGTGGGAGCTGGAGCACATGCCACACTTCAGTCTGCTGCAGCCAACACTTGTAAGTGCACTGAATTATATATTGAGCAATTGAGGTCAGTGCTTCTGCATGTGACTTTGGGTTTTACACTGCTGCCAGATTCAAAATCACATCAATTAAGTTGAGCACTAAAGTAGATCTGAGAAACAGCAGAAGGACAAAACTTACACTGTTATTTTTCCATCTCTCTCTCATCACTTCTCTATGCAGGAAGTTGGCTGCAAGTTTTGATGTTTCACCAGAGCAAGGAAACTTTCTTGTAAAGAACAGCGGTTTTTAGAAAGGCTTCTGTACACAGAGCATGTTGCTCTCTTTGTTGACTTGTTGACCTTCATCTATAATCTTGAACCTCAAGAGTTCAAGCAGTGTGCCCCAGAGTAACTAGGCTGTCACAGCAACAGCTGAAAGGAGGTATATCTGACTTATGATAAAACAAGAATCATAGAATCATAGAATAGGAATTGGAAGGAACCCACAAGGATCATCGAAGTGCAACTCCTCCACAAGCCTCAAGAGTCACACTATGTGCCTGAGAGTATTGTCCAAAGGCTTCCTGAATTCTGGCAGGCTTGGTGCTGTGACTGCTTCTCTGGAGAGCTGTTCCAGTGCCTCACTGAAGAGTAATGAAATACAGGCAAAACACAAAGAATGCATAGATAACTATAGTATAACATTTAGCTTACATAGATAATGGCCAAGAAAGAAGAAAAATATTAATATTCAGAACTGAAGTTTCACCTCTAAGGTCACTAACAGGAGAACATGCTAATACAGGAAAAATGGAATGTAACTTAAATTGAGTGACTAAATCTCAAGAGGGATGAGGAGTGCATCACTCCTCATGGGTGCTGAAGCATGGACTCTAGCCCAATGAAAGAGAGAGGGATATATCTGCAAGTAAAACATTACTAAGTATTACTAATTCAGAACTGCATTAATTATGGGAAATTATTATTAGCACCACTATTTTTACCAGGTACTTCTAATTTTTATCAAGAGTAATACACATTAAACTAATACTGAGCTTTAGACTCTATATTAAGAACTCTGAACATGTACTGGTTTTAGTCATCAGGCTTTCTGACTTCTGCTTCCTGGAAAGCCCCAGCTCACTTCTCACTTTTGAATCTTTTCACCTCTGATTCTTTCAGGTTCTTGTATTTCTTGTTTGTGTGAACAAATCAATGCTGGACATATGGAATTTTTTTTCATTTTTATTAATTTTTTGAAAGCTGTTGTGTATATTACTACTCCAATCTATTTTTCTTCTATTTTCTACTACTTAATATATGATGTTTCCTTAGAGGAGCTCATATTAAATGATCAATCTGCTAAGAAACAAATGAATAACTGAGGTAATAATTTCTTTCAACATCCCAGCTAGACCTCAAAGAGGACAGCCTTTTCCCAGTCTCAGACATTTGCACCAGTCAGGAAGGATTCTTACCTGATCTGTTTAGCATGGGACACTACTACCAGTGCAGAGAAGTTCTCTGGTTTAATAAATTAGGAAAACAAATACAAACAGTATCATTAAGAAGAAACTTTAGCATAGAAATGGATTTTACAGGAACATCAGAGGTCTAAGAAGCCTGTAGGCATTGCTAGCATTTCCTGGTGTGATGTCTTTGTTACTTGTCTCCGAAAAAAGGGTGTCTGTACCCCAAGAAGTGCAAAAGACAATGCAATGGAATGCAGGAAGAATATGTTTTTGTACCATTATCAAATGAAATAAAAATATGAGTTTTTAAAGTAGTGTTTCTTTCGTCTTTATCTCATCCTTTTAAATTCCTATTTCTTGTAGGTTTTATAATGCACCTAATATGTTATTACAGTGCTGCATCTATATAACTTATTTATAAATAAACATACATATATTGAGAGGTTGTGCTTAAAATTTTTTTACTTGTGTTGCGTGATCAAAGAAGTTTGGAGATCTGTGTCATGTTGGAACCGTCTTGCGCTGGACGTTTGTCTGATCAGCTGCAAAGCATGAGCCTTGGTACAGATTAGGACTCCTCATGTGGCTAGCCTCAAGCAGCACTATTGAAACGGGTTACCTGTTTTTTCCACTATGGAAAATTTATATTGTGGGTGAGTAACAGGGACAGATCGGGCTGCTAATATAGATACAACATATTGCTTCCCTCATACTCGTCTCCATCTTCTTGGCTAGTACTTAATATTTTAAGAAATTCTTTGAAGTTTTCCTTTCTTTAAAGGGAAGGTACATATGCATTGGAATTTCAGTGTTGCAAACCATATGTCAGTTCTGGAAAAATGCCTCTGATGGTGACTCCAGGATTTGTGATGCAAGGTGAGTGAAACAGCCATACAGTGCTCCATGAGTAACAAAACAGGTTTTTGCACTGGAATATTTTAACAAATATGCTAAAATAGCTTTGTCAGTGATTAAAAGAAAAGAAAATAAGAAGTAGGTATAACAGTATAACAGATGTTTGTATTGGCATCCTACAGCAGAAATGCATTCAGTAAGAAGAGACTGAAGAAATTCAATATATGTTAAAAAATCAGGTAAGATAATAATTTATTTATTTAGAATTTATAAAGTCATTAGGAGCAAAATTAATTCTTTCCACAGTTTGATTGACTGACAGGAGTATTTGATTTGTGGTAGTATTTGTTCAATATTTGTAGTTTGAAAAGATTGAGTTTGTCTAGACTGGAGAAGAAGAATGTTTGGAGGGCTTAGGTAGGAAGGAGTTCATTAGCTCTGTTCAGGGTGAGTTAAACAGGAGTTCCAGGCTTCAGAGTGAATAAAAAGTCATATCTGAAAGATTTTTTTTTTCTCATTTAAAGGTGGCATCTGAACAAATTGCCCGAAAAATTTATACTCCCCTTCATTCTGTCTAAGAATATGTTAGATAAACATTTAATGTCAGAAATTGAATTGATTCTGCCATAGGGAAAAGACATGAAGAAATAAGACCCCCTCCAGCCCTATTTGTTTTGTGAAACTGTGGCTGCTATTTCTTAATATTGTTTTGTGTTATACAAGGCTAAATCTGGTCTACCTCTTTGGTCTACCTTTGCTCTATCTCTCAGTGAAACAAATTCCAGAATGGTAAACCCCTGCATCCCCAAAAATATTTTACCCAAAATCCCACCGATTGTAAGTGATGTGTTTTTATTTTTCTATATTGATTGTGTGATTTTGTAAAGCTGTACTGTAACAAGCCACATTTTCTTAAAAATGTCTGTATGGAATTCAGGCTTGACCACGGTTAAATAAAGCTGTGAAAGAATTCTTGTTTAAGGCAATAACTCTTTTCTGAAAAAAGGGTTTCATTGTTATATCTACTGATCTAGTTAATTTATTTAGCTAATTATGTATTTTGCTCTTGCTCAATTGTGTAATTCCACTTGTGTTTTGTGATGCCAAGTACTTTACATATATAAATCCATCTTAGGAAAAGGCTGAAGTTTTCAGAACTGCTTTTGTAATTTAAGAGCCTGAGCCAGATTTTGCCTTCTGAAGTCACTTAGGCTTCATAAAGAAATATTTTCCTCAGTGTCTCTTTCCAAAGACCTGCTAGTGTTAAACGTGGGCAAGGTTCCCACAACAGCAGAAGTGAGCAGGACGAGGACAGTGTGACAACAGAACTCAAAACTCAGAGAGTTGCTCAGTTTGTTCTGCTTGTTCTTCACGAGTTTGTTGCAGGGACAGAGGCTCTTCTTGTCCTCCTGCCTGCATGTGAATTCAACAAGCTGCTGAGAGGGAAAGTCAAATTGGGGTGATGAGAACAAGGGAAGATGGGTGAGATGTGGATGCTGGAGGGACAGTGGAGTACAGAGAGATGACCTGTACTGGTGACCATGGTGACACACTATGGTCAGCTGGTTAATGTGGGGCTTGATGTGTGTTAATTGACTCTTCTGTGGAAAGCTTTCATTGTCCTGGAAAGACACATGTGACTTAAACATTATGAAGACATTATTGAATTAATATTCACTGTATGCAGAGCTTATGAATACTCAGGTTGACAATATATTCAATGCTTCTCAAAGATTTCAGATAAAGAAATCAATTAAAACTAGGCAACAGGTTCTTTTTGAAAGGTAAGGCTAGTACGTAAGTGGTTTTTGGTAGCTGTTTTTCTTGTGAAGGAATTAATGTGATAAAATCTGGTTTCTGTCTTCACTGTTTTCCTTACCAGACAGTTACTTGACAACTTAGGATAAACCCCAGGGAGCCAGTGAAAAAGTCCAATGGTTTTCACTGGGTTTTATATGACTTTTTTACCATGATAACATGCTTTGTAAAGAAATTGATACCTTCTGTAAAAACTCCCATTAAAGCACTAAAGCAGAGCCTGGAGTCTTATAGAGGTTGCCCTCCACTTCTGTTTGACATGATGCCAGAGCTCATGAGTTCACATCATAGCCTATATATACACCTCTCTGTTGAAAGGGTAAATCCTAATGAGAAATGTCCAAAATACTTCCTTTTCTGCTCAGCTGTGCTCTTTTGACCATGTGCTTGCATCTTCATGCACACACAGAGTAGCTGTATTATGGGGTTTATTTCCTCAGTTTTGTGCTCTGATTGTTATTTAGAAATTACTGGAACCTGTAAAACCAGATACATTCACAAATGACAGTAGCTAAAACATGAGCAAAAGAGCATCCTTTCTGCTTCCACTCTTCCATAAGGATGTCACAGCTGCTGTGGGGTGGGCTGCTCCACAGGAACAAGCCAGGAGCTGGGAGTGGCCATGAGGTTGGCAGGGCCATGCCCTCCTGTGGCACATCAACCCATCAGCACCCAGCAAGGGAGCAGGTATAAGACAAGGATGGTGATCATGGCCAGCCCAGAGCCCTGCAGCCATCTGGCAAGGCCCCAGTGATGGGCAGAGGTGATGGCCAGTGGGGGCAGGAGGTGATGGCCAGCTGGGCAGCTGTGGTGTAGCTCAGGAAAGGGCCACGTCTGAGATCTGGGCGTGGATGCAGTTCCCAAGAAAATGGGAGCTGTAAAGCTACCCCAGTGACACTCCTGGCCCTTTCTGCCCTGACTCTTTCCCAGCAGTGTGAACCCAGCCAGGCTGCAGAACCAGGGGCAGCACCCCCAGCCTGGGAGAAATGGGGGCTCAGCAGCAAAGCTGGACTGAATTTTTCTTGGATCACTGAGAAATGCTGTTGTATTACCTGGAGAGTTTTCTTGGAAGCATATTGCATTATCAACAAATTCTCTGGGTTCCAAACAGGGCTCTCTGGGTCCTGGAGCATGAGGCCAGCAGTGTGAAAAAGCTTTAGGGTTCAGCAGGGGCCAGTGTGGCCATGGCCTGAGGAGCCTGTACTGGGGCAGAGGCTGCAAGGTGTTCGTGCAGCAGCAAGGGGCATACTCAGTAAAGTCCTTGAGGGTTTGAAACTTTCAGAAGCATCAAGCTGCTGGAGGAAGGGCACCACCCAAGGTGTGTTTGCTCAGAGGAAACATAATTTCCTGGAGTCTTTGGTTTGTGAGAAATGAAGGGGGAAAGGAGTATCATTATGTGTAGTATTGTTCTGACTCAGACCAAACCAAAATTTTAAGAGTGCCCGAACTTCTCGGAAATCTCAGAACCCTTTCTGATCGTGTCTGGAAGGCTTGTTCTGCAACTCACCACTTTGTTCTTTAGAACAAAAAGAATTGATTTTTGCACAAGTCCTTTTCAGGAAGCACATTGTTCTCTTGTGGTTGTAGCTGAACTTTACAGCACAGAATATATAGATTTAAAAAAAATACTTTCACAGTGCAGAAAAGAGAGGACTCTAAATTTGTAATGAGGCAGAAAAAATTGGAGCAGGTTAAAGCCTTGAATGCTGAGATCACCCTTATTTACATTTACTTCATACAGCCACAAAGATAATGACCTATTTGATTCTGGCATGGACTTAATGGTATCAGAAAAGGATAAAAGCAGACAGTTTTAAAATCTCTCTCTTCAGACAGTAGTTAGACCATAACAGAAATCTAAGTTGACAATAGAGTGGCTTATTTATATTTCAATGCAAAGTTTCAATGTGCTACCTGATACTTCAGTGTGAAAAAATATTACTATGGATATAAGAGTCATGAGCAAGCAAATGAGCTTCATATCACTTGTTTTAGATGTTAAAGTCTCTTTCCAAGCAGTGATGTAGCTCATGTTGCACTCAAGTAAAAGATCTAATATGAACAATGCGAGGGTTTTCAGTTTCTTATCAGAGAAGTTTTTTGATTTTTTACATATTTATTCCTACCTCACCATACACAGGCAAGTTGTAGGGATGTTATTTGGATTAAATATTTTGTGGACAAGCAGCTGCATTGCCAAAACCACATCAATATAAAAGTCTCAGTGGATTCCAGGAACTGGTCTGTATAGTCTGTCTGACCCCTCCTAAGTGGCTTTTATTTCAGGCTGTTTGCCACAGGCATGGGGTTCTAGCCTCACCTGCATACAACAAAGTAAAAATTAACATCATCTTGTTCCTGGTGACATGCCACAGGGAGGAAACAGGACTTTGTTGACAGTGTAAGTGCAGTTTCATTTCTGGACTGAGATTGTGGCCATGCCATAAGATGAAAGCCAATAGATCTGACTTTTTATGCCCTCATGTTCAAATGTACAGTGGAGACTACCTTGTGTACCTGATAGGAAATAAGTCCTGCCTTAAATACATTGGTTGAGCATTCAGCTTATTAAATTGTGACACATCCTTGCTTTGAACATCTTGAAATTGATTCTGTGCCAGTGAAACTGCTGAGAGATAAAGATGGCTTGATGTTTTTAACTGTTGGATGTTAAACTGTCTTGGTGGTAAATCAAAGTCCTGGCTGCAATTCAGAGACAAGTCATGAGCTAACCATAGAGGTCAAAGACCCCATTGCTAAGACAGAGGGATGGGAAAAGGGAATCAATTAATAATTCACATTCCAGGACTTCCATTTTTCCTGCCTTCTTGTACAGGTGATGCAAAGTCCATTTTTCAAAATTTGTTTGTGAAACAATTGAAAAAAATGCTTTTAGTCCTTACCAATGCAGAACACATAGCAAAAGGAAATACAAATGCTATTTTTTGCCTTGTGTTGTATTTATGAGTTTAAAGTTCAGCATAAAATCTGCATGAAGCCACAGCAATGACATGAAAAGGCTTTAGGCACCTGGCCTGAGTCAAAGTAAAAATGTCCCTTTCTTCAGTGATGTCTCATGTGTTTTATTACTGTTACTAGAACAGTAATATGGGAATGAGTTTTCAATTACAACCCTCCACTTAGGCTCAGAAACCTGGGAATTCAGTCATACAACAAAGCCATGGCATTAAACATGGTTCTTCCTGCCCTGCTTTGGCAGCAATTCCCTGGAAGTGAACAACAGGGGTTTTCAGCAGGTGCCACTGCCCCAGCCTCAGGAATCCACAACTGAGTCAGCAGCACCTCTTGCTGTGCCCCTGCTCCAGCCGAGGCAGCTCTCAGACCTGCTGAGATGAGCACGTTGCCTCGCTGCCCTCCAGTCTCAGGCACCTTCATCCATGGATCTCCTCTGACCTGGAGCCAAGCCAGCTGCACTGAGCCCTGGGCCCGGTAGTGTCCCAGGAGCTCTGAGGTAGGTGCAATGGTTTTGCTTTCAGCGTCTGAAAGCTCTTGCCACTCCTCAGCAGAGCATTTAGGGTCCTACTTCAAAATGGCTGTGTGGATGTTATGTTGATGCTTTCTATGAGTGCTGATCCCTTGCAGCATTTGTGAATTTGTGAATGGCTCCCTTGGAAGCTGTTCTTTGGACAGGACTGAACTTTGAAAATTGTATTGTGGGCCATTGCTCCTTGGACTTTAACAGTTTTCATATTTTTTTTTAAATCTTTTTAAATTATACTTCAGGGCTGTCTGGGTGAAACTATCAGGACTTGTCAGTTTTTCCTCATTTCCTCTCATTTGCATCAAATCTCCAAAGAACCCCCCTAAAGTAAGATGCATTGAGAATCCCTTCTCACCTTCTGCCTGTACTTCAGTATTTATCTCTTGCCTTCAAAATTACCAGATTTTCCCACAGCTTGTGGCTCCTCAGCCCTGAGGATCAGCTGCATCCAGAAAGAGATGACAGACACCTGGGAGGAATGAGTCGCATGGAAAGGAAGTCAAATGCTTGGTATAGATGAGTAAACAGTCCTATTGGGGAGTTCAGGAAGGAGATGGAAGGCCAAGGATTGAAGATAACCTTTTTAGTTTCTGAAAAAGTATTGTTAAGGTGGTGGAGGGAGAAGGAGAGGAAGAGGGGAAGGGCATGCTAGTAAAAATAATTGTGAGTACAAGTGGAAGAAAGAGAGAGTATTGCTGGATGTCAGAGCTCACCTCCTGCTCTGGGACTGCAGATATATGTATTTCCATCCCAAGCTGTATTCTGTCAGTCTTGATATTTGCTGACCAAAACCCAAAACTTTTCCATTACATACCAGTGTTCCTGCTCACAGCTGGTAAACCCAAGATTTTCAACTCTGAATCATCAACCAAAACTTTTATTTCAAGACTGAATACATGCTCAGTATTCAGGGAAAGAGGGAAAGCAAGTACATGGAGATAGGATCAAAAAGCTATTCATTATATCAATAGTTTCTTTCTTTTTTTTTCCTTCATGATTACTTTACATTGTTTCTTGTAAAATAGAATACAGTTTGAAAGAGCAGAAACAAATTTGCAAGAATTATTTGTTAGGGTTGATTTCTGCTTTAAAAAAACGAAAAAACCAAATAAAAACAAAAAAAAAATCCAAACCAAACCAAACCAAACCAAAAACAAACAAAAAAATCAAACACAACCAACCAAGCAAAAACAAAAAAAAACCCAAAAAGAAAAAAAAATAAAAAAAAAAAAAAAAACACAAAAAAACCAAAAAAAAAAACCAAAAAAAAAAAACCCAAACAAAACAGACCAAATCAAGAACAATAACAAAACCAAACCAAAACTAAAAAGCCCTCAAATTTCTGGGGTTTGGAGGAGCCGAGGTCCTGCTGGCAGTGCCGCGGGAAACCAGGGATGGCCACTCCTGTGCTGCCATGGCACCACCTGGTGGGACCTGCTCGTCCCTGCAGCTTCCAAATCCCTCGGGGATGATGGCAATTCCCCGGCTAGTTTTTGCCATTTTAGCCGTGATTGGTCTTTCAGTGGAGCCCAGATACACCCGCAGCGCAGTCCGTGATCGGGCACAGGCGTAGCCAGGTCTTCAAAACTTTGTCCCATTGTCGTGCTCTTCTCCAGGTTTGAAAAGTCAAGTCAAGTGTACTCCAGGCTCGTCCCCTTGCAAATTGGGTCTGATTATCTGTAGATGCTGAGCCAAAACTGTGCCTAGTCTTGTGTGCAGACACAAAAGAAATGGAATGGCGGGGCTGGGAGTGCATTAATGAAGCTCCCCTAATGAGCAGTATCAACAAAGCGTGTTTTTTTAACAAGTATGATTGATGTTAGTAGTCTTTTGCATCCATAGAGGCAAGTAGAGCGAGGTAGCCTAGAAATAGGCATCCTCTAACTGAGGTCAAAGGAAGAGGAGGAATATGGTTATGTACTTAAAGAGCAAGCTTTCTCATAGTGTAGAGAGTGGTTTTCATGCTATTATCTCCTAGTTTCCACAATTTGACATTCCAAGCGTCATTTAATAAGTGCTCACTTTCCTCTTGGTTTTTCCTGTTGTTCTGGAAACATTTAGCTTGCAGTCTATATCTCTGTGCTGCAGCTGTCACAATATCCTTCAGAGAAGGATTCTCCTACACCTTGAAACAGCAGCATGACGTGTCAGTGCAGCTGCCTGGGATTCTTCCGCCGGGTCATATTCCAAACTGTTGATGATGCTGGATTTTTTCATTTCACTGGAGGGAAGTCTTTTGTGGATAAATTAAACTGGTTTAGGTTCAACTCCATATCACCTCAGATCATTTTTTAAATTGCATTAATTGATTCTTCTTAATTATAACTTGAACTTTCTTTGCCTACTTTTTGATCTTAAGAGAAAGTTTTCCATCCCTGTAGTTGCAGGAAAAGGTTTCAATATACAGATCTCAGTGGATGACAACCCATAAAGTAATTATTTAAGAAATAAATAATTAATCAATAAATTATTTTAAATCATCTTTTAGTACTTATCACATCTAGGATTTCTAGATGCATGAGACTGGCAGTAGGACTTCCAAATAAAAGTGTGAAGGAAAAAAAAATCATTACTTTCTGGTCCCATTCTCTAATTCTGCCACATTTGATTTGAAAGATCTCTATACATAGATAGCAATATTATAGACTTAATCTGCTAGGGCATCAGTTGCACCAACTGGTATTAACTCAGACTCTTGTTTCATTTTTTTTCTGGATGTGTACACCCACAGAAATGTCATAGTTACACCACTTTATGAGAAATGGGGATGGAAGAGAGAAAATCATTTTATACTCATCTGTTATCAGATTTCATCTGAGCTTCAGTCTAAAGTAGTTTAGTTTTATAGACTGAGTATACCAAGGCTTATTTTGGGAATCTGCATGCTGAATATATGCTCAGCAATGGCTTTAATGAGTTTAACTCATTAAAAAACCTGTGAGCTAAGACTTGCCTTTCTGAAGTAAGTCATGGAGGATGGGAATCAGCTCATGTGAATTAAACAGTCTAAAATGCAAGAGTCTGGATTAATCTTGGCAACTGGGGAGTGATCGACACTGCTACCTAGAAAAGAGATTTAATTTCTTGCCAAGAAGGAAGCGAGGGAGATGGGGAGAGGAGGGAGGCAGGTCCCTGCTGCTGATCAAAGTTTTCTAGTTTCTGTTGTGTCTGACACTCAAAGCAGGGCCCAGGCAGGTTGCTGGAGACATCCCGGGCTCCCCAAGTGAGAGTCTCAGCTGCCCTGAGAAAGGCACACTTCAGTTTGGCATTGGGCTCATGGGGCAGCAGTTTGAAAATATAATCCGTGGGACAGAGCCCCACATTGCATCCAGTCCAGAGCCTGCTGAAGGGGTAGAAGCTGGGGAGAGTGTGGATAAAAAGCAAAGACTTGGAAGTCAGCTGATTAGATTTTCCTGAAGCTGGCCAACAGCAGAGGAACACTGCAGACACTTGGAGTAGCATCTGGCTTGGTCATCCGTCCTGCTGTGTCCCTTCCCTTCCCTTCCCTGGGACAGCAGCTGTTTGCTCCTGCCTTGTTCTGGCAGGAGCAGGAGGATGTTTGTGGTGCCAGCTGTTGCTGTAGGGAAAGGGGAGCACAGCTTATCTCAAAAGTGGGCAGCTGGGAAGTTCTGCACAGGCAGAGGATCTTGCAGCAGGTGGGAGCAAAGTTTCAGGATTTGATGCTCGCGAAGGGTGTCAGTCAAGGCTTCTACATGTGTGATTAGCCTACCAAATAATTAAATTTAAATGTATTCAGTGTAGATCAATGAGCTGCAATTAGTGACACACTAGCCCTATTTTTTATCCTGTTTGTTTATATTCCTTCTCCTTTATAAATTCCCTAATGCTTCCTCAGGTATTCCTTTAGGCATTCCCTAATGTTTTCTCAGTAGGAAATGCAAACTAAATGTGTCATAAAATTGCTGATTTCAAAAACACATTTCATTTTTCTCCATTGTTACAAAAAACAATAGATGGAGCTGAAACCTACAGGAAATATCCCTTATCATCCATGGCCATGGGCTTGTTAAAGACTCAGCCTCTCACATTTGAGGCATGTTTCTTAGAACAGGAGTTACAAACAGATCACTACATATGTTAATAAAAGCTAAGGCAGCCACTCATATCTCTGTGTGGAAGTTGAGAAGTCAATAATGTCACCACATCTGAGGCAAGGCAGGAAAATCCGGCAGGATAGAAAATCCAGGACAAATTAGTTCATGCTTTGGGAACTGGGACAACACAAAATATTTTGCTCTTATGGATGCTTACGTGTGCTCAGAGGTTTGAAAATCTAGATGCCACTGCAAGTTCAAAAATCAAAATCCTTAAATTTCCATCAAGGTCTTAAATTAAGGTTAAAGATACTTCAACATTAGATGTGGAAAAAGAAATCAAACCTGAGAAAAGTTTATTTTAGATCTTAGTCTTTTCACAAAGCCATAGGGTCCAACTACATAGGAAACCAAGAATTTCTTGATTATTTTGTTTTTCACTTTTCTTATTTAGCTTCTAGCTGCTTCTTAGGAGTTTGTTCAGTGCTGAATTGGTCAATGAGAACCAAAGAAAATGCTGCTGCAGATGCTTTTGGACTGAATTTTTGCTCCCAGTAAGCCAAACAAGCTTATTTTCCTGCCACTGGATCCAGCATTCCCATTCGTGTCCAGGTTATGTAGAGATGTACGGCTCATAGTGGGCCAGCAGGTTGGCCACCTTAACTGGCGTAGCTATTGCTGCTTCCCATGTCTCCATCAGAGCTACAAAAATATGTTAAACAAGCCAAGTGACCTCAGCCACTCCTCACACAGCCTCCCCTCAAGGCCCTTCACTATTTTCATTGCCCTCCCTTGGACACTTTATAATGGCTTTCTATCTTTCTTATATTGTGGTGCCCAATAGTTAGCTGAGGACACCTGCGTTTGTGGCTTCAGGAGCTCAGCATCAGGGCAGAGGCCACCAGGAAGCACCATTACCTGTCTTCTCTCATGCTGGCCCAAGACTCCCTCTACACCTCACCAACCTCACAGCCGCAAGAGCTGTGGCAAGTGGAAATTAGAATTTCTGAGGTGGTAAGTGGGTCCTTTTCAGAGGATGGACAAAAAAAGTGAAGATGCACGTAATGCACAGGGTGGAAACCCAGGGAGGGATGGATGGAGGGACTTTCCCCAAATTCACATGGGGATGGTGCTTTTCAATCTCCAAATTCCTCTCTCCTCCAGCTTCTGTTGTGGCAAAGTGTGGGGTGGGAAGCAGCAAGCAGTGACCCCTGCACACCTTCACAGGGGTGATGGGAATCACAGGAAAATGAGCAGCTGGGTGGTGCAAAAGTAGAGGTTGCCTTAGGCTGATTGCCCATCTCTGTTCTTGAGAATGACACCTCAAGCACAGAGCAAAGCAGGTGCCACAAAACCATTCCCAGCACAGTGTTAGCATGTGCTTCCCCACCAGAGAAAGAAAATACCTTGACTGGGGCTAAAAACATACATTAGAGGAAATATTCGATTGGTGGAACAGACATTCAGAGTGCCTAAGAGAACTGTGTCACTCTTGTGATACATTATGTACTGATAACTAAATTGCTATTACAACTAGGAGACATATTAAATACTGAAGAAAATAACTATTAAAAATATTTATGGGTGAAAATGTGTATTCTTTTCTGAGATTGAAAATGAAGAAGTGAAAAGGTTTCTGATCTGTATGGGCACTTGTTCCTTAAAGAAAATATAATATATACATTTTAAAAATAAATAAAATAATGGGTTTTTTCTTTACTCATTTGGCTTTCTTCCATTAAAAAAAAAGACCTTCTTTTTTTACCTTGTAAAGCAATTTGAGTAGAGATCACCAAATCCATCCTACGACTGTTGCAGCATTAGGTGCCAAAACAGAGGAGATACCCAAGACCAAAAGCTGCACACTGCCCTGTCAGTCCTCTGCCTGCTCATTCCCCTGCCAGCCCAGGCTTCTGGCAGGAATCCTGTAGCTGCCTGATGCCTTGGGTTCCCTTTGTGAAACTCCCCCATAAACTGATCAGCAGCCCTTCATTTTGCAGCACAAGTGCCTGCTGTTCCCAGCAAAGAGCCAGGTCCCCAGCCCCACTCTCTGTCACCCTGCAGGTGTTGCTTTCTGCACAAGGAGGTGATGCTCCAGCTCAGGCTGCACACAGACGCCTCAGGCACTGCCTGAATGCCTTGACATTGCAACCATTTGAGGTGTTCAAGTCTGCTCCTCTGGTGTGCACCTTCTCCAACTCTTTTATTTAGGAAGACACATCACACTTTTCAGTGCAGGAATGACAGACAACAGCTAACTGATGTGTTTGTTTCCCTGACCTACATTTTCCTTAAGAAACACTGCTTGCACTAGAGATGCTGCTTTGGCTCACATGTTTCTCTCCCTGCTCACTAGCCATGGCATCACAATTATTCAAAACTTCTTACTGAAAACTTTTCACTTCCTCTTGCACACAGTTCAGGGAAACCAAAAAGCACACTGGTGCTTTCAACTGTGTATTGTGTAGGATTTTTATGATGTGCTATATGCCTGAAACAGTGATAACAATAGTCCGGTTAGCCTATATTGCCAAACTGAAGAGTTTGTTTGGGGTTGTATAAGCTTTTGTTGGCATTAAACAGTCTCTGCTTTGATCCTGTTGGTTTTATTGTGCTGAGAAGAGTTTCAATGAAAGGCACAAATGAAGATCTGCAGATACATTCCTGAGACATGCATTGGAAATGAAGATATGCTGAGAACTTCCTGAGAAAACAATTGCAGAACGGAAAATGCATTTAATCTGGAATAGATGCACATTTCATGATTTTTTTTTTGGGAACCTGAAAAGACTGCTATTTTAGACAGCAAACTGCTCTCTGCCAGAACAATTGCAACTTCTTTGGAAGACAATTACCATCACAAAATAGCTCAGTATAATTAGCTCTGTGCGGTCTTTCTTGGCTTCGGCACACTCCAGCATATGAATGTCTCTCAATTAGAAGTGCAAGGTGCACATTAGTGCAGGGGCCCTGCACCCTGTTGGACTACATTTCTTGGGCTTAAAAAAATTCTTCCAAAGCTTCTTCCCCTTTTGGATTCCTAAAGGAAATTACTCAAGACAATACACTAAACATTCAGTCATGGAGCAAAGAAATATCTGGACTGAGAGCAAAATACATTGTTGCCTGGGTCAAGGGTAAGTGTAGATGAGTTGACAGACCCTGCAGTTAAAAACTGAATGGCAGAGGGATCCACAGATTATCTTCAATCTGTCTATGTAAATTTAGTTTCCTCTTTGCAATCAGTGTTTGGGCTGTTGATCATTGAGTGTTAACACGTTGCATGTACATTTCCTAATGATGTTTGTGCTTTATCAGCCATTTCCAGTCACAGCCCTCAAATGTTATGTACCCTCAAATATCTGAAGTGTATGGCAAAGCACAGCACAGCAGAAAAATCAGATTGGTGCTCTGCATCTCTCCTCCCTCCAGACACTGGCCTTACAGCCTCACCTGCTGCCCAAGGTTTGCTCCCAGGTCCACACCTGCTGCCAGGGAGCCTCAGCCACAGCAGCAGCTCCATAAGGCTGGAGCTGTGCCCTAGGGGAGCCCGAGCGGAGCCGCAGCCGGGGAGCTGTGGCTGTCCAAGCCAGCAGGTTTGCATGTGAGGCTGCCACTCCTCTGGGAACCTGCAGCTGAAAGGACACCTGTCACAGCAACACCTGTCACAGTGACATCTGTCACAGCAACATCTGTCACAGCGACACCCGTCACAGCAACACCTGTCACAGTGACACCTGTCACAGCAACATCTGTCACAGTGATACCTGTCACAGCAACACCTGTCACAGCAACATCTGTCACAGTGATACCTGTCACAGCAACATCTGTCACAGCGACACCTGTCACAGCAACACCTGTCACAGTGACATCTGTCACAGCAACATCTGTCACAGCGATACCTGTCACAGCAACATCTGTCACAGTGATACCTGTCACAGCAACATCTGTCACAGCGACACCTGTCACAGCAACACCCGTCACAGTGACACCTGTCACAGCAGCACCTGTCACAGCAACACCTTTCACAGCAACACCTGTCACAGCGACACCTGTCACAGCAACACCCATCACAGGAACAACTGTCACAGCAACACCTGTCACAGCAACACCTTTCACAGCAACACCTGTCACAGTGACACCTGTCACAGCAACATCTGTCACAGCAACACCCATCACAGTGACACCTGCCACAGCAACACCCATCACAGCAACACCTGCCACAGCAACACGCATCACAGCGACACCTGTCACAGCAACACCCGTCACAGCAACACCTGTCACAGCGACACCTGTCACAGCAACACCCGTCACAGTGACACCTGTCACAGCAGCACCTGTCACAGCAACACCTTTCACAGCAACACCTGTCACAGCGACACCTGTCACAGCAACACCCATCACAGGAACAACTGTCACAGCAACACCTGTCACAGCAACACCTTTCACAGCAACACCTGTCACAGTGACACCTGTCACAGCAACACCCGCCACAGCAAGCGCCCCAGACGGCTCCTGCCCAGCTGCCTGGGCACTCCCATAAAACCTTCCTGACCCATGCTGCTTACTCCTCACTTTTTTCTCCTCCTCCCTGCCCTTCCAAGACAAGAGCCATAAGCTTTTTCCTGAGTCGCCTCGAAGTACGTGCCCTGCCCTGAATGGGAGAATTCTGAATGCACAGCTTTGCAGGCAAAGGCAAGGAGGATGTCAGGAGCAAGGCTGTAGCCCCATGAGGATGTCAGGAATACTGGAATCATTCCAGGAGCTGCCATGGTTTTACTTGCACCTTAGCAGAGCTGGGAACATAATTTGACTTTTACTTTTTTTTGTGTGATGGTCTCAGGAGTAATTACAAGACTAAAAGTACAAGATTGATGCATTTATCATAGGAAATAGAATCCAGGTTTCTGATTTAAACTGCAATACAGAGCCCTTTGGAAATATGCACAACCTGACCTCTCCCTCTCACACACCCCATTCCCTTTTTTCACGAAGTAACACAATTTTTTTTTTGCATCTTGCTGAAAAGATTTCTTAGCAAATGTGTGTCTGGAAAAATCAAGAGCTTTTCTGAGTGTAATAGCCATGCAATAAATAATTAATGAGCAGTAAGATCATCTGAGCTTTTTTTATTTTCCTCTTTTTCTTAAAAAGAAAGGGTAAAAACAGACTTCTCGAGACACAGACAACACCTTTAAGCAGTGGTGCATGATAATTTAAGAAATTGGGTGGAGTACTTCCTTCCTGAAATCTGAGTGAGAAGTTAAAGACAAATAGGATGTCTTATGTAACGTCTGAAAAACAACCTTTTAAATAAAAAAAAGAAAGAAAAGCCTTCCTAAAGACCCAGATGGCAACCTCCTGTCCTGGTAGGTGGAATTGCTGGTGCTGGCCAGCTGGTAACCCTTTCACCTGTTATTTTCTCTTCTTGCTCAGTAGGCAGGCTTGCTTCTTGCACACCTTGTCTTGGGAGTAAAAGTAGATTTGACTTCAAAGTATTTTTGGTGACAGTCAAGACTTGAAAGCATCTGCTTACCCAAACATGGGTAGCAGATAACATGAAAATGGGTAAGCATCTGCTTACCCAAACATGGGTCACATGAAAACGTTTTACCAGAGTTGTGAGATGCAAAATGGGGACAAAGTGGAAGAAAACACAACCAGAACCTGCAGGGATCTCAACATCCTGTCTGCAACAGCCACAGCCTCCTTTTTCAGCACCCTCTGCTTGAGAGCAGATGGCTGCTCTCAAGCACTTACTGGCCATATTTCAGTTTGTCACATGTACCTGTGGGCAACAAATGAAAAAAACAAGCACTTTTTAAATAGCTTTTTTTAAAAAAAAAAGACCCTGAAACCCTTTAGCTGACAAAACAAAAAGCAAAAAAAAAAAAAAAACCAAATCATTATAATTTTTTTTTTCAAACACATAAGATACTTTGCTTCCCCAGGTATTGATTTTTGCAGGCGATGACCATTTTCCTGCTGGTTTTGTCCAAGAGTTAGAGTGCTTTCAAGGATCTAGGAAGATGATCAGCCTGAGGAAAGGCTTTCCCACTTGCACGTCCTTCATTTGGGGTTGGATTAGGTGATCTTTAAAGGTCAATCAGGGAACAGGCAGACAGGATGCATTGCTTTCCTGCCCACCAGCCACTGAAGTGTCTGGGCTGGCTATTGAGGTCTGGCAGGAAACAAGCCTGGTGGGTAAGGGACCAAACAGCCTTGATAACTAGGGACCAGGGGAGCAAAGTGCATCCCATTAAAGGAGATCAAGTTTGTGACCACTTGAGGAACCTGGTTGTGCGTAAGACTATGGGACTTGATGAAATGCATCCCAGAGTCCTTGGGGAATTGGCCATTTTAATTGCCAAGTCACTCTCTATGATATTCCAAAAGTTATGGCAATCAGGTGAATTTCCTGGTAACTGGAAAAGGGAAAAACATTATACCCATCTTTAAAAAAGATAGAAAGGACTGTGGGAGCTACAGAGCTGTGAGGCTTACCTCTGTACCTGGGAAGATCATGGAAGAGATCCTCCAGAATCTATGCAGAGAGACATGGAGGACAGGGATGTGACTCAGCACAGTCTGCCCAGCTTCACCAAAGGCAAGTTCTGCCTGCATAGCCGTCAGTAGAGGGACTACAGCAGTGGATGAGGGAAGATGTGTTGTCTGTCTGGACTTCTGTAAGGCTTTTGACATGGTACCTTCCCACATCCTTTCTTTCTAAGCTGGAGAGAGATGGACTCAAAGGGTGGATTGTTCGGTGGAGTTGGAACTGGCTGGATGAATTCGTCCTGTCCCTAGTAACACAGCTTTGGCCAAAGCCTTGCCCATACTGATTTCGGTTGGTCAGTCCCTAGGAGTTTCAAGGCATGATCCCAAAAAACTGAGACCCAAGAATATGTCTGCTTTGGTTGACATGGTTTTATTGGCATCTCCTGAGAACTATGGGGCAGAGACCCAAGACAGAGTTCAGTTCTGGGGTAACACTCAATTCCTTCTACCATAAGAGTGTAGAGGGACCCCTGCTTTCTGCAGGAGGACCACAGAGATTTGTCTCTTGAGCTGACCCCCACTTTGGGAGGGCTTCAGAGCAAGGGGGGATGTGGCCATGTCTGCCTACTGTTAGGAGCTCTGCTCAAACAGGTGCCTGGAAAATGGCAAATACTGACTACATTTTCTCCCAACCCAAGTTACCTTGGGTAAATTTATGATCATTCTGCTTGTCTCTGTCTGAGAGAAAGTTCCCTCTGTGAAATGCAGTAACCCTGATAGACCAAGGTCATGGATCTGGCCTCCTTCCAATACTTCTCCCACAGAATTAACACCTGAGGTTCTCAGTCCTGAGTCTGGGCTTTAGGCTGAAATTGAGATGCATTTTTAAAAAAAAAGATGAATGACAAACAGAATTGGACTTTACACAACTGGAGGAAATATACTTCAAACAACTACACACTAGGTAAGAAGTTCTGATCTCTGCACTTTTTTTTTTCTCCTCCTTTACTATGACTAGAAAATTAGAGGAGACTCATTTATGTAGGGATAACACTGAAATAAAAATAAGAGCAAGGGGAAGTCACTTTTAAAGGCTGACTGGGTATCAGGATTATCAAACTGAAATCTGCCTTGTAAAGGTTAGTCAGACCAGCAGTGTGACAGCAAATGTGCGATTTTCTGAACTATTTCAAAAGTGGTTAAAGGTTTTCTCAAAGCTGAGTCAATTCAAGGTAAGGCTCTAGCTGCTTCATGTTGTGCAGGTGGATTTATTCACATTGAGCTTTTGAACCATCACAATGGAGGCAGTGATCAAAACAGCATGACAGAGTGATTAGAACCTTAAAAACACCACCATGGTGAGGATCAGAGATAAAAATGCCATTAATTTCTACTAGATCGAGAAATGTGTACTTTATTATGCGCTGCTTAAATTTTTTGTTTCGGTCCAGAGGCATTTTTTCATTTGGGAATTTTTTTTCTAAAAATTGTTTTAGGGAGTCTAGGGACCTCTGGTTTCCCAGGAGTGCTGTGAGGTGGCAGCTACAGACCTGGAAACAGAGCTGTGGTGTTTCACAAAGTGAAGTTTAGTTTCAGCTGCAGGAAACTGAGACACTTCTTGGTTCTCATTCCAAGCATCACCTCCCTCCCAGGAGCAGTCACCAGTCACTGGACCACAGATTTATGTTGCACTGAGAGTATTTCAATATTTTGTGCAACATTGAACAGGAAAGACAAATGCTGCATCTGAACTTGCACTCTGATGCATTCCACAGTGCATCCACTGAGCCTGGTTATTCCTGATTTGCAGGCTGTGGCCCCTGCTTCATCCTACCTAAGGGTTTTTCCCCCTTTTCTCTGCTTCCTTGCTTCTCCACTCCCCTCATACATCATAGAGTATTAACTCTCCTCTGCCATCTGTCATCGCTCTCCCTCTATCCCTTCACAGACTTTTTCACACCCCTTGCTTGCAATAAGGTCTCATTTACCTGAACCTTTGCTGCAAGAAAAAGACATCCCAGGAGTCTGCTTTGGGGAATCTCTCTGGTTTTGCCTACAAAGCAAGAGGAAAATGCAAGTGTGTTTGGAGGGTGAGGAGATGTTGACACTCTGAAAGTCTTGAGACAGTTTGGTTCAGAGGTGTGATCAGGACACTCACCTCGGTGTAAAAAGTAGGAAGTTTCCCTGGCTATGGTAGAACAGATCTAGCTGGAGAGATTCTGGCCCCAAAAGGCTCTGCAATCCAGTGACTGAAATGCTCCCTCAGAGGATGGAAGGCCCATCTCAAAGCAAAGACCCATATCATGTACTACTATCATTGCCACTCAATTGCCATTGCCACTCAATCAGGCAGCTCTCATTTCCTATGACAGAAATTTCCTATGCTGAAATGAAAAGATGTCAGTTTGAAAACACTGATGTGAATTGTTTCTCTTTGAGTTTTTTCCCCCCATTCATTTGCTCTTGGGCAGTGTTACACAAACATGCAAATTGGGGGTTGAATAACTGGCAGACAAAATGTTTTGACCCTTGAAGACTGTGACATTGGGCAAGGAGCCAGGTCACACCTCATGTGCAAGGAAAAGCTGTTAGGCACGTTTTCTTTCTCACCATGCCAGCCCTCCATGGGCCCAGAACATCTGTAATGAATCTAACTAGAAGTAATTGGCCAAGATATTGGCTTATTCCTTAAGAACTGATAGGAATGTCTCCTTTCTGGAGAGCTCCATAGGTGATGTCATGTTAGCACTAAAATGAACAATCAGTCATAACTGAGGACTGGAGTTTCTTCAGATGTGTAATGGCATCATAGCACACAGGTCAAGAACATTGGGCAAAAAAAGAGTTTTGCCATCTGGACAATGAGCACTGAAGTCATGTATTCTGTCTGCCATGTACTTTGTGTTTCCTATCACTGTTGGCATTACAACTCAGTTCTGAGAGTGGGTGGCTGTTACACAGATTGGAGATAATCAGATTGATTTTGAGTCAGGGATGTCCTCATTCTTTTCACTGTTTGCCTGCCTGCCATTCATCCCTCAAAAAAGCTCACCGTGCTATGGGACAATTCATGCCATGGTTATCTCACCTGCCCAGAATGGACTGAGAGCCTGAGCCCTGGAAATCTGCCCAAGATCTCCTGGTGCTGGATGACAGAGAAGGAGGAGTTCTCAGAGAACTCTTCTCCTTTCCTTCACCTTTGCTATGATACAGGATAGATTCACCAGACCCTCTTTCCTCCCTCTCTGTTCTGCTAGTCTTCCTTCCACAGATCAGGGACTCCTCTCAGCCTCCCTTGGTCCTCCCATCTTCTCTCACTTCCATACAGACTTACCCTTCTTCCATCTTCTCACTCCCAAATTACAGGACTTCTTTTTGGAGGTGCCTACTATCAGACTCCCACATCACTGTACTTACAGACCTCCCACCACCACTTGTGCAAGCTGCTGATCTCTTTGTGTCTCAGTTCACCTAAAGCTGAGCTCCAACCAGAGCTGCATGGCTCAGCTCAAGCTGAGATGAGGAACCCCTTGGGAAGGTGGAATGACAGCTTGCATCTCTCTTGTTTTCATGGCACAGCTAACATTGTGCCATGTCCTCCCACTGTTAGATCTTCCTCTGCTCATGGAATGACAGGCTAGGTCCATCAGAGAGACCCCAGAGCAGGTCCGGTGTTTAGCCTGCAATTCTGCATTCCTCTAGACCCTCCTCAGCTGCAGAAGATAATCTAGTGTTTGCTTCTCTGGGAATAGCATTGCTGTTAATGAATGATAACATTCAGCCTTAGTGCAGCTCCCCAAAACCGTTTATTTTTTTCTCTTTTTATTATGCAAAAGGTTGGTATGGCCTTGTGCAAATCAGATCTCCATGTGCATCTGCTTCCTCTGAGTTCCAGGAACCAAAGACAAAGACACATGTAGGTGAACTTCAAGGCTGTTTCAGATTGACTCAAGAGGAAGACCTTTTTATCTTTGGAAAGATACTGAGGAGCTTTCTAACATCACTGAAAAAAAAAAAAAGTCTAAAAATACCAGCAAACTAGTCTTAAATGTCTTACATAAGTCATGGCCCTGTCCATGTACCAGGAGAACACAGCTGAATTGCACGTTTTTTACCAAAAAAGGCAGAACCCAAATACTCATAGACTGCTTGAAACAGCTCCAGGGAAGGCTCTCAAAGTGAACTCCAGAGCCTGCTGAGCTCAGTGAGAAGCTAACCAAGGGCTCCACCCAAAGGAAACTCACCCACAAAATTTCATGTCGTTACTCACAGTCATTCTGAAAGACATGACCAGGCTTTAGAGGGATGTTTTCTTAATTGCTTTCTGAGGAAATTTTAGCATGGCCAAATGAACAGCCGCAAATTGATTACATTGTAGAAGTAGTAATAATAATTATTATTGTTTAATTATGAAATAATTTTCATTATACTGTGCTATGCTATATCACAGTATATTGTACTGCAGCATTAATTACTGCATATACTCATTCTAATACTCCAGGACTGTAGAATTTCATGGTTTTTTACCAAAAGTACATGCTGGGTCTTTTTACTCTGAAAGTTTCTTAACCCAGTTTTAGAGCAGAAAGCTTCTTTTAAAATTATAATTAATTAAAAGTTGCAAAATTTTAATTATTTGTAGCCTGTAAGACCAAAAAGTGGAAAATAAAAAGCTCTATTCTTAGCCTGCTATATTTGAACTAAAAGAAGACTGTTAAAAAAAACCAGCAACCCAAGAAACAAATCAAATTTCATTTTTTGGAGGAGTTTTTAGGGGGTCTGATTCTATTTTGCATTCTTTGAGGCTACGAGTCTGAAACTCCTTCCTATTTACCTGTGGGCTCATTGTAAGAATAATGACAGTTGGCTTCAATTTTTTACATGTGGAAGTGAGAGGAGTTAAAGCAAGAACTTGAGTCTCCATCCTGCAACCATCTTCAAAGTAAAATGCCCTGGTGTTTCTGCATATGAAGTATCAATAGCCATAGCTTGAGGAGTCACACAAATGTTTTGTCCCCCATTCCAAGTCAGTACTAAGCACCTGCTCAGATCTAGCATCTTGAGTATCCTCATTGTTTTTGTGGTGGACTGTAAAAGGATAAACTTCAAGCACAGACCAGCCTCATCAGTGTCTTGTTGTCTTGAGTCTTTGTTACTGGAAATAATCATTAGGAAAACAAGGGTAAAATTTAACTTGCAGAGAATAAGGATTTCTTGTAGTTTTTATAAAATCTTGATTGCATAAAAAAATCATGTGAGCATATATATCTATATAAAAGAAGGAACTCTTTTTTGGATGTTAAAATTCCCAGATAAAGAATCTTGCAAAGGTCTTTTTCTTTCCACTGCCTATGTTCAAGAGTGCCTTGAATGACAAACTCTAGTGTGGGCATCTACAAAGCAAATGCCCAGAGCTAGGCAAGACAGCCCCATCCCTGTCTCAGAAAACCCCAACACGGGGTCTCTCCACAGGCTCAGAAGCCCAGGTGCCACCTTGGGTTCTGTATGGAGGTGTCCAGTCCCCAGAAGTAGCTTGTGCTCTTGTGAGCAGCTGGCCTTTAATAGCTTTCAGGCTAGCGGGTGTTTATAAGCTCAGTCTCAGAAATGCCTTTTAGTCAAACAGATACTTTTAGGCAAGGGAAACAAGTTTTTAGGCACAGAGGGTTTTTACGTGCAGACTAGCTCCTGATGCTCCGGGATGCCTGACTTTTCAGCTGGAGAGCCTCTGTGTATAAAAGTGTCATAGACTATCTGGACATCAAACGCCTGTCCAGGCTGCAAGAGATGCCACTCATTCAAATAACCTAGTTTTCTACCTTGCTCTCTCGGGCACCACAACACTGAATTCAGGATGAGAATGTTGCTCCACTGCTCTAAACCTCTTCTATAAAGTTGGGAGGTCAAGCCATTACTCCAGGTAATTTCTGCGTTTCATTACATAAGTGTCACTCAACAGTAAAATGTACTTGGTCACAGTTATGCAGAAGACACTGCAGGTTTTCTCTTTCATGGAGGTGATCAGAGTCTTCTCTTCTGGCCACCTGCATTTTCTTAGTGTGAAACTGAAATCAAGTGTAGGACAGAGCATCTGTTACCAAACTGCAGTAGAACTCTGCTTGAAAGACATTGAAGTGAAAAAGGAGTTAATTGTTGCAAAATAGTCATTTCCTGAGTCCTCTAGTTGGATGAGTAAAAACTTTCAACTATTTCTGTTTCTTCTGTGTCCTTTGAGAGGCTTTCAAGGTGCACTGTATCTCTCAGACCAAGTAAGGAGTACAGCTTTTCACTTCCTGATTGTTTATTCATAATAGCTTCTCAGGGAAGCCAGACTCAGTTAAGACTGATTTTTCTCCCTCCTATTATTTACATCTGAAGTGAGAACAAAGTTAATTGCAATCCAAGAAGTACATGTGTCTCTTTGTGTCAGATGAGTGTGAGCTGTAGAAATAAAGGAAGAACTGTATGGCTTAATAATAGAGCAAAGATAATTAAGAAATTATATTATATTTAGAAGTCAGAATTATTTTGGCAAATACTGCAGTAAAAGAGAAAGAAAACAGTTTTAAGGAGTTCACTCTGCAGGAACCACTAACAAAATAATGAGTTCTCAGGTACATCGTTTGCTTTAGTGAGGAGAGTAGTAAAAATCATAGCGTGTCTTCAACTCTGTTTTTAAAAAGAGGAAGAATGAGCTTCTACATATTGGGGGACTGAAAAAAAAAAATCAAACCCAGATAATTTTGGATCAGTTTTAGTTGTAAATCTGGACCTGATATCTATCTTTAGCTATTGCAGAGTCATGTACTGTACTCATCCTGAGACTGCTTCGGAGGTTTTCAACAGCCCAACATACAAAAGTGACTGTGGAACAATATCATAAAATGATACAATTTCATCAGGGTCTTTTGATGCATAAAAGCTGAACTCAGACAGACAGGCACCAGAAGGAAGTCCCCATAACACAGTGCATTTTTGCGTACGGCATTTGTTGCCTCTTAATAGATAAGGAGAGAGATTATTTTTGTGAAAACTGTTCTGTTTAATAGTTCAGAAACAAGCATAAATTAGCCATCTGTGGGGCAGTTATTGTAACAATGTGCTGTCATCGTGTCACCATAAAGAAAGGGAAATTGTATATGCCATACTGATCCCTGAGTGAAATCATACAGTGTAATGGCATTTGTGGGTTTTTTAAGACTCAGGGGTTCTTTTGGCATTTGTGGATTCTTATGTCTTTGCTTGTTATCAGTTTTAATGTTTGGATATTGACTGCTTGAATGTTTAGTTTAAACACTTTCTGGATTTTATACATAGTAGTCAGGAGAATCTAGTTAGGACTTTTAACAGCATTGCTTTGATTTGGACACAAAATTTCCATCCACACTGGGGCTTCATTCCTAAATCATTTTCACTGTACTTGTGAAATTGCTGTTAGAGTAGCAATTGGACCTCTGTAATGAATTTCACCCTCGAACAGACCCAGATCCATTTGAAGTTTTGTCACTGCATCTACAGATGGGGACTCAATACAAATCCCAGCTGGTGCCAGACTTGTGCCCTGGTTTTTGCAGCTCCCCAGTGCAGGCAGTCTGATCAAGAACCACAGTCTTACCTTGCAAACCGCTGTGTCAGTTTAGAAACAACCAGAGAGCATGTCACCACTCTGCTAGGGAAGAGGCTATAGCGGGGGTAGAAGCATTTGCATCAGCCTTAATCTTCTCATTTTGAACATCAACGCTAAGCAATTTGCTGTTCCTTACGGGTCTGTATGGCCTTAGTTGGTGAATACTTGCAGCGTATGCCATAGTTTGTTGGAGGAAAGCTGGCTGAGGTGTGCCTACCATCCTGCAGTAACATTTCCCAGTTACTGAATAGGCACAGCTCAAGGAAAAGTGCTCAGCAGCTTTGTGTGGGAAGAGCAAACTGAATCCAGGCACCCCCTGTCACCAACCAGCATCTTACCCGCTGCTTGTGTATTCACCCTCTGTCTCGCAGCGTGGGCTTGGCTTCAACTCAGATGTGTCTGTCTGTGCAGATAATTAGGCTTTCACCGATGGCTGTGAGTGCAGAAAAGGCCAGCTCAGGTGATATAAAATGTTTGCTCTCAGTGCTCTCTTTCAGCATCAGTATCTTTGTTTGATGCGGGAAAAGAGTGCTGCTCTCTGTCGGAGGGTGGCATGTGTTGTGTGTAGCAGTTAACAGCACTGAAAACAAACAATTACCAGAAAGGTCTTTCATTGTGTGGTAACTTTGGTCTGCCACAGTAACTGCTGCATTCTGATCAAGTAGCCAGAGGAAAGAAACCCAGACACAACTCAGCCGCAAATTATTTTGTGGTAGACTCCCCTCCTGTTTGAAAATAAAGGCACACCAAGACTCTGTCAACATGCGTCTAAAACGTGTGCTGGTTTTGGGCACATGTATTGCCACATAAAAACTTCACATTTGCAGTTTCCAGATAAAAAGTTGTTTTGAAACAGGCGTTCAGGGTGTTTCGCTGCTGACAACTAATGTTTGCAAAGCTTTCAGCTGGACAGAAGGGAGGTTTTATCATCAGGCACACTTATTGACACTGGTTCCATGCTCTCCATAGAGTGCAAAAGGAGCTTGAAAATGTAGCTCTCCTCTGAGAAGTGACATTACAGAAATGACATTACAGTTTGGACCTTGACTACTGCCTCCAGAATTCCTGGATGAAATGAGCTCTATTTGTAATTAAATGTCTGTGGGATTGTTGTTTTGGCTTGATTATTCTTACTGCCAGCTCTCAAATGGGAAAGTCAAGCTGGTGTTCATCTTGGGCTTACTATTTATACACAGGAAACCTGAGAGGGACTCAGCCTGAGGGTTAAGTTTGTTACTTAAATTAGGTTTAAAATGAGAAATAGAATACAAATTTAGTTGCTAATCAATCAGAAATATCCCACAGGATTAATTTTCTACAGCTTTGAATCTGGTAATGTCAGTTGGATCCGGTCTCTTTTCATAAATTTTTGATCGGAAGCCTTCTGTCCTTATGGAAATTTTCCATTGGTAATGTTATTTTTCAATGTTGATGAATATTTAACTAAAGCTAAATACTCAGAGAAAGAGAGACAGAAATCTGTGTATGTTTCATGCAACAGCTCTATTAAATACTGGGGTTTAGCTGTCATTGATATCCTAACAGAGAGATTCTGCCTTTTTGCACACAGACTGATGAGGGTCCAAGAATTGTTCAGGCTGGGGCCAGAGATCTGTAAGTTTGGTCATCAAGAGCTGCACATTTTTGTCACATTTTCACACTACTGCATGAAGAATTTGGGCTCAGCAGACAGTGAATTGAAAATCCTTTCTCTCCAAACTGCTAACTAAATCTTGAAATAAGAACAGAAATTACACCTTGCTATGGTCATGAAGAAGCAGCTAGATGAGATACACTGCAACTGATTCACATCTGCAGAAATGAGAAAGGAAAACAGCAAACCAACAAGAACTATGTGCTGTTTTATCTTCTCTTCATCTCCAGATGTCTATATTCTGAAGCATTAGTAGTCCTGCACGGGTATGTTTTACAGCTAGTGAACCATATATTTAAGGCTGTGAAAGAAAACAGAAAATGTTACCAGTGCTTGTCACTGTCACTGTTTATAATTATCTTTAGATATGTNNNNTTTTTTTTTAATTCTTAAAAGATTTCTTGTTTGTTCCTTTATGCAGATCTTACTCATAGAGGAAATCTGATCTGCTGCAGCACGGAAACATCAGTGGTGAGATGGCAAGACAAATTCCTTAGGGAGCTGCCTGTAAGTCTGGTCAACATTTAAGATGAAAAGTTTTGCATTTTCTTTGGCAGGATGTTACACGCAGAGTTTAGCTGTATGAGGCAATTGCTGAGGCAATAAGGGAATATTCAGGAACACAAGCTTTGAGTAGGTGAGTAAGCACACTTGTTAAGACTTTTTCTTTCTTCCCTGCCCTCCCCCAACTTTTAAAAAACATGATTGGTCTTTGAGACTCGCAAAATCATGCCCAGTTGAAATCCTGTTCTCCCAGAACCCTGGATACACTGAATAGACCCAACTTTAGGGCTGCAATGAAAGCTGTGAGAATAAGTTTTTGTACTTTTGTTGCTTCACCTTGTGGCAGTCAAGCAGTGCAGGGATCAAAGGGAAATCGCCTGGAACACAGGCAGTGGTGAGAGATAGGGTAGGAAATTGTGGATAAGTGAGCACTGAAATCGTGAAGATGAGACCAAAAAAAAGGAAAACTGGTAGTACAAACTCGGGGCAGATGAGGACAGAGGGTGGGATCTGGAGAGCAGTTGACAGGAGGAAGAGAGACTTTGGGTTACATGGTGATGATAATGAAAGTGGATTTGTAGAGGAGGGCAAGGTGTGATTCTTTCAGGTCTTTCCCCTAAATACCCTGGAGAAAACCCTGAAATATCCAGGTCTCAGAAACATAGAAGTAAATCTTGGAGGCAGCACGGGTGTGTCTGCACCCTCTAGTGGGCTACAGAAAATGTTGTTACCCAGCAGTAACTTTCCACTTCGTTTGCTGGGACCAGTCATATCCTGATCTTTAGTGCATTTGACACACCTGTAATAACTGTTTTCAGTCTCTATAATATGATGGCTGCATCCAAACTTCTTTTTCTGTGATAGTCTTTTGTCTGTCATAACTCCTGAACTATACAAAAAGTTCATTGAGGCAGCTGGTGTGAGACAAAACCGTGCCAGAGCTGTAGCAGCCCAAGCAATCAAATTTCATTATCTGAGCACTGTTCTGACAGGGTTAAATTTACTAATACTGACATACTGTAAATGTAGCAAAATGTCCCTTGTGCAGGTGGTACACTCCTCAGAGTCCTAAGGGTAAGTATTACAGAATAATACTTCAGCACAAAAAAATCAATGAACAACCTGTTTAGTGGGAGACCATTTCCTGCCTCATTGTTCAGCTCTCATCTACTTGCTGCTGGAGGACACATGCTGACTGAGATGCAGAACTACAAGAAAAAGCAAAGCAGCCTTGTGATTTTAGTGACTGAATAATGTTCTGGGAAATACGATTGGGCCACTGATTCTACCTGGAAGTAGATGCTGATAAAAGCTTTTGTGATGCTGACAAAAGGTCACCTTTTTGAGAAAAGGATACATGTGAAATGCCTGAAACGGAGCTAGGATGGAACTTCAGAGCTTCAGCTCTGAACAGGGAAAATTCTGACACAGCCTCTGACTGCTGGGGAATTATACCATAGTAGTTGCTTCTTTATAACACAGGAACTAGAACTATGGACTGAGCTGAATTGCACCCAGCCAATGGAAGCTGGAACAGCAAGCAAAAGAGGACAAAAGGGGTCCTGAAATACCATTCAGCTAGAAGGTTAAAGAACTTATCTCTAGTCTTGTCTTCAGAGACACTGTTTCACAGTAATTGCTGGATAACTCCGAAGGCCAAACTGAAGAGTAGATTCCAGACCATGTGAACTTAAGTGATGGCTTCCTTTGTCACTAGACTAGAGAATCTCTTGCCCCCCTTCATGGTGTTTTTGTCTCTCCCTGAGCTGTTGTATTGATAATTTTTTAGTGTGCATCTCTGATGTGAAAGATGGGTGGTAACAGAAGCTTTGTGGCTAAAGCAATCTCCAACTCAGATAAAAAGTTCCCCAGTCAGACTTGGAGGGCAGCTTAAGACATCTATTTCCTGAAATTAACCACTGCATTATTGTTCAGACAGGGAAGGGAGGTGTTTTTCTTCTATCAACCATCTTAAAAAATTGTAGTAAATTATATTTAGGCCCCAAAAAGAAAAGGCAACAGGGAATTTTAACAGAAATAACTTTGGCAAAGAGGTTCAAGGCTCAGGTCTCCCTGTAGTTTCCCTGTGAGAGTATGTTCTGTGAGACTCACTATTATTTTCCCCAATTTTTCATGTTTTTAAGGCTCATCCTTGGTCTGCACTGGATGATCTATATGTGTGGCATGTGAAGAGTGCTGACTTTACACTGTTCCTTACCATTTTTCTGACTGTCAGATCCCATTCTGAGACACCTAAGCTTTCACTGGTGCCTCCATCCTTCCACCTATGTGATGTTTATCTTACAGAACTTGAAATTCTGTTTCAAATCTGGTTTCAAGGGGTTAAGCTTCCAGAAACAGGCACCAACTCTGAGTTCCTAATTTTCAAATGGTTATTAAAAGATATCTGGATCTCACTTGCAGAGTATTGAGTACTCACAAATCCAGGTATGGTCAATAGAAATGGGGCTTTGAAACAGTAACATTTTATTTAATGCCAAATGCTCTTAGAAATCAGGTCCTAGGTAACTCAGGGCCTTCATTCCTCACATTCTTCTTTGTAATATGTGGTTAAATAATCTTTATATTAGAGGAAGGCTGCCAATAAGAAGGTGTTTCTGAAGCTTTGATGCTACAATGCTGGATGCCATAAAAATGCCCAAAAATAAGTTCTTTATTTAGTATTTAGGAGAAGAGTTTGAACAGTGCAATTTACGTAGGCCATAGTGTCATTTATTGGACAATCAGGAGAAAAAAAGTCTAGATTTTCCTGATAAGCTATTTTGCTTTTGGAAAATTGCTGGGAAGGCATTGGTTCCAACAGAAATCAAGTGGAAAAAGGCAAGCTTAGACATGTCCATTTCCCAGCCTGTGACCTGTAGAGTTTCTTGGCAACTGATTGAGTTCATGTAGAATAGAGATAGAGAGTCTTGGCTGATTTCCTGTCTTCAGCTTCTTGATTTACACCATTTCACTAGTAGGACCATTCAGCTCAAAAGCAACCAGGGGAACCTGCTGGTGAAATTCTGGCTCTCAAGATCTTCAGCTGTTTATTTATTCAGGCTGCTAGAACAGTAACCTTCCTGAGATAAATGGGCATTGTGAACATTTCAACATGGAAGGAAAAGACATGACATTTTCATAAGGGACACCTTCCATTCCCCTCAGTCACATGTCTCTGCAAAGCTGCTGATCTCAGTTACACAGTGCTTAAATCCTCAGTGCACCCATCAGAGCTGCTGGGGTCTTTAGAAATACATAGTAGGTCAGAAAGTTTTCAACCTATCCATGACTGCACCTAACAGAAGTTGGCTGCTAGCACATGGATGTGAGACTGAGTTAGACAGAAGCAAGATCAAGACCTTAAGCTGGGCTAAACGCCGCCTTGCACATTGCATACAACATCTTCTTATCAGCCCGATTTGTGACTTAAGTCTGTATATCCCTTGCAAAGAAAATCACTGGGACCCAGTCTTTCACATGCAGATGTGCCTCCTTGGTCACCCATTTTTCCCATGGGGCATAAACATGTCTAAGAGTTAGGGGCATAAACATCCTCTAAGAGGATGAACAATGAAGTTTCCTGTTAGGTGTCTGGCTTTTGCAACCTCAGCAATTCTCAGCAGTGCAGATACATAATCCTAAAATCCTGTCTTGGTGGATATAATAGCCTCACAAACTCACCACTGAGGTTTATTATGGTGAAATGCATGTTAAATGTTTGACATTTAAAACCATATATACTTGTGAAAGTTATTTTTTGAGCTTTTTAAATGAAACGTTTTCTACCAACTGCTCTTCTCTGAGAAACTAACAGGACATGGCACAGTTTTACACGCTATAATAGGCTGATAGGTTTGTTCAACTCACATGTCTATTTCTGCTAATATTTGTGGCTTGAGTACATAATTACCCCCACATGAGAGGGGCAGAGATCATAGCCAATATGGATATCAATAACAAATATGATTGGTCTACCCCGGGCTTGGAAATGTTTACACTGAGTGGGGTGAATTCTCAGCACTTCCTGGTTTTTGCTGCTGCAGTACTGCAAAAACCAACTGCAAACTCTCACAGCAGTGCCCGGGATCACTTTGTTAAATGTGGAACACCAGCACGTGGAAAGACTATTGCTGTGCCAGTTAGCAGCAGGAGAGCAGAGAGAGAAAGGAATCAATCGTACTACAGAAAAATCAGTTCCCTTGGTTGTGCCTATTTTTCTGACTGCTCTAACTTGTCTTTGGGACTACTGTAGTCATGAGTGTAGAAGGAAAAAGAGGAGGTCAGAAATAGAATTATTTAGGTTGGATAAGACCCTCAAGGTCATCGAGTCCAACCCTTAACCCAGCTCTGCCAAGTCTGCCACTAAACTATGTCCTGAAGTGTCACATCTACACACCTTTTAAATACCTCCAGGAATGATGACTCCACCATTTCCCTGGGCAGCCTGTTCCAATGCCTGCCAACCCTTCCTGTGAAGAAATTTTCATATTATTCAATCTAAACCTCCCTTGGTGCAACCTGAGGCCACTTCCTTTTTTCCTATCAGTTGTCACAGAGATCAACGCCCACCTGTCTCCAATCTCCTTTCAGGTGGTTGTAGAGAGTGAAAGGGTCTCCTCTTTTCTTCAGACTCAACACGCCCAGCACCCCCAGCTGTTCTTGTGCTCCAGGCTCCATTGTCCTTCTCTGTACATTCCCCAGCACCTCAATGTCTTTCTTGCAGTAAGGGGCCAAAACCTGAAAATTTTTGTCATCTTCGAAAGCACATGTGGTCACCTTGAGATTCGACTTTCTCAAGTTTGAAATAAAAACCTCAGTGTTGTAGCTTGCCATTGCCAAGGATTTTGTTGGTCACACTAACATGCTACAGGAGCTGTAAATGCCCCCCTGCCCATACCTGCCACAGCAAAATAAAAAAGTTCACACCCTCTATGTATCATCAGCTTAAACTTTTCTAGTAAATCTGAAGAAAATAAGTAGGGCTATGTTCACAAAGAACCGGCCAGAAATTCAAAGTGTGCCAGGTGTTAGAAACAAAGCCATGCTTATACATTAAAGATATTTTGGTGTCCAGCTATGGGCCCAAGAGAACTGAGTGCTAAATGCTTTCACTTCCTTCAATGGAAGATAAATATATGGTTAATTCATAAACTGGGTCTGTCACATGTTGGGTCAAGCAGGGTTTGGTGTAGGATTTGGAGACTGATATTTGTATCCACAAGAAATACTTTGTCTTCTATTCTGAGCTATATTTTCCTTGTCTGACCCCAGACAGGAAAGAGGGGTAAGTGAAAAGTGTTTTGAACAGTTAGAATGAGACGGTGACACTGCCCCACAAGGGGAGATAACAGCAACATGTGTGGATCCAGTGGCTCTGGGAACAGTAGAAAACACTAGTCTGCTTTCTTTCTATGACTTACAGTGGAATAATATATAATGAATATTATCCTTATTGCCATCTACAAACACATACACATCTGCATACACATCTACAAACTTCTCCTGAGTTATTACAGCCATTACACACAGAAAACCATAGGCAGTTGCACTAATCAGGGAAAGAAACTAAAAAAACATTAGTGTAATTATAAATGTCTGAAATCCAGGCTTTCATCCAGCCAATTCACAGTTCTGGAGAGAGAGAGAGGAGAAATATAGACTCATATATACAGACCAAAGATCCTTTTCAATCAAAGCAGCTGGGCTCAGTAGCTCTCTGGGTTTTATTTACATTCTTGCTTCTATGTTAACGATAAAGTGAGCAAGTGCGTGATACCTGTTCTGGCTGACAGTTGCCCAGGACTCCCTCACTCCCTTCTGGATTCTCCTGTATCACATCCTTCCTCTACAGATGAGGCTACATGCTCACCCACAGACTTCATTTGTCTGATAAGAAAGTGTACTGAAATCTCAGAGTCTTTCACTTTAAGTCCAAGCAGCCCACTCGGTTTCTGTGACTAGTGTTCATTGACTGACTCAGAGAAAGAATTGCCTGGCCCAGCATCTCAGTGCAGGTTCTCTCTGTTATCTCCACTTTGCTCCACAGAGCCCTAGCCTTCACCTTCCATTTCTGCAGTCTAGTGTCACTGTGCCCTGTTACTTTCTTCTGGGAGGAAGACAATAGATTCAGACTGAGCTTTCTGCATGGACATTATTGTCTCAATCCTCTCCTCCTCCTCCAAAGAAATGTGCTGTAGATACTTGTGGAGGCTTATTTCCTTTTTTGAGATCTGAGCCAAAGCTTCAGTCTCTTGATGTGTAGCCATCAAAGGCACCAAAGGTAAATAACTCACAGTAGTGCTGGTAAATAAATATCTTGCAGTTACTCACTGCCTTATTGTTTCAGGCACAGAGTTAAATGGGATTATATAGAAGCAGAAAGTCAAGCTTGCAGCAAACTTCTAAAGTTTCAAACATCAGGATTAAATGTTTTCAATTTCATCTATTTATTTTATATTTATTTTATTCATGTTTATTTCACTTATGAAATTAATTAGTCCTAAACCATCCTCAATCTAAATCCTTTCCACAACGACGCATATTGGTGAGAAATTATGGCATAGATTTTGGCAAGGCCCTATATACAGACAATTGCAAACAACAGCCCTTTTTTGAATACATCTGCAATGTGTCTTATGCATTAATTTTTTTATATGTTAGGGCTACAAAGATTGTATTGCTGCTGAATCACTCCTGTCAATCATGATAAATGACAAGAGTATTTCCCCAGTGGGGAAACATCAAATATGGTACAATTTTTTAAAAGCCAACAGAGCATTCTAAGATCAGAATCACAGAGTTTGTAAATATTCTTTGCAAATCAGTTTGTATTTGTGTTTTTGATGTTGAAAGTCTTGGTGTCCTTTGCGGCAAACCTCGCAAAGGGTTTTAATGTTCTTGTGCTGTTTTATATGCTTTTGATCCACTCCATCTCAAATGAAACAACTAGACAGAAAAAATTGGGCTGCCCTACACTGAAAGGGTGTGGAAACCAACCTCTCTTCTCCTTATTAGAAATAATCCCTTCGCTTCATGTTTCGATCTGGATAGGTGAGAAAACTGTACTTGTTATTTTTTGCTAAAAGTATAGTGTTTCCATTTCTGAAGTTCTCGTTGCAGTTTCCACTAGTTATGAACACCCACAGACCAAGAAAAAAAAACCAAAACACCTAGTTTGGGGCTCTTCTGTGTTGTTTATACACCGTTTAAAATGTTATCAAGTATTTCTTAACCTTTTTCTTTGCTTAAAAGAAGATTGTTTCAACCACTACTTCCTTATTTCTCCTCCCTTCCTCTTAACTCTTTAATAGAGAACCTCTACATGTGCTTTTCTTCTTCATTTACAGTCTATGAATAAGTCGATCTGTGCATCCTTCCAACCAACCAGGATTATAAAAGCCAAGCAAACTTTAGGGCTGCTTTTCATCAGAACAGCAAGATAGAGTTGAAGAGTTGACAACAGTTTGCTAGGATTAGGGGGAGAGGTGGTGTCAGTCTCTTACCACTGAAAATCTTGTAGTCTTCTCATTCATCCTTCTGACAGTTTTATTTTGACAGCCTGCAACACAGATAGCATCGTATTGTCACCACACAACACTGAAAATGACTTGATCATCTGCTGCTTTCCTCAAACCTTGTTCTTCACAGCAATGTACCCCTGTACCCACTGATAGGAATTAGTCATGCCAGAAATGACAGGATGTCACAAGAGATAGCTGAGGTCTCGTGCTGGTACAAGAAGGTGTGTGTAATCTCCTCCATGTATGTCCTGTGAGCCTCGTTCTGTTAAAAAAACATTGGGTTGGTTTTTGCTCTGAGGCCAGCTTGAGCCTTGCTGCAGGTCCCTGAGCAAAGCTTTCATTCTCACTGGAGTCTTTTTCTCTGGCCTGGCTTCCTAGGTATTTCCTGTGTAATTGCCCCTCCGGGCAGGAAAATGTATCAGTGTAAGTATGGGATCTTTATACTGTTCTTCTCCCATTCCAGCCAGGAAGGGGGAATGTGTAAAGGTTCTTAGCAAGACGTAGAGCAAGTAGATACCTATGCCCCTGTAGGGTGAAGCTCATCACCATGAGATCATCCATCTAAACCATGCAGGAAATCAGGAATCTTTGTTCAACAAGAAACAGCTCTACCTCACCCCTGCCTGTCACAGGGGGAAAAGATACATGAACACTCAGCCAGGTGATTTGCAGTGGAAGGATCACACCCACCTACTAACTCACCCTCACACACTTCCACAAGTACTTTATATCTGCCTGGGGGAATGGTGGAAAAATGTGGAGTTGAGCCAGGTAGCTTTTCTATGCTGGATGTCTTTTTCAGTCTGCTGGGACAGGATATCTGTTCTCAAAGCATTTAGCAAGACATTTTAACTACATGATCTAGAAGAGTGATTGAGTGGCAGTACATTCTGGAAGACCTGCCAGGGCTCTTGAGCTAGAGAAAAGCAATTGGGACTGCAATAAAAGCAGAAAAGGCAAGTATTTTTATTTGACTGCCACTGATCCTTACAATAGAGGATGAAGACCATCCATCCATCCAGGAATTGTGCTCATCAATGGATGATTTAGCTAGAAACATAAGATATTCTTTGCAAAAGGGGCATAATCCCAGGAGGCAGAACAAAGCAAGTATGCATTTGTGACTCACATTATATGCTTAGCACTCTGCCTGTTCATATGCCTGACCTACTTGCTGGATCCACTCCAACCCAACACTGAAGGAGAAAACTTTCATCACAGGTGGAATTTCCAATTTTTGGCCTTTATGCTAGCACTGAAAAAGGCTTTAGGAGCCTAAATACTCTTTTGTTGTCACTAAGTGATAAAACTCAAGACTGAGGTCTTCAGCAGCTCAGCTTTTGCTAAAGGTGCCATTATCAAAACTATGAACCCCAGGCACTAAGTCCTCAGAAGCCCATATATCCTAATACCCAGCTCAGGCTGAAATCACAGTAGTTGAGTGTGGGGAAGCTTCTTCCTTGTGCTGCATCAGTTTGAGAACCTAGTATACCATAAATTACCAAAACACTTATTGGCGTACACCCTCCATGGGTTACAGAAAGAAGCAAGATGTCAATGCCAAGTGCCCTTTAATCCTGTGGATATTTAGGGCACTCCCTACAGACTGTGGATGTTTACCTGGCCTGATTGGAACCAAGCATTCTTACAGAAATGCATTAATCATAATGTTATTTATCTACAACTTGTCTTTACTCCTGCAGCTAAATTTGTTCCAGGTTGCATGGTACCACTGGGATATAAATTCCCTAGGTGAGAAAAACAAACTGTAGTGTTTGCTTTGTACTTGAGAGGAGAAGACATTCAAAATGCAGTTCCTATTTCAATGTAATTTGTATATTTTCTGTGAAGTAACTAATAGAAAATCCTATTGCTTGATGGGGGGTATAGATTTAAATCTCATCACTCTGAAGGGAGAAATAAATTCATATCTCCCACTTCCCCATTGTGTGATATTTAGGAAGTGTGAATAGTACTCTTTTTGTTGGTTTGGATACTTCTGGGTTTTATGAGATAAGACAAAGGCAAACATGTCACTGCAGCAGAAACTTCAGGAGTGTGTCTAGAGTTCTCCTTGAAACCCTCCACAAAGTGTCAAAATCTGAAGCTTTCTCAGAGACTAAGGTGTTTCTGTGTAGCTTTCTTGCTGCTCAGTGTCCTGGTTTTCTGTATCTCATGGTAAAATGCCTAATTGCGAGCTGGTGAGGTGGGGACATCTCAGATGGGGCCATGGAAACTCCTTGGCAGGCAGGTGTAGAAACTCACAATTCTATAACCCAGAGTAGGCAGAGTAGGTATGGAAGGTGGTGCACTGGGCTCTCTCTGTGGATTTACATTTTAACTCCTCTAGGTACTTGCTCCTCTCCTGTGTGTCTCTCTCTTTTTTTTTTTTTTTTGATTGAGCAAATCTAACCACAATCTCTTTTTACACCCAGTTTCTAAAGAAAGTCTTTTGCCTGGTTTTCAGCTGAACTGTTGCTTCACTATTAACAAGAACGAGACATCCGAAATGCATTACTGATTATTTACAATTATTGATTCTGTAATATGAGGTATTCAGTCATCTGAGAACCAGAGCATCTTATAGTACCCTGCAGTTTGTGGAGATTTTTCCTCCTAGGATATTATGACATTATTATAATTCATGCAAAAAAAATCCACTACTTCTAAAGAAATGCTTATTTTATTTGGGTAATTGATTTAGGAAGTTTCATTATACCATCAGTTAAAGTTCAAGGAAGTGCTCAATTTCAAAAGCCACTTTAAATGTTCTCCTTATAACTCTTGTAGCATTTACAAAGCAAGACACTTGAACCATCAGCAGCAAGGTAACTGAGCTGTGCAAAAAATATTACTATTATTTAAAGAAAAAATTATATGAGAGTAGGAAAGTGACTTTTCAGAAGGCGTTGACCAAGTGAGAGAGAGCACTGGAATTTAAGATGTTCTGCTTATCATCCTCAAGAACACACCTACAGTCTTGTCAACTCTTGCCAATCCAGTCAACCCTCAGAAGAGACCTGATTCTTAATCATCTACCTCTTTTAATTGCAAGGAGGCTTTTTCACAAAGATCTAGAAAGAAGTCATTAACATTTTCATCTCCTTATGGACATAGTCTCTGCAGGAATGATAATGAAGAAGCCCACTGTGAGTGTTGCCTTCAGTCCACTTCACCCCAGCACTTTAGATGTGGTTTTGGAGTGCCAGATCCTTTTACACAGCTCAATAAGGTGTCTCCTTACTCTAATCTAGAAAGTCATATTGCTTTGGATATCGTTGCATTGTGGCATTGTGGCCACTGACATACAGGTGGAAGTATTGTTGCTACGTTCTCATTGACAGTTTTGGCAGCAGGAGACAAGTTTGCGTTTGCGTTTGCTTTTGCAGAAGTGTGCAGGGAAACTAGTCAGGAATGCCACTTCTAAGGACTGATTCCTAAAATATTTGGATGCCTTCTGAGGACTTAAGGCAAAATTAGCATATTTTCCAAATATTGTTTTGCATCAAGTGTGTAAACAAATGGAAAAAAAAAAACCAAAAACAGAAAAAACTAGTATTAATACAAATGGCAATGGCAAGGAGTTGGCATGTGATACAACCTAAAAATAGGGGACTAATATAAACACTTGTTCAGACTAAAAAGTACTCTGTCTTGTGATTAGCATGACCATTTCAAAATATTTCCTGTTGTGATTGTATAACCTTTAAAATGAAAGGCTAAGTTTGAGCTGGTGAATTGCTAGGTGTTCTCTTTCCGCTGGTCTTGGATAAAAAAAAAAGGTTTTCTTCTACATTAAAGAAACAGGTAAACAAAATGAAATGACAAGCCTTGAGGGTTTTGTGTAGGTTAGTTTGCATCATGCTGTAACAGAATGCTCTAAAAACCATCAACCCACGCAGTACAAACACAAGTAACTTTTACACGTAGTTTATAGTACATCTTAGAAGCATCTGTAGAGGTGGTGTGGGAGTGAAGGGAGGGCTGAACTGAGGAAACTGCTTTTGAAAGTTGTTTTTTTGTGTGTGCAATTTTTTTAAAGAATTTCAGAGAATGGAAAGAGGAACCTACACTGAGCAGCTAGGTCCAACTTGTAAAAAACTTTCCCCACATCGTGTGGTGAAACATCTTTATCACTGCACTCTTATCTTTAGTATGTTGGCACTATGGTTTGCTCATCTGCATGGATGGATGGATGGATGGGGCTAGAAGGGATTCTGAGAATTTATTTTGTTTTTCCAGGCTCTTTTATGAAAATGTAATGCACAACCTTTATTAAACCACAATCCTCAAGAAAATGGATTTATTTTAAAGCTTAAAACCCCTTTCCTTTTCCTCTCTTCATCTGTATATTTGTGTGATGATAAGGCAATGTAAGACAGAGAAACACACAGAGAAGAAGAAAGGAAACTAAAGTTGCTCTCCTGAAAAGTGTTGCCTTTAGATTTTTATAAAAGTCTTTCAGAGATGCTGAAGTAAAAAAGACTCAGGTATGTTTCTTTCAGTTCCCTGAGAGCTTCAAAACACTGGCATTTTCCTTCATTTGCTTGCCAAACCACATTAAACCCCGCCGCAGGCTGTAGCGCTCAGTGACTGTCACAAGCACAGGTGACTTCATCTCACATGGCCCTCCAGGCCTCTGCAGTGCCAAGCTGATGCCACCCAGAGATGCTGGCTGCATGCCATGTGCACATGCAGCAAGTGGGCCAAGGTCCCAGGGGATTTCAGCAGGGCTGAGGAGAACACAGTCTTGGCAGCTCTACGGGAAAACCCCGTGAAGGCTCTAAGCCCCTGAACTTTTCATAAGCAAGCATGAGCAATGAGTCCCAAAACAGAGCTGGGAACTAAGTAATAGTAAAAAATAGATAACCTCCACTATTCTCAGAAAGAGAAGTGAGAAAGTAGTTGGTGCTGATGTTTCTTCACTGCGAGCTGGGGAGCAGGCTGCATTTTCATTCCTGTCTCTACTCCCAGGTAGCTGAGGACACCCTCGGCATTTCAGAAGAGAAGGTGCCTGCTGTGGTGGCTGGAATCACATCTCAGCCACTGCCAAGGCATCAGGTGTCTGCCAGCAAGGGAGCTCCCAGCAGCAAGTCTCCTTCATGATCTATGGCGCTACAACAGAGTGAAATAGAGAACCAAAACCTTTTGATAGGGAAGCCCTCACGAGAGTATAGGTTTCAAGCTTGTCATTTGCTAACAATTCTCAGTTAAGGAGTTGAAGTTGTAGAAATTGATTTGGAATAGTCTATAGGCCAAAGCTCTTTGGTGTCTCGATTGGGAAGATCCCAGGGGAGTGCCCAGGGGAGAGTCCATGTAGACACTCAGGACGGCAAAGGCCTGAGCCTAAAGCTGCTAATCCTCATCTTGTGAGGAGCTCCTCACTGGGTCTTGCACAGCTGATTTCCACAAGGAATCACATTTGATGTTCCTGAAGACACACATTGCCAGAGTGTAGTTTCCTAGTTTGGTTAGGGGTACTTGAAAGGTTTAGTTATTTCCGTATTGTTTGCTCTCACAGCTGATTTTTCTATCCCAAGCACATCACTGCCTCATTTACCATCCTCATTATGTGATTAACGATGCAGTCCTCCAGCCACAGCCTTCAGCCCATGGAAATTCTGTGTTGTGTAACGATCCTGAAGCAGCATGGCCCATATTGGCAGGGCTGTATCAGTGTATGCCTTGGCCATACCATTCCTAGCAGTCACTTTCTGTCATCAGACTTCTCAGATGCCTAAATTAGGTCAGATTCCCAGCTGAAAACCAGGGCAATCAACCTCAGCAATTTTAAACTTTTCATTTAACTGTTTTTTTAAGTATCTGGGTTTTCTTATGGCTCACAGTTTTATGTGATGTGCTTCACATGCTTCACACGTAGCAACTGTGTGTCTGTTGCCTTCCTGGACTTTATTAACACCTTTTCCTGTCCTTTTTACTAAGACTGCAGGGGATTTAATAACATTGCCACCACTAAATACGCATCATCCTGAGCTATACACTTTTCTATGCCAGTTGGCTCTCTCTGATTTTTAGTTTAAAAGCTAGAACATTAATTTTCAGTAACAGAAACATTGTCCTATTTTAGTTTAGGTCAAACCATATTTTCTTGATGGCATCATCTGCACCAAACCTTTCCTTTATTCTTAAGTGCACCTATATCATTTTTCTATGTATCTGTTGTCAAGTTGCACACTGAAAGTGCAGGAATGTGGTAATATTTCAGAGCACATCACTTAGAGATCTCTAGGGCTCTTAACAGCCCAAATTTTGTCTCTGAAGAACTGTCTCCTAGTGCTCTACCGTTACATGTATCTTATTGAAGCATGACTGTACCAGTCATCAAAATTGTCCTAGAGCAGAGTCTAGCTGGCAGCCTATTGCTAGGGGTGTTCCACAGGGGTCAGTACCAGGTACAGTCTTGTTCTGCTTATTCATCCATGACCTGGGTGAAGGGACAGACTGCAGCCTCAGCGAGTTTGCTGGGGACACAGAACTGGGAGGAGTGGCTGGCACACCAGGGTGCTGTGCTGCCAGCCTGCGAGGCCTGGACTGGCTCCTCCACACAAACCAGCTGCAGAACCTTTGACTTCTGCCTGTAATTATTTCACAGGTAGCATTCCTTATAATAATGTATCAGCATATATCTGACTATAATTAGGGCACTTATATACTTCTCCAAGCAAAAAGAGTATGTTAGACAAGGATAGAATCCAATTTCTCTCTTATTTATGCGTTTAAATTAATTAAGTGCAGAGAG
Source organism: Irena cyanogastra (assembly GCA_013397155.1). NCBI lineage: Eukaryota > Metazoa > Chordata > Aves > Passeriformes > Irenidae > Irena > Irena cyanogastra. The sequence continues at coordinate 827,356 of VWZV01009545.1, read as the reverse complement.
GACAGGAGAGAAGACCAAACCCTGAATACCATGGCACTTGCAGTCAGGCTCAGCTGAAAAGCTGAACTTTGACATGCTGTCTCATCTGTACTTGAGGATGTTCAGAGGACCTAAGCAGATGTGGTTTCAGGGTGCTATACCTGTTGTAGCCCTTTGTATTAATGTGGTCACAAAGATACTGGACTAAAGGTGGAACTTTTCTCAGAAATCTTTTTCCTTTTTTTTCCCATTTTATAATCTCTACTTCTTGTATGTTACTAGTCATACCTCTAACTGGTATCAGATTGCCAGGCTGAGGAGAAGTCAAGAAGAAAGTGTTAAGTCACAGAGAAAGTTGTTGGGAAGGGTGAAATTTTGACAAGAAAGTTTAACAGATATGTATGCTTGGCAGAAAGATTTCTGAATGTAGAATCTGAGAATGAAATAGAGATGAAAGCAAGCTTTGATATAGAAGAAAAGAATTGCTGAGCCAGTCTTACTGAAAAACTAAGAAGGCAAAGGGTATGTTAGTTAGAAGGGGTTTTTATGACTTAGAGCAAAGGATAGGCTGACCACAAACAAAAAGATGTTTTTACCAAGCAGAAAGATTCCACAGGCAAACAAGATTGCCGATGTTGCATGTAGAAAAAAAGTCTCAGAATTTTCCACTGCAAGAAAACTGAAAAACAACTTCTAGCTTAAACTGTAACATGCTAACTTTTAGTGATTGGAGAATAGTAACACCAATATGGTAATTATAGTAGTTATTAAAGGTATAGGTAATAGTGAAGGTATAGATTGGTTGTTATGTATTAAGACACTCAGCAAAGAAAAGTATATAACACATTGTAACCAAAATTAAAGGGTCTTCAGGTGTGTCTGCAGCTGGAGCTGACAACTGTAGGCACAGGCTCTGTCACCCACAACCCTGGACTGCTGTAACATCTTGGATACAATAGACAGCATTTTAAAGAGCCGCCTGAAGTCCCTCATCTCTTGTTACGGCTCTTACAGAAAGTAATAATTATGTTGGCTCTCTGCTCCTCCTTTCTGTGCATGCTTTTTGATGCCGCTTTTAAAACTAGGTCATATCTGCTCCTGTAGCCTGCTGTTTCTGAGGTTCCTGTTACCTGTGTACTGTGCCTTTAGGTAGATGAGCTCTGCACTGTTCAGGCACTTGTGAGTCCATCCTGTGCCCTGTGCCAGCCACAAGCTGCACAGCTGCAGTTTTTGGTGCTCAACATAAGCTGTGAGCTTTTGCAGAGAAGCCAATTTTCAGTTCTTTCCACATGTGAGTAAAATGATTTTGCACAAGCTTGGAAACAATGATCATGCTTCTACCTATGAAGCAAAGAGATCTGAGGTGCTGTGCACACCACACACAGAGCTGACTCAGACTCCACTGCGAGCTGCATGAATACCAGACCTACAGGACTGCTCCTGAGAGAAATGCATCCTAGTCGTGCCATTGGGTCTCCATATGATCATAATTAAAAGGTAGAATCAGCCAGGGTACCCCATGACTGTAGCTTGAATTCTATTGAAGGGTGATGGCAATTGGTTAGAAAAATGAAGAAACTTTCTCTAGCAGAGAACCACAACTACTTATGCATGACCATATACATAAGCAACTGAACATCACTCTGCAAAAACACAGCTCATATATAGCCCAGTAGTACAATTCAGGGTTCACATTTTGAGCTGTGGCAATAAGCAGAAAATAAAAAGAAAACAAATAAGCAGAAAAGCCCAAAAGAAAATGGGCAAAGGAAAGAGTTGTGACAGTGCAAGGTTTCTCACGGAGATAACCTGAGGTGAGCCCCAACCAACAGTCTCTTCAGGCCAAGCTGGAAAGGAAGCACTGTCCAAAGTGATAGGGAATGAGCCCAAGTTTCCCACTGCTTTGGACTGTATACATCTCTGCCTTGTAGTCCTTTGTCAGCCCAGGCACATCTCTCCTCCTGAAATAAATGCAGTCACCTGTTTTCAGTGGGTATTGACAAGAGGTACAGGAGAATGGCTGAATGCAATATCAGTTCCAGTCATACCAAAGTGCCTCCAGCAGCCCATTTTTGTATCAAAGCCTTCCAGTAAGACGTACAGTTTGACAGGAAGCGAGGCTCATTCTTTCTCTATATCTAGCTCTTCTTACCCTTTCAGAAGCAGAGAATAAGATGTGCAAGGAAGCCGCACAGTGCACATCAGTTTAGCTCCTACAGAGTCCCTGGTCTCTTATTTTTCAGCCAAGACTGTTTTCACTATCACAGATGTGAGAATTACTCCAAACTGACATGGGAGTCAGGAGAACGCCCAGCCTGCAGGAGCTCACTGCCAGAACACTGCAGAAGGCACATGGGGGGAGAGCAGTGGTCAGTCCATTCCACATCTTCCAGTAAGGGCTAAATGATATGTGCTGAGCAAGTACTGCAGCAGGACCAGAAGAAGACAAAATAATTTTTATGCTGAGTCCTTATGGTCATGTAAAACTGACTTTAGGTTTCAACACACAGGTGGAAGAAGATGGATATGGGTAAAACAATGCATTTGATCCCATTCTATGCCAATTCATTTTCACACAAAGCTGAGCTGGTCATTTAAAAGTAGCAGCTGAGTGATCCAAGTGTAAAAGAGGTCAATCATTTTAGTGAACTAGCTCAGATTCTGACAGGCTCCAGGCAATTATGGGCCTCCAGGAAATCAGGATCTGAATCAACAGGATGTTTAAAACAGGCTGGAAACAGCTTCCAAAACCTGCATTTACTATGGAAGTGACTACGTATGCAAATACTGCAGTCACTGGAGATCCGCCCAGTGCAGTAAACGCTTTCCAACTCATCCTAAAATAGATACTTAGATTTCTCTGATAAATCCATAGCCGTAGCAAAGATCAGGCAGGAAAGGCCAGCTATACCCAAATCCTGCCACTTAGCACTACTGCTGTGGAAGGAGTTTTGCCTATTCGTATAGATCTTAATTAATAGGAGGAACAACAATTCACCCTATGTTTTTACAAGTCACCAGTTGTTATGGACCCAGCACAGGCTTTTTGGGACATCTCTTTATCCAGGGGGTAGAAAGATGTTTTGAATCTACTGAGACCAACTAGTGGAAGCAGTGGAAAAAGGCCCATCTGAAGACAGTTTATATGCTCAAACAAGTTATTTGATACACCCCTACAAATATTGCTTCCAATTTCTGGCCCCAATATGTTATATGGCTGTTAGAATTACCCTACATTGTTTGCTCAAAATATTTCCCAAATACCACATCAAATTATCCTTTCAGGTACACCTGCAAAACTTCATGGCCTGTCCTGTTTATGGGCTCCACCACAAGCTAAATTGTTTAACAGCTACAGACAGTCATATCCTTAGTACAAGTATGAAAAAAAGCCCCATCATCTGAAGTTCTTTTCTTTCTTTTTTCAAATTTTTATCTCTAAAGATAATCTTCAAGAGCATGCAGCAACTCTACCTCAATTTCTTTGTGGACTAATCAGGAGAGGAAACACTTGAAAAGAGCTTCACAGAAAAGAGAGGTGAAAAGATAGAAAGTAGAGATTTCAAACAGAATACATATATATACACATATGCTTATATGTGTGAATATTTATATATATTTGTTTGCTGTAAAATGCCATCTGGAGCACACAGATTCAGTGTAAGATCACCAAGTTGCTGAAAACTGAGGGATTCTCTGTTAGGAATCTGTCATATTGTCAGATATGTCTGTGTATTGTCACAAATATCTTCGGCCATAAACTATTAAATTTGTTTCCTGGAATTTGAGGTCAGAAGGGAAATACACTTTTTCCTCTGACTCTCACAACAGCTATGTGAGGCAATTACTTGTAGAGGGAAGTAGCTGATGACCATAAGCCATTGTCTGTCAATCCTGGATACAGACAATATTTAAAACTTAAAGTTATAAAGGAAATCTGTTCATGTGTTATTTAAATTTCAACTAGATCAGGCAATTCCATCAAAGTTCTATAAAAACATGTCTTCTTCATCTTGCCATAAGTCAGGGATAAGGTACCTGCAGGAGTAGTTTCCTCCAGTTTCCTCTGGCACAGGATAACTCCACCCTATGCAAGATGTCTGCCAGAGGAGTTAAAGGGAGGTTTACAAGCTGGCTGTTCATGGCCCTGCACCATCTGACAAACACTGTGGTCCATTTAAGTGAAGGTTCCCTGCCAGGAACCAGCAGTTTCAGGAACTGCTTGCATGGCTCTTCCTCCCTGTGTAAGACAGCATGGTTTCACCCAGAGGAAAGTTACCTTGTGCTGTTGGGAAATATGAGTGTGCATATGGGCAGTGACCACAGAGGACTCTACGTCCTATAGAATGAATTCCTGAGCTGATATGTTGACCTCCTCTGTTGCCTTAGCTTTGCTAATCTATTTTAAAATATCGGTCTTAAAAAAAATTAGCTTACAAAGTCTGCTTATCAACATATATATAATATTCTAGTTATTAGCCCCTAAATTGGAACCTCTTCAAATCGAGTTTAGGATGCTTACTCTTACTGAAATTTAAACCAGTCTACAAAATTTATCAGTGGATTTACACAACTTGGGTTTCAACTGACTCAAGGTTTTGTGCACAGCATTTTTATAAGCTGACTTGCCCACTGATAAAAAAAACTGCAAACTGGTTTATTTTGTAATATAAGTAGCACTTGAACTGTAAAATCATACTTCAGATGCTGAGAGGTTTTTGTCAATACTGGACCACAGACTTACTATTTCCAAAAACCTGACTACTGCAGAAATTAAGCTTTTTAAAGTTTTAAAGACTACATTGATGAGTTTCGCTCTGAATTGGCTCATAGACACAGATGACAGTGGCTGTGTTTATGCAAATCTTACCTAAATTAGGGTGAATGTTGCTAATGCCAGCAGAGAATCCTGACTTTGCTGATTTATACTTAGAAAAGGTGAAGGTTCAAGTGAACTAAAGTTCAACTATCAGCAAAACTGCATAGTCCAGGACAGACACAGGAAATTTGAAAGTAGATATGTCCATTTAATTTTACAACTTAGCTAGTTCTGAAGATTCGGTGCAGCATTTGCTTGTGGAGTTTCTTTGCCTCTCATCTGCATATTTAAATTTCACAGTAAGTATTTTCTGGTTCAATCTTGGAAAGCGCCTGCTTTTACTCTGTCAGGCTGGAGAACAGAAGCACTCCCTAGCAGGCAGAAATGACAGCATTATTTTTCTTCACTTTTGAATAAAGCAGTTTTTCTCTAGATTGATACAGCTAACAGGGTCTAACAGGTAGATGTATGCACCTCTCCACTACATAAAAGCTGGCAATGTTTCTATATTTTCTTGCCGAAAGAACAGAGGGTTTTTTACCTCTCAATGTGAAATCCTTGTGGAGAGAAGACACTCTTGTTTTACCTTGCCCTGATAGTTTGAGGTCAGAGCTATAACCACCATAGGGTTTACTTTGACTGTGTGTACTAAGATAAAGAGTGACATTTGTCTCTGAAAGAGTTTTTGATTAATATGAGTATAACTTAAGTTTTTCATTGTAAAAAATGTGCCAGCTTTTGCAGTGAAGGTATACATATGGTTTACTTATGTCCTTTATCTGAATACTCTGTGGTTAAAAATAAGAAATAAAGAACAGTTTTATTTCTTTAGAGCTAAATGGCATGGAAGGTCAGGAATATCATAGCTAGTTAGATGCTTTCAGTTTTGTTTTCTCTGCTCAGTAATACTTGCACAACACAAGTGCACAGAGGGTACAAGTGTCATTTCCCAAATGTATTTCTTCTTAAAAGAAGGTAAGCTAAAATATCAAGTAATGCCTTTGTGAAAACATAACTACAGACTTGGCAACAGTTTCTGACCTTTGTAATTATGATACTCAGAACAAAACAATAGGAAAACAAATCAGCTAAAAGAACAAGGAAGGTCAAATACAAAGAAATTTCTTAGAAGACTCAGGTTCATATCTTCACTGAGTGAACCAAACTCTTGGCTTTTAGAGATGTAGAGATGTAACACTGCAAGCTAAAATTTGCATGAAAGTTTATTGCAAGGGTGAGAAAGAACCATCAAGACAAAACCTGCAGCCTCTTTCGGTAAGGCCCATGTTCAGTTTAGGAAACCGAACATGAGATGCTCAGTTCAGCTAGAGATGGACTCATTTACATTTCTCAGTTTGGTGAACTTGAACATTTGCAGAAGTGTTTCTCTGAATCGCATGAATGATGCTTTAGGAACTGTACTTGAGATGTGTTACAAAAGGGCCCTTTTTCTTCTTGTTCTTCATATTAAAACTCCCTACTTTATTTAATATCGAAGTGTTTATCACTTTTCCCACAGCTCAAGATTATCAACCCTTGGCTCTTTACCATCCTGACTGCTTCTTCTCCTCACATTCAGTCTACAATAAAAATTAGGCATTTGTTTTATGGGCTTTTACTCATCTTAATAGTAATTCAGACAGTCCAGGAGCGATTGAAAACCCAGCAGGAACACTCCTTACTGACAACCCCCAAGTTTTCTCTAGTTTTATCTATCATTAGGTAGACATAAACTATCCTAATCCTTTAGCTCTTGATACTGCTTTGTAATCAAACTGAGTAAGTAAAAGATAATGTAAAATAAAAATATACTAAAAAGCAATCTTTCAAGAAAAAACAAAATACATTCTTCAGCTACATTTGCATTGATGAAAAACTATTAATAGGATTTTTCGAAGTGCTTACAATAAAATCTGTGTGTTCACTTTGCTTCATTCTAAATCTATTTGCAATTGAGTTGAAACTGCATTTCAGCTTGCTTTTCCTGTAATCTGAAACATGCCATCCTACATTCTTCAGCTAGAAGGGTGTCTTTCTAAAAATGTAACAATATCAAAGAATTTATGAAATAAGAACATTTCTCCCTATGCAGTAGTGCTTTGACAGGTAGTCAACCAAAAATTATGAAACACAATAGGTTTTGAAAGGCTTTATGCTGCATGACATATTTTAAAAGTTACTTTTCCATCTCAAATTACAAAGCAAATCTCAATTTTTTTATAAACTGGCAATTTTCATTTTGACTTTGCTCACAGGCTTTTCAGTCTTTTTCACAGGTGTGCTTGACACTGACAACAGGAAGATAACAGATGTAAGAGAAATCACATCAGCTTATTTTAGCAGTTCTCTAAAAATAGAGACATCTCTACTGTTCCTCTTCCACAGCAAAGAAATAACACAGATACTTTATGATTTTTTTACTGTTTGATTTTCAGTATACCCTTTAATGTTTTATTAATCATCTTTTGTCAATTGAAGGGAAAGAAATCCATATTCCTGTCAGAAAAGCATTAAGCACCTGTCCCATAGTTTATGGTTGCAGCTTGGATGAAAAACGGATGCTACTGAATTTGCAAGTGAGTTTTCTGTGCAGAGTGCCACGAGCCAGTGAGTACAAGGAGTTGCAAAAAAAATCCTACATGGATTTAGTGAGGCATTACTCCAGAGGCTTAGTACTTAATATGAGACTAATATACATCCATCTACTAAATGTTTCAGAAATCAAGCAAGCAGAAAAGCTTAACATTTCTCCTTCCATGTCACAAGCTTGAGGACTGATGTAAATTTCCGTAAGACTGGACCATGTCACCTGAAGAATCCTTACTGAGCTTTTGTTTCAGTCTGTCTGTATGTCCATTGGTCTGTTGTATTTTAAATATAGGTCTTTCAAAATGAAAGCAAACCCATGTATTTCTAACACAGAAATTTATGTAACAGAACTATATTTTTTTAAATTATGTATATGAAACCATAGCTTAGGGTGGATATTTTAAAATCCATACAAGATTCACTGATTTGAATTCTGTTGGAAAGCTGAAGTTGAATGGAAAGAACTCATAAAATGTAAGAGGAGTCTAATTCTAAACCTCTGAAGAGACATTATTTTCTCTCTTGATGTATTACATTTACAAATTAAATGACAAAAGACAGACAGGTGCAGCAGGGGAAGAACACAGCTACCCTGAACAAGACGAAAATTTAAACACAGCATTAACTAAACCCCAACAGATGCAGCAATGAGAGCAGCAAAGTATACTGAAATGGTACATTGTGGTTCCAGCAGCTTAACCTGCTGTCATGGTTTCAGCCTAGCCAGCAGCCAAGCCCCGCACAGTGGCTTGCTGGCCTTCCCCACTAGGCAGGACTGGGGAGAGATTTGAAAGAGTAAAAGGAAAAAAAACTTGTGGGTCGAGACAAAGACAATTTAATAAGGAAAGCAAAATCCATGCACACAAGCAAAGCAAAACAAGGAATTAATTTGCTGTTTCCCATGGGCTGACAGGTGTTCAGCCATCTCCAGGAAAGCAGGGCCCCATCACATGAAAGGGTTACTTAGGAAGACAAACACCATCACTTCAAATGGTCCCCCCCCTTCCTCCTTCTTCCCTCTACTTAATATACTGGTAATGATGTTGTATAGTATGGAATATCCCTTTGGTCAATTTCGGTCACCTGTCTGTCTTTGTCTCCCAGCCTCTTGTATACCCCCAACTTCCTTGCCAGTGTGGCACTACAAAAGGCAGTGTGGTGGCTCTGTGTAAGCCCTGCTCAGCAATAACAAAAATATCTCTCTATTGTCAACTCTGTGTTCAGCACAAACCCAAAAAATAGTCTCATACCAGCCACTGTGAAGAAAATTAACTCTATCCCAGCCAAACCCCACACACCTGGGCATTTAAAAAGCAAATCATCACAAGTAAGGGTGAATCAGAGCAGGAATTTCTTCTAGTCCAGTCTTTCCTGACAAGGAATTCAGTAGCATGAGAGAATCTAGCAAAAGGAAAGATGAAATTGGGAGGAGGATTTTCTGTACTCCACATTTCCTCAAGAGGGTATTTCCCCTCAAGAATGACAAGCAACACCAGTCTTGTGTGTTTTGCATGCGCCCCTCTCCCCTGCAGAAAACTCTAAAGGAATCATCATTCTTCTTTTGCTCATTGTGATGGACATCTTCATTACTGAAAATGATGTCAAGGAGACCTACCCTTTTTGGAAAGCTCTTGTAGGCACATAATCAGTAAGTCTGGTGTCTTTTCAGCTCCAATTCAAGAGATGCCTGCATTTGGAGGCACTTATGTTTTACTGACAGTAGCGTTCCACGAGTGCGTAACATTTGCCTTCAGTCAGGCCGTGAATGTGGACACTGTTTTGCATTTTGCAGCATCTAGGCATGCATTTTGATCTCCAATTTATCAAGATGTTCTCTCAGGAAAAGCAAGTACAGAAGAAAATACGTTTGAGATTAACACAAACCAAAACGTGAGACCTATTAGATAGCTTTATGGCCAGTGTGACAGATTTAATGGAAAATTTCACCTATATTCCTACTTCCCAAGTACCTGTAATTTCTATAGGAATAGCATCTAGGGGCCTGTGATAGCAAATATCTTTCAGTTGCAAAGGTATATTATTAGAGCTCTGTGGTAACTCTGATATAGACAACAATATTCTGTTTGAGAAGCATAGAGTTGTTAGGCACAAAGGGATGCTACATGAGCAAGATTTTTGAGGCAACAGACTTCATGAATAAATATTTGTTATTACAGACAGATAAGCTGAAATAGAGAGCATTAGGGCTTTTTTTTCCAAGAGTTATGTGACAGTGAGTGTTTTTTCAAGTTAGTCTGAAAAATGAAGAATTAGTTTCATTCTCAATAGAACTTCCCTGACAAGAACTGAATTTCATTTGCAACAGATTTGGCTCAAAGGCCTTTTTGCAATTGCGCCCATCTGATGATCACTTCACTACTTAAAACGTGCATGATATATGTACATCTCTGATTTCTTTGCAATTCCTATTTTCTTGTTCCTTTATCTAGGATTCCAACAACTCATCTGGAAGCAACATTAATCAATATAACTTTCTTGATACTGACTCTCACCACTTCTGAATATTTTTAGCTGACATTTGAAGCACTATGTCAAATATATCAGATCAAGAAAGAACCTCAATAATCCCCCACTGAGCTGCTTGCTGTTGTAGCTGTACCTTGTTCTGGATCTGCACTCACGTTTTTCTGAGCTGATTATCTCTTTACTGTACTGCAGCCTCCAGCAGAGACTTCACATTTGCCAGGTCTCAGGAATCATCAATGGTTCAGAAAACAAGTTTTTCAGTAAAAGTCTCTCTCAGAAAGCACAGGTTTTTGTCAGAATGGTTATTTCCAGCTATAGAGCTTCCCAGCACCATGGGCTGGGCTCTTTGAGGGACTGACCAGTTACACTGCTCATGGCCTATGACCACACAAACTAAAGCTTTTTTAAACAAGATATCAGATTAAGTGACACCAACTGGCACCTATGTTTTTTAATCTAACCTCCTACAGCAGGGCTGTCTTGCAACAAGATGCTTGAAATAAACCATGCAGGTGGTGAGAGTCCACAAGCAGGAGTGTGCCTGAAACCCCTCTCTGCCTGTAATTAAACAGTAGAGATGTGCCCACAGTTGTTGCTGACTTGGCCTGGCACCTCTTCAGCCCTTATTGTAACTCTTCGCAGAACCTACTGTAGATCTATCCTCTGCCTTTTGGGGCATTTGTTGCCATTTCTTCACTTTTTCAATGCTGTACTTTTGTGGAATTGTCTCCCGTACTTGCAGGTTAATGAAAGCAGACACACACATTGAGGCGCAGGTTCTTTCCTGCAGCTGCTGAATGCTACTATGCTGCTTAAAATAAATACGCTAAACCATGAGCTATTGCATCTGCCAAGAAAGATCTATGTAAAGCAGACAGTGAAAGCATGGATCTGCTTTGCAGACTGCAAAATTGAAAGTAATTTTGCAGAATTACAGATAATGCAAATAAGACAGCTGCAAACAGAACATTTTTGACATAACTTACATTTTGCAGAAACTGAAGCTCAATAGTTCTTTTTTTCTTTGTAGAAGAGGCCTTCTCCAGCCTGTAAACCAGTCCAAGCAATTGCAATCTGTCCCTGGTTCTCAAGTTTCTTTCCTTATATTCTGTTTATATTATAAATGTAGCAAGTGTCATTGAATGCATGTTCTCCTTTCCCTAAGTTAAAAAAAAAAAATATCCAGCTCTTACTTGAAATGGATCACAGTTTAGCTGGGGGGAGAAAAATGTCAGAAGATATTGTGCACTACAGAAATCAAGGTTATGACATGTAGATAGATACAATGGATTTAGCTCATGGAGAATCTATGGACCAGTGTTCTCATGCAGACATCAATTAAATTTCAACTTGTGATACGTGATTTTCTTTATGTTACAGTAACATAGGAGGTGTGACAATGAACAGACGAGAGAGCAACCCGGACGGGAGGGATTAATGGGCCAAGGTTCAATAAGGCGAAATGCCAGGTCCTGCACTTGGGTCACAAGAACCCCATGCAGCACTACAGGCTTGGGGCAGAGTAGCTGGCAAGCTGCCCAGTGGAAAAGAACCCAGGGGTGCTGGTTAACAACAATCAGTGCTATGATTTAATTGACATGTGGTGGTGCTTGCTCAAAGGTTCCATGATCTTGGAGGTCTTTTTCAAGCTTAATGATTCTATGATTCTAAGTATCAGAAAACCATTCAGCAGGGAAAAGGTAGCTATTCCAAGATAGGAAGAAGTCAGACTGGTAAAACATTATGATGATTTGGAGGGAGGTAGGACTTTCAGAAAGTAATTTTAATGGATAAAGTGTATTCAAGGAAATTCTGTCAAACTAAAGAAATTTTTTAGTTGATCGTAAGTTGATGTAAGTTGATATATTAAGTTGATATAAGTTGATATATGATTTTTATCCCTAATTTCTTTTTTGACATATTGTTTTTATCACTTGACATTTCTCCTCTAGGTTTTCAAGCCAAGTGTTCATTATAAGATCCAGGGATCAACAACGCACTTGCGAATAATGGTTAAAAACGAATCCCACCTTGATGCTTTGACGCTGGCAATGCTCCAGAATAAAACAGTCTCCATCACCCTCCCAATTGTGTATACACTGGTGGCAATGGTCAGCATCCCTGGCAACTTGTTCTCCCTTTGGGTGCTCTGTTTTCGCATCAAACCCAAAACACCTTCTGTTATCTTCATGATCAACTTAAGCATCACGGATATTATGCTGGCCAGCTGTTTCCCCTTCCAGATTTCTTATCACCTCCAAAGCAACCACTGGACATTTGGGAAGGATCTTTGCAGCCTTGTGACAGTGATGTTCTATTCCAACATGTATTCCTCCATACTGACCGTGACCTTAATCAGCATGGAGCGGTACATGGGTGTGGTACACCCCCTGAAGCTGAGCAAGTGGAGAAAAAAGAGATATGCTTTTGCTGCCTGCCTAGCTATATGGCTTTTCTTGCTACTAGCCTTCTACCCACTAGAAACTACAGACCTGACCTATGAAGTGAAAGAATTAGGGATTATCACCTGTTTTGATGTCCTAAAATGGGATATGCTGCCCAGCTTTGCAGCTTGGGTAGCCTTTCTCCTCACTTTATTTGTTCTGCTGTTCTTGATCCCTTTTGTTGTAACAGTTGGATGCTACATTGGTATCATTAGGGAGCTACTTCAGGCATCCAACTCGTATGGTAATAATCAAAAGACTAGATCCATATGGCTGACAGCAATTGTCCTTGTGTCCTTCATCACTTGCTTCGCCCCCAATAACTTTATCCTACTTGCGCATATGATCAGCCGCCTATTTTACAGCAGCAGTTTGTACCCTGCCTACAAGTTCACCTTGTGCTTCAGTTGCTTGAACAACTGCTTAGATCCCTTCATTTATTATTTTGCATCAAAAGAATTTTACCAGAAATCCATGCAATTGTTTCGCCCTAGGGCACTGGTCAGCGACAGCTTGGAAAACAGAAGGGAAAGTTTATTCTCTGGCAGGACCATGTCAGCCAGATCGATGTCAAGTGGACCTATGGATGGGTTAGACGGAGTAAGGGTCAATTTGCAAAGGCAGGAAAGTGTTTTTTAGCTTTAGATATTCCCAGAAAAAAGACACCTGTGAAACTCATGAGTAGACACAGAAAACATTTCTTTTTGAAAGGCCACGCTCAAAATACCTTGCTCCAGTGACAGAACTCAAGCTGTACTTAAATTGCATGTCAGCACTTTCTGGTCAGAAATTGAAGTGCTAAAGGAATAGAATTTATTCCTAAAGAAGGCACTGAAGCAAATCAAACAGGGTTAGCCTGGAAATAGCATTGCTGCATAAGACCAAGGGATAGGTTTAGAACAGTTACTCTCAGGTTGTACGATAGTTAACCAAAGACTTGGGATTCTTTGTGAATGTGAAATATTACTGTACATCTGTACATGAATTACAGCAAAGCTGATTTGGGAGTAAGGGAGTTGTTTTTCTAAACAATGTCCTAAGCTTTGTTTTTGTTAATTACATTTCTTTCTCTTGTTGTGTTTTTATAAAAGAAAGCATAAAAGTAGCATGGTATTTTACCATTAATGCATATGCACAGCCACTGTGAAATTGCCACAATACTCACTCAACTGCTTATCAGAGTCAAACCACACTGACACTTGAAAAGGTTAGATTGACTCATATTATTTATTTCAATCTTATACAGCAAAACATCTCACACAATGAAAGGAAAGCTAACAATGTGTGCAAATACTGCTGCACTTCTTGAAGCTATTAATTTCTCAGGACTGTGGGGAGCAGTTTATTTAAGGAAACAGACTTTCCCACATTAACGTATTACAGTACCAATGCTGCTGATATGCGGTTAGTATCAACTGGTCATTTTCACCAATTCACTGTAGGCTACACATAGAAGAACCATCCCCCTCAGCAGAATTTAGCTTTACATAGTCCCTGGGGAGTGATTTTTTTTCTTCCTTACAGAGAGTGTAGATTATAAACCAGATTTTCAGCTGGGTAAATGAAAATTCAACCACACACTGGAGAGTCATTCTGTGCCAGCAGAAACCAGCTGAAAACTTTTCCCGATGGCCAGATGTCAGAAACAGACTACTTTCAGGCAGGCAAGAAGAAAGAAGAAAAGAAAGAGGAAAATAAGACTCGAGCATGGGAGCTGTACCAAACATCCTGAAAATAAGTTATGGCAGCGGGGTTGAGCAGCCCTGTGCTTGGAGCCCTCCTCTGAAATATTTTACAGAATTTTACAGAATCCTTTTTACAGCTTGTTTGCATATTCCGTGCCATGTTTAATCCTTCTCACATCTCAAGAACTGCCTGTGTGTGTGGAAAGATAACTGCTACAGAACATGCACTGGGGACAGACAAAAGATAAGTTTTTCCTGTAGCATTTACAGCTTTTTACCTACATTTGACTGTCTCTGACAGAGGAGAGACACAAACTGCCTGAGGAGACCAGACAAGTCCCCTCACAAGCAAGAGAAAAATATCCTTTTGCTGCACTTCAACTCCATCCAACACTGAGGAGAAAGCTGTCTGCAGCATTGTGGATACTTGGTTCAGACATCTCATGCTGCACTGATTCCTTAGCTCCTGTGCCTAAGCAATAGGCGACACCCAAGGCCCTTAAAATTTGCCAATTTTCTTTGGGTATCTCATAATTAAAAAACAATTTTACACCACTAATTGCCATTAATTTCTTCACAGTGGAGGGTAGAAAACCACAACACACACAGTGAGGTATTTGAATATCCTATCTTCTGCTAAAGTATTGTCAGTTTTTGGACAGGGTTAGCTTTAATTGATCTGCACATTTTCTGTGTACAAGGCTAATCTTAATGATACGTAACTCACCTAAACCCTCCCATCAATTTGCCTGGAATCTACCCCTCACTATTCACTTTCATATGATTCCAGCTTTCTCACTATCACAATTGTTTAATTTTTTTCTGCATTTTGTTGAAAATTTTTGCAGAAAATTGCAGAAAATTTTTTGAAGTTTAGACTGAAATCTCTTTCATTTTTCTTTTTTGTTAACATGGAAATATTTTTATATTAAACGTTTTTACTTCTCCTACATCTAATGCAGACTCTGACTCTGTTTTATCTTGAACATGGTCCTCAAGTGCATAGTCTCTCCTAAAATATGCTGCCTGAACTATAACTGACACAAAATAGAGCCGAAAGGGCAGAAACCTTGGACTTTGGACATCAACTGCTATATTTTGAAAAATAGTGAACTGCTCCTTTTTCAAGTGAGAAAAGATCCTCACAACTGACTGAAAATGTTCCCTCCAAACTCATGCAGCTCTTCATAACCCTCCATCTCTTTTCTGAAAATGTTTAAAAAGGAACAGGAAGGATGCCTCATTTGAGTACACCTCATGCCATTTCACTAACTAGCCTCTAGTTAGCTCAGATTCCTCTTTGGGTCAGTGGGATTGTTCCTTGAGAAAGGAATATAAAAATGAACCCATCAACAGCAATCCTTCGAATCCGATGGCATATACTGTGAAATCTTGGAGAGTTTTTTTTCCTCGGGAGGAAGAGAATAAATTATTATTAAAAGAGGCCCATAATACTGTTCTTTGATCCTGAAAATATATCCTTCTGGAGCACCATGAGAATAATGGCTTCTACCCTCCTTGATCAGTGACTGTAATTTGACATATAAATATAGACATATACATTGCAATTTGTGAAGTTATTGAGAAGTTTATGTCCATATTACATTCAGTTTGGGGAATAGGGGCCCTAGGCAACTTGCTTACTTGTAAGCATTACTATATCATTAATGTAATTTTACTGAAAAGACAAGAATGTAAAGGCTTCTGTTTGTTTTCAGGGTTGAGAGGGGAGTTTGTGTTTGGCGTTCTTAACCTATGAATTTGCTTGAATGTTTTTGCACATATAGTGATAAAAATTAAAAAAAAAAAAAATAAAAAGCACATGATTTAAGATTCATTCCTGTGTTTTTACCTACCATGCGTGAAAAACTTCCAAGCATTAGAAGAGGGCAGGGAAACCAAGTTATGAAATAAAATTAATCTGTTTCTCATTGTTATTGTGATTTTTTTTCAGGTTTTTTTAGATTTCTTTACAGGCTAGATATATATATTAGAAGTCGGCATTGTCATAGAACTTTCAAACAAATTTTAAAAGTATCAATACTTTAATGAGATGTTGGCTAACTTGAATCCTTCTCCTTACCCAATAGGTGCACCAGTACATATATTTTTTAAAATTTCTATGCATTTCTGAAGGAGCCTAGCAATCAGAGTCTGTCCTACCCCCAGCCTGGAGCAAGGCATTGGAGGAGACTGGGAACAGACAGTTCCCAGGGTCAGTAGTCATGGAATCATAGTATCATAGAATATATCAACTTGGAAAGTACCCACAAGGATCATCGAGTCCAGCTCCTGGTCCTGCACAGGACCCAAGAGTCACAACATGTGCCTGAGAGTATTGTCCAAACACTTCTTGAACTCTGTCAGGCTGGTGCTGTCACCACTTCCCTGGGCAGCCTGTTCCAGTGCCCAAACATCTTCAGGGTAAAAATACTTTCCTAATATTCAACCTAAACCTCTCCTGGCACAACTTCAGGCTAATCCCTTGGGTCCTATTCCTGGTCATCAGAGAGAAGAGATCAGTGCCTGTCCTTCTTCTTTCCCTCACAAGAAAGTTGTAACCGCAATGAGGTCTCCCCTCAGTCTCCTCTTCTCCAGGCTGAACAGACCAAGTGTCCTCAGCTGCTCCTCATAAAGCTTCCCCTCTACACAGTTCACTATCTTTGCAGATCTCCTTTGGACGTTCTCTCAGAACTTCATGTCTGCCATATTGTGGCACCCAGGACACAAGGTAAGGCCACATCAGCACAGAGAAAAGCAGGACAATCACCTCACTCAACCAGCTTGTGAACCAAAACCACTACACTGTGCTTTCATACATGTTCCCTAAACTGACTATGTTCCACTTTGGGTTCATTGTCTGTTTGGCTACATGTATGCTGATACATGAGAGGGCCAGAGATTATCCTGAAGTCAACTCATCACTTTCTGTCATTTTTGCAGTTCAAATTGTTTAAAACAACATGAGGTCTACATTGATACCAACTAGGCTGTTATTTCTCTGAGGTGATGGTTAGGATATATGCTACCCAAAGATGGGAGGGATAGCACAAATATTTGTGTGTGAAATTCAGTGTTGCTAAGTGTGAAGTAATGCACACAGGGAAGCCCTGTCACAGCTTTGTGTATAAAATTATTTTGCTTGTCAGCAACTACAGTGAACCGTAATCCATAATTCCCTTCATCAGCTCAGCACCATAGAAATCTGTGGAAATCCATAGAAACCCATACCTACTTTAGTCTGGGCACTTCTGGCCTCACAGACAGGATCAACAAGGACTAGAAAAAATCAAGGTAAGAGCATATGGTATGCTATAAGAAATTAATTTAAAATATTAGAAGTTAAGTAGTTTAGGACTGCTCATGTCAGAAAATAGACAATATAATGTAGGTAGGAAAGAGGCCTGCAAAATACTCAGTGAAGTGCAAAATCTGATTTGGATGACTGATACTGCCTTTGCCCAATAATTGGTGAACAACATATTAAGTTAATGAGATCTAGGCTTAAAACCAGATAAAGTTCATATCTCTTCTTACAACACATAGTATAAGCAGAAAACACTTTGCCAAGAATGTTGTGGAGGCACATGGTATGCTGGTCCAGAGAAACTGGAAAAGAACATGGAAAAGAAATCCTTTGTAGGTTACTAAAGAGGCAAACCACCACAAGCCCAGAATGACCCTGAGGATTAAAATTGTCAAAGGCTGGAGGAGTACTAGAAAGTCATAGTACGTGATTGCCCTGTTCTCCCTTGCCTTGAAATGCCAGTGTTTGAGGCAGGACAGCATAAACAACACAGCCCCTTGGCTCCGCTCTGGTCCATCTCACACTCCCAGTTAAGGCCTGCCAGAACCGTCTCGCAGCCTGGCCCCTTTCACCCTGCCTGCTGGGGTGTTGCCAGAAGGGATTCAGCAGGGAATTCAGACTGCTCACATCTTGGAAGAAGCTTGATCATATGCCATTTAGCCCTTTTGACAGATCACAGAATCCTGATGGCTGAGGCTGGAAGAGACCTCTGGAGGTCACCATGTCTAACCCCCTAACCCAGCGACCTCTCACGATCAGGTAAAGATGAACTTGTGTCTTGCCCTTCAACAAATCTCTCCAGGTGCTTGTAACAGTTCACTCATTTTGCTTCAAAACAATTCCATTTCTGACACATTTTCTCACCTCTAGTCTCATTTTTTCCATTATCTATCTCTCTTAAAGGCTGCTGCTGTTGGAGCTGACTAGTAGCAGACCTGCTTGTACATTTGGGGCAGGGCAATTCACTGTTTTGTTTTGTTTTGTTTTTAACTTCTCAGGCATCAGCCTAGTCTACTTTTTAAAGCTCACAGCTGCATTAGGGCAGAGTACAATTCTCTAGCATGAATTGCCACAAACACATTGGCAAATACACTCTAGTGTACCTTTTCTGCAAAAAAAAAAAGATAACAAAATCTTTTTCAATGACCTGACAAGTTCCTCTAAAAAAGCTAATTTAAGATGCTATGACCTGGTAAAGTCCATTAAAATAATCCGTTTTATTGGTAAAAATTTAAATGAATCTAAAGTCACAGTTCTTTTAAGTACCCCAAATGAAAATTCTAATATAAAATAACTCTTACAAGAATGATTAGGATATAAGCCTTGGTTATTGTTCTCAGTAATTAAATCCATCCTGAAAAAAAACTCCAAACAAACCAGGAATCTTTCATAGGAATAAATGTACTTTCCTCATTTATGCCAAAGTTCATAGTCTCAAAAGGAGTTACTGAGAGCAAAATTTCAGTCATACTATTAATTTTGATGTATTTGGATTACTTTCATTCTGGATTAAGTTTTTGCAAGTAAGTGTTTTCTTCTTGAACCTATAAAGTGTAATTATGGAGCGCATAATAGATTACAGCATAACATTTAGTTAAAATATCTTTTTTTAAGCTTTCTTTTTTATTTGACAAAAAAACACCAATCCTGCATAACTAAAGTCTGGACTGCCACTGAACTCCTGGTCTTTCATAAATTAGTTGCAAGTCTTCTAGTATTTTTCCTTGAAGTCTAAACAGCTGGAATATGTTACCAAATGAGGAGACTCTCAAGCCTCTTTAATTATAAAACATGAAGTTCAGAGCTATCAGACAGAATACCTTTCTAGTTTTTAGCATAAATAAATACCTCAACTCCCCTCTTGACTGTCTTAGCTCATGATGATGTCTTGCAGTCAGTCTTTTTCTTCTGCAGAACTTTTCAGCACAGGAACACTGATGGTTCTCTTCCCCCAGTTTCTACACCGCTGCCCACATGACTTGGCTCTGGCACAGCCCAATTTGCAGAAAGAAAAGTGCCCGTTGTCCTACTGAGGGCTTCTCAGGCTAATTGTCCTTTGGAGCTCTTCCTAATATGTTCCAAAATCATAAAAGCTGTTGTTGGGTATGGTAAAGTACCAGGAAAATGGAGAAGTGGTTTGTTGAGTGCCTTTAATCTGAGGAAATTTAAATTCTCCTCTGCTGTGTACCTGAGCAGCTTTATCAAAGGAGAAAGGACAATAGACTTATATGAAGTATAAACAGATTCAAGCTAGAGATGGGAGAAGGGTTAAAGAAGTAACTTCTGTGGCACTTGGGCAGAGAAACACTTTAAGTGACTGCAGAGAGACACAGGAAGTCAGTTTCTGCAATAGGCTATCTGCAGTTAGAGAATGTCTGTAAATAGTTTTCTTCATAAACAGACACTTTCATTTTAGAAACATGGCGCCTTTTCAGCAGAAAGATGGAAGCAGCAGTAAATCTCCAAATCTGTGCTGCAAGGAAAGGAATGTGATTAACAGACAAATAAACACTATCGTGATACAGAACAAACATCTCACAGAGTGACTCAAACCTCTGGAAATGGGGGCTTGCCATGCATAAAAGGTGCAACTTACCTGATCAAGTGTTGCCATAAGCATTTTATTGCTTGGCAGCACTTGTGATGACGGATGACCGTCTCCTTCATTTCCTAAACAATACCTGTTTTGGTTTTGATTGCATTCAGACATCCAGATGACAGCAGATCCCTGTGTAGACACACACTACAAAAGATGTGTTGGCATCCCACAGCTGCTACCGTCTTCCTCTTGACAGCTGTTTTTGAATTTTTGAATCTTCATGCTTGTAACAGCAGGTTACAATAATATTCCTGGGGATCCCAGCAAGCACTCAAATAGGCTGTGGGTTTTTCTTACCTCTCCAAACTCACACAGCTTCAGAAAACAAAGGAAAAAAATATAAGTTAATGTATAAGCTAAAGCCTCTTCCTGTCATTTACCTCTAAAAATAGTCTGTCCACCTTCTCAATTAGAAACTCTCTACGGAGTGCAATGGCTTTTTCTCCCTCAAAAAGTTTCAGCACCACAACACCTCTGACTTGGTTTCCCCTGTTCCTTATTATTGTCAACATGCTGATATTTCTCCCTTTCCCTATTTCATCTTGTATTCCATAGAATATGCAGAATGCATTGGTATCCCACCCCCATTTTGATAAGTAATGCAAATTTCTCTTTACACTTTCGCATAAAGTATGTGTTTGAGCTTTTTTAAATCTCTAAACAAGTACAAAAATAAGTTAAAATACAAGATTTAATTTTTCTTCACTTGATACATCTGATAAAATTGAGATGATAGAAGACAGAAATCTGACAGTGTTTATTTCCATATTCAATAAAGGTATTTGTTTCATAGGGTACAATTATTCCTGTTCTTATAACCATGAAAATTTGCTGAAGGAGCCTTAAGATCTGTGGCAATCATACCTCAGCACTTCTTGGCATGCTTACGGTGTCTTTTTTTCACTCCAATCTCAATGCATCTCTTTCAAAATATGGCTAGACATAGTGATTCTCATCAGCTCTGACTGTCCCTAAAAGTACACATCTGCATGCACACATGTGCATCCATTGCTCAGCCTGGAGAAGAGGACGCTGACGAGAGACCTTCCTCTCGAGTGCAAGAGGAGGGACAGGCACTGACCTCTTCTCTGTGGTCACCAGAGACAGGGTCCAAGGGAATGGCCTGAAGCTGCTCTGTTATGTAATACTTTAAATTAAAACTCGGAATGTGAGCGTTTGGGGTGTGTGGTCTTCAGTTCTTAGAAGTTACAGCATTTTAGAGGTACTTGAAAGTTAAGGTCCGTGATCAAATACATAGGAAAATGACGGGACGCACTGCCCTCCGGTGGAGATTCAGATAATAAATATAAGAGCTCCAAGATGCTCTTGACCTTGGAACCTCGGAAGTTATTTTCTGGAAAAGCTGAGATTACAGTTGAGCCTATTAATATTCTTTTCTCTGCACCTTAAGTTTCCCTAATTTCATGCCGTTGTCTTTGCAGCCATCATTATACTATACAAAAAGAAAGAAGACTTCTTTTCCAGACTAAGGCAACCATATATTTGTATCTTACATCGCGTATGTGTACATTTTTTTTATAAACACACACACACACAGATAATATGTGCATGCTGCATATATAATATACATATTATGTATATTACATATATGCATATGTGCATGTATTTTCCCCAAAATATTTTATGTACTTGTTTATGCATTGTTCGAATTTAAATTACACAGAAACAGTGGTTTTTATAGTCTGATGCACAGCTTCTTTTTTAGAGACTATGTAAGTGTTAATTGGAGTGAGACTGGGGCAATGCTGGGATTAGACGTGGAACCCGCATGTGCAGCAAAAAACAGACATATGACTTCAAGAGAAACTCATGGATTCAACATAACCCACTGGCTGTCAAGCACACAAACACGCAGATATCTAGGAATGCTGTCAGCAAACACTTATCCTCCTGTCCCAGAGACTACAGGGTTATTAGACTCTGCCCAGTCTTCCCTTCTGAGGCTGCTTGTTGGCCTCTCACAGCATGGAGAAAGAAAGCTGCAGACCAGAAGTTGCTCTCAGCAGCAGACATTGGCCGTGGCAACAGCTGGGAAAGTCAGCACTGTCCCTGTGTGTAACTGCAATGCTGTTTCTATGTTGTGTAAATCGGGATGTGCTTGCAGTGCTCCATTTTATACTGGAGGACATATTTTATATCAGATAGAAACCAGCAGGAAGGAAGCGTTCTTTTCTTTCTTCTATCTCGTGTTGATGCTGTGGATGTGGCAGCTCGTCCTCTTGGTCAGCACAGGCACAAAAATCTGTCATTCTGTGCTCCTGCTAGGACTTAGTTGTCTTCACACTGAAATTTTTTTCAAGGTTCTAGGCTTCATCAATTTACAATACCTTTTCTGTGACAGAGGCCAAAAGCAAAGTAGTTAGTTTGAATTCCTAATATCCTTTCTTCAATTATTCTTGGAAGGACACTTTCTATACTGTTTAAATGTGCTGGCCAAGGATGACTCTTTGGGCCTTGGATAATGACTTCTGTATTGTTAAAAGTTGCTTTGTGAGTGGCCATGTCCTCCTCCTGGGCATTGCTACATCCATGTTTGATGTAGCTGCTTTCCCTGTCCCAGGAGATGGGCATGGAGCTGCCTGACAAATGGGTTGGTATTCTTCTGGTACTAGCTATACTGCACTTCCTCAGCAGTTGGGAAGTTTCTGCCCAAGGTAGGATGTCTTTTGATAGCTATGCTGTGAAGACAAAGATCTTCAAATAAAGTACACGTAAAAACATTTACAGGGGCATTACATATCCTACAGCCTTTATCCTACAGTGTATTTAAATCCTATTTCATCTGACATCCTGTGGTCTCCACAAAATGTCTCCATACAACTGTAGTACTACTCTACTCTACTTCAAATAGAAAGGAAATTCTGGGAAGTGGTCATGTAGAGATATCGAGGTATTACAGGCCTTCCAAGCTGGACAGAAGAGAAGGAAGGAGTATTTGGACCTGAGCTGACAAATTGATAGGTATTCTTAAAAATGGCCTATGAGAGCACTGAGCTAAGCAATCAGACTGTGAAAGAAATCTAGGACATCTGCTCTGAAAGCACTCCCTGAGTCTGGAAAAATCTAGAATACCCCTTCACAAGCCACAAATGTAGTTGAACATGTTTATGTTCATGTTCATGTTTGTGAACATGTTTTAATTTTAAAATATCAAGGAGATGGAGTGCTACATGAAGCAGGTAATTCTGCTCAGAAGGCGGCTAGCTAAATACAAGCCGTATATAAAAAGACAAAAAATAAAACATGGGATGGGGAATGTTAAATGACACCATGATTTTAAACAGAGTTACTGATGATTAGCTGATGAAATAGAACCCACCTACAAACAACTAAAGATCTTTTTCCCTACAGTAACAGAAACAACATGTATTAATTACTTCACAAATTAGGCAGACACATTAGACTATGGTGAGGATTTCAGTGGCAGAAAAAGATTTCTTGAAAAACATAAGTGTGAGCTCTTTGAATTGATGACGGTATCCTAGAAAAGTCAAGCTGCCCTGTGAAAGGTGAAATGCTCATTCCCTTCATAGAAACTTTATAGCTAAGCCCCTGGGGTTCACTAATTTCCTCACAATGGAAATGCATTGTTCCCCAAACAAGATGATCTTGTGCTTGCACAGGTGACTCAGACAAATAATACATCTGGTTGAAATACATACACTCATCACAATGCACACAAAAGTAGCCACAAAAACCTAATGATCAGTGCTCTTTACATGGTTGAAGGTGTTACTGTCATGGCCACTGAGTAAATGCAAAAACAGAAAAGCAGAGAAGCCCAGAACAAAAATATTGAGGTCTCTGCAGTTCACAGCTTTAACTAATGTTTTGCTTCTGTTCAAAATACCTTGGATATTTGAAAAAGTCAATAGTTTCACAACCAACCTTGGACAAGCTAATCTTTGACTAGCACAGTCAGCCACGACACAAACTTTTCTGATAACTGCTGGTGTCATTGATCTTCCCCTCGGTCAGCTCGCTGCAGCCTCACACTTGCTGTGCCTGGCTTTGCGAGGCTGCCATGGAGCAGTTAGCGGCTCTCCGCCAAACCTCTCCCAGCCGTGGCAGCTTATGTGATGTGGTTCAGCTTTTCTCACAGGGTTCTTTATTTTGACATTTGGACCAGCAGAAATAACATATAAAGATGGTAAATGAAAATATGTATTTCAACAGGTTTGTGGTTTTGTCCTTTAAATAAACAAAATCACCATCTGCCATGTAAGTTTAACAGAATAATGAATTTAGTAATTGCCACTCCTTAAAAATAATAATCCAGGAGCCACATCTTGTTTTCTTTAAGTAAAAAACTCTTTTGGTGGTCTCTGGTTTTGGGCATTGTCTTAACTTTCATGGAAAATATAGAGACATTCCACATATTTCCAAATTATTTGTTTAAGTTTCAAAAAGTCTGTTGTGCAAAGCAGAATTCAGTTAAGGGAAACAAATAAGGCTTGTTTTACTCTTCAGTTAATGGGATGCCACACCTAAGAAAGAGGAGTTATGTTGGGTGCATCCCTAAAGGCTCTACAGGTGTCTTGAGACAGACCTGTCTTTGTTCCTCTCTCTCAAAACAAGCTCAGGAAAAGGTGTTCTTTCATCTCAAGTCTTTCCTTTATTCATATACACAGATTGAGATTGAATCACAGCTTCATTGCTCTGTTGCTGTGATAGCCAAACTATATTGGAAGACTGAATAAAATGAGGAAAAGAAGAAAATTTGGCCTGTTGACTTGATATGTAAACCTCTGCATTATCATCTTACTCCTCTGGAGTGTCTGATTTTAGTCTGTTACGCTTGCTTATATTCAACACAAAGCAAGGCATAGTATAAAAAGATGACTCTGGATAAGAAATGTGTCCCAGATTCTAGGAACACCCACACAATTGCAATTCCCCTTTCTTTGGTTAGTAATGCAGTCACATTGAAGTTGTACATATATTACATTGTACATATATTTATGTTAAACTTGCAGAGTTGTAATATTTTTTCCCAGAGGATGAACTCACATCTTTTCCGGTGTGTGTCAGGAAATATAAGCTTCTGTTACTTGATGAGATTTTTGTCCTTTTATTCCATCAAAAATTATATTGGTATAATAAGAAAGACACTATGGCTTTCATTTCTGCAATATCTTTCAGAGCTGTAATTTGCAAAGAGCACTGTCACACTTCACAGCTCTGAAAAAGGAACAGTGAATTTGTTCTCACAAGCTCTAGGACAAGCATAGACTATTCCTTTTTCACACAGGCCCTATTTTCCTCGCCGACTCTCCAGATCTTCCAGAACTATGTTTTATGGATATGCAGAGCATAGCTGTCTACATTCACAATTGTACTTAATCTAAGGTTTTTATTTCTGTTTTCAATCAGCATAATTTCCCTAGGTTTTTTGTATTTTGTAATTACTTGAGAAAAAATGTCACTAAATTTTCAATTCTGCTCTCAAGTCATGGTTGCCACTAAAAAAAAAAAATATAAAAAATCAAAGTTTAAAGCTTAAATTCTGGTACCTAGGCTGATGTACAACCTGTCAGGTTATGCTGACAAATGGCTGATCTCCATGCACCATGACAGGAGCAGGAGGCCCAAGCCTGAGGGGAGCCCCAGCAGCCCCACATGGCCAACAGAGTCCCCTGTCCAAGCCCCTTCAGGTGCCACAGGAGCCCTGTTCAAGTTGTGCTACTGGGGGGTCCACATATACGATAGGTAGGTAGGGAAATGCATGTGCACACAAAAAAGTTTTTCATCCTGATCAGCCAGAGGGGAACAAAGAGACTCCTAGTGGTGTTTGTGCCTGTGTGAATTCTTAGTGCCCCTGTCCGTGCTGCTCCATGTGGTTTTCCATGTCTCCAAGTACACATGCCATACAGTGTGTGCATGCCTGACTGCTGGCAATGGAATACATGCTCAGCCCCGCTGCTGGGGGCACCTGGGGCATAGGGCTGTGCCAATCTCACCTCCACTGGGCTGTCAGATTCCGCAACCCTTAACACAAACCATGGAATCACAGAATGGGAAAGGTTGGAAGGGATCATCTGGTCTAATTTCCATGCTCAAGCAGGGCCATCCTAGAGCACATTGCACTGGATTGTGTTCAGATGGTTCTTGAATATCTCCAATGTGGGAGACACCACAATCTCTCTGGGCAGCCTGTGCCAGTGCATGGTCAACTGTACATTAAACTTCTTCCTCATCCTTGGGTGAAAATTCCTGAGCATCAGTTTCTGCCTATTGCCTATTCTGTCTATTGCTTGGCAACACCGAGAAGAGTCTGGCTCCATCAATGAGACAGATGTCCAAGAGATAGGTGTCAAAAGATCTGAATATGCAACGCAAACTGCTCTTTTAATGAATGGACATATTTTTAATGCTGGAAGATACATTCCACTTTCTTCCAAGCCAACTGAGAAAGCATGCAGCATCACATTATTTGAAAGTAATCTGAATTTTTATGTTCTTTTTCTACTACTTTTTCTATTTCTTCACGTAAAAGGCAAAATAGGGGACATTTAAAGTTTGATGAAAATGAAACAGGTGATGATGAAAACAGAGTCGCAGAATCATAGAATGGTACTGGTTGGAAGGGACATCAAAGATCCTTTTGAATATCTAACTTAAATTTCCCCTCTTTCAGTTTGTACCCATTACTTCTCATCTTATCACTACATGCCATTGTGAAAAGTCCCTCTCTGACTTCCCTGTTTCGCTCTTCAGGCACTAAAAGGTACCTGACGTAACTTATATATGAGGTCTCCACTAAACCTTATCTTCTCCAGGTATAACAGCCTCAGCTTTCCCAGCCATCTTCATAGCAGAGGTGCTCCAGCCCTCTGATCAAGTTCACGGCCTCCTTTGGACTTGCTCCAACACTTTCATGTCCTTCTTTTGTTAGGGTTCCTTCTGAGCTAAGAAAAAGTGATAACAGCTCTTTTCCAAATACTTCATGCCAGCATTAGTGGAGCAGAAGGGATGGGATGTCAAACATGATGTGTGCTCTGTACTCAGCACTGGTGAAGCCATGCCTCGAGTGCTGTGTCCAGTTCTGTGCCCCTTCATTTGGGAAGGACATTGAGGTGTTGGATTCGATCCAGATAAGGGCAATGGAGCTGATGAAGGGTCTGGAGCACAAATCCTAAGGGGAGCATCTGAGGGAGCTGGGTTGTTAAGCCCGGAAAAAAAGGAGGCTCAGGAGGTACCTTATCACTCTCTAGAACCGCCAGAAAGGAGGATGTAGCCAGGTGGGAGTCGGCCTCTTCTTCCAGGCAACCAGCGACAAGACAAGAGGAAATGGCCTAAGGCTGTGCCAGGGAAGGTTTAGGTTGGACATGGGGAAGAATTTCTTCACAGATGGAGTGATCGGATACTGGAACAGAATGCCCAGGGAGGAAGTGGAGTCACCATCCCCTGAGGTATTATTTAAGGAAAAGCTGGACGTGGCACTCAGTGCCATGGCCTATTGACATGGTGGTGTTCAGTCATAAATTGCACTCGATCTCAGAGGTCTTTTCCAATCTGATTGATTCTGTGTTTCCAGGCTGCCGTCAGCTGGTGCGCAGGGGACGACCGGCACAGTCGCAGCCCTTCCCCGCACGGCGGAGTGCCTGCCGAGGCACTTTCCCCACACGCGGCCGCCCCGTGCCGCCAGGGATATGCCCCCGAGGTTCTCCGTTCCCGCCCCGGCCCGGCTCCGCCCCGCGGCCCTGCCGCCACATAAGGCCGCCGCCGCCGCCTGCCCGTCCCCGACCAGCGCGGAGCAGAGGCTGAGGGCCGCTAGCCGCCGCCATGGTGTTGAACCCGGTGCTGGGGAAGCTGGTCAGCAAGCGGGTGGTGCTGGCCAGCGCCTCGCCGCGCCGGCAGGAGATCCTCACCAACGTGGTGAGTGCGGCCGGCGGCCGCTCGCCTCGCACGGGCCGGGGGCTGCGGGCCGCGGCGGCCGCAAGCGCCGGCCCGGGCCTGCGGGGCCCGATGCCTCCCGGCCCGCCCGCTCTGTGAGACCAGTGGGAGGAAGCGGGGGAATCAAGGAATCATTTCCTTTCTGAAATGCGCTAGTGCGGAGTAAAGGAGGCCGTAACCTGTCGTTCAGACCGTTCAGCCCGTGCGGAGGAACGCGTCGGCTTCGCTGGGCGGGCTGCGGGAGGCTTTTGAACAGCACTTGGGTGTTACCTATTGAACTTAGGTTTCTTAGTATTGCTATTCTTAATAGTTAAACCGATAAATCGAACTTAAGTGGAAGAAATAACTTCAAAATACGGATGTGTAGAGAAGCACCGGGGTTCAGTCAGGCACTAAGTTATTAGAAACATAGCATGTCTGCTGGGTGTAGTAAATACAAAAGTGTAACCTAGAGGCAAAAAGTTGGAAGGATAATTGGGCGTTGTTTGATTAAACCAATCAGAAACTGTCTGGTTTTGTTTTCTCTTTATCATGTGTATAAGGACACATAAAGTGCAGTAAAGCTCATGTAAGAATGTGCATTGCTGTTGCATGAGTAAAGTGCTATGGATGGATTCAATTAAAAAAATCCAGTAGTATAATACTCTGTTTATGAAGTGTGTAAACTTACACTGTTAGTTTTTATATGAAAAGAATAATGAAATTACTAATGTGATTAGGTTCTAATAAATAAGGGCAAAATCAAATATACACACCAACTTCAAAGTTCTGATTGTTTTGTTTTAGATTGCTTGCAAAGGATACATATGCACTAAACACTGATAGACACTGGTTTTTTGTGTGTGTTTTTGGGGGGCAGATGTGTTAAAGTGTTAAAAACAAATGTCAAATTTGCTATTTACTTAATATGTCTTGGGAGCAATGTTTAATAATGAGGTCAGATTGACTGCATCACTTTCCTGTGTTACAGGGCCTGCGGTTTGAGGTGGTTCCATCCTGGTTTAAGGAGACACTAGAAAAGTCATCTTTTAGAGCCCCTTATGAGTATGCTGTGGAAACTGCAAAACAGAAAGCTCTTGAAGTAGCAAACAGAATGCATTTGGTATGTTACTAACTATTACAGCAATGAGCTTTTTGTCTTTAGGTGATGCATGTTACTGTGACTTCATTTGCTTGCACTGCTTAAGTGATCCCTGAGTCCTTTTTCTCCACTGAAGGCTAATGGATGTTTTCCTGTCATTTGTGAAAGATGCCTAATAAAATTGCCTAATGAAAAGCCTCATGCCTGCAGTTCAGGCTTTCCACAAACTGAAGTGGCCTGCATCTTTTGTCGCCATCACACCTACTCTTGTGTGGGATATATATTCCATAGTTTCTTTGAGCAGTCAGGTGTATGGCTGACCTCATTCCACATATTTGTTGTTTGTGGAGACAGACTCCACAGAAAAACACTGATGTGATTCCAGTGCTTTGCTGTAGCTTTCACTGAAGAAGTGACAAGAACAGCTCAGAAATTTTAAGTATAGAGGTACTGGAGGAAAGCAGAAAAAAAATTACTCTTTCTTTGCCCAGAATGTTGTAAAACAGAATTTGTCTATCTAATTTTAAGAAGGGAGAAGTTGATATTATTTCAGGTTCTGTTAGACAAGGCGTCCATTTTGTAGCCCAAATTTTATCAAAATCAGTGATGCAACTGACACTATCAGTGGTGTTTGACTTACACCCTTGGCTGTGATCACTGTTTGAACACATAAGGCTCTTCGCTATCAGAACCTATTTAAAAAGTCAAGCAGATGAAATCTCACAAAATGGACCATAATACTTTCTTAATAATACGACTCTGAAAGAGAGGAGTGTTTGTTGATCCTATTCTAGCACCAGAAAAGGAATGTTGAACACTTTAAATTAACAGGGTTGTCAGATGTCACTATTCTTCAAAGCAAATATTGCATGATCTCCAATGTAAATCGTTACCCAGGATTCTGTCAACTACTTTCCAGACAATGGTACAACATAGGAGAATGGATTTTAAACCCAACCTCACTAAATGACTTACTTTGGGCTTTCATTGCAAAACACTGTGCTGGTGATAATGCTAGTTCAGTGGATTTCAAAATGCTTCTTCATATAGGAATTAGTAGACCTAATTCTAGATATCATTAAAGAATTTAGAGCACATCTAGCCTTTGTCTAGAAGGATTGCCTCCCTATAAATGTTTTATTAGAATGGTCACACTTACAGACAGGTTTCGTGTCATGTTGTGACAAGTAACAGCAATATACTTTATAATATGCAGGTAAGTCAAAACTTAGCTATAAGGACTGGTACAGTTTAACTTCAAGAATGGTTTACAAAGAACTTTCTATATATCATTACCTCTCATGTTTAAATAAACAGACGGTGTTCTCTTTTGAGAGAAAAACACAAAGTGTATGTAAAAAAAAGGGAGTTATTTTTCAGTAAAATTTTGCTTGGAAAAATGATCCTAGAGGGCTATATTCTCTGGCTTCCAAGCACTAGGCACTTCCTTTAAAGGAATTGTTTGCCACCTTGAAGACCAGATTGACTTTTGAGAATGCAGTTTATTTCCTGCATGCATTTATTCGTCAGTAACATATTTGGGCAAATTTATGTCTTGAGAATGATGTGCTCAAGCCTTACTTTTATGGTGATATAAATGTTTACTGTTTTGTGAACAGTGCAAAAGGAGGAAACAGTGACTTTGTTTTCAGATCAGTGTAGAGCCCTACTTCTAAACCAGTAAACTGCTGTTTTCTTACCTTAAGTCTAAAAAGATTTTGTTCTCTTTGCATCTTCTGACAAATGCTTTCTTTCTTATGCTTTTGCAGAAACATCTGAGAACACCTGATGTTGTCATAGGAGCAGACACTATTGTGGTAAGAAGTCTTTAGTGATTTAGCATTTTTTTAATTTATGAGAAGTGTAGAAAATACTTGTATCTTTAGGTTTAAGTTTGAAAGCTGCCTTAGCTGTGAAGTTATACCTGCATTATGATACATCTTCTTGGGATTTGTTGATGTAGCTTTTAGGTTTTTATCACAACAAGGTAATTTTTGAAATCTTGAGAGCTAGAAGCCTTGCTGCTGGTTTTGGGGACACTAATACTGCCATAAATACTGGCTTGGATCTTCTAATATGTAACGGAAATTCTGTTCTCAGGTGACTTGTCTGTCAAGAAGTCCAGATCATGTGAACTGTTCTGTGTTGTGCCATGTAGGAGGAGCTCACTTTGTACCTGACTTCTTCACAGGACAGTGAACTGTTAAGGACAGAAAAAGTTGAATTATCCTTTTGTTTGAGAGGTGCAGCATTGGAGGGTAGATTATGGCACTCATGTGCTTGACACTGAATTACTTGTTCTACCAAAGTATCTGTGCTTCTTGCTCTACTCAGTAGACTCAAGTTTGAAGCTCTGGCTGAAATCATGATATGAACATGATTTCTGATCTCAGTTTTTGAAAAGTGAGAAAAAGCAGCATACTCACTCTGTCTTTCTGTTTTAGTCTGTGGATGGGCAGATCCTGGAAAAACCAGTGGATAAGCAAGATGCCTACAGGATGCTATCAAGGTCTGTAGTTTTAAGTAAGATACGAAATTTGAAGATGCAATTTCTCCATCATTTAGATTCTCAAAAGGGTTTCACAGAAGGGATACATGCAAAGTTTTTTGGGTTTTGTTTTGTTTGTTTTAAGTTTAGTAGGTCAAACTCTTTATTAGGGATATGAAAAGCACTTAATATTTAGCTTTTTAGAATTCCAGGAAAAAAGGCAGACAAGATGATGCATCTTTGCCTATATCCAAGGTGTCAAATGAAAATTTTCAAATACTGTTTCATCTTACAATTTGTTGTGAAATCATGTGGGAAACAGAGCCTGTGAGGTGCTTCTGATCACATCCAAAAATATCCTGGCTAATCTTTACGAGATTATTCCTTAAATAGTCTCTTCAATGATTCACAGTCCCTTGCCATTATACATCTATTGCTTACATAGCAGATAATAAAATCCTCAGAACTGATTGGCCACAGCGTGGCACTCTGGAGCCACTATGAGAGAGAGCCAGAGGTACAGGAATCCGGGTTCTTCCTCTGCACTCTGGCTTGCCATGGGATCGCTGAGAGCCAGCCTGGATCAAATGGGAACGTACGCTCTAGTTCCCCATTACACGTTTAGTCTGAGTTGCATCACCTAGCTATTTATTGCCAGGTTTCAGTGTAGATGGCCATAACAGTAGTGTCTATGCCAACTGGCCTTTCCTAATGCATTTAGAATAGTCACTTTCCTGATGTACAGTGAATGAGCTGATATCATGGAACTACTCTTATGCAGGTGGTATTTTGGAGATGTGAAATGACTGCAGCTTTTGATAGTATTTTTTGTGTGGTTATTTTTTGTTTGTTTTGCCAATGTCTTTTCACCAATACTGAAATAAAATTTATTTGTTGAGGATGCATGTCAGTTCCATTGAGTGATACATTAATAAAATGGTCTGCTTCTCAGGCTGTAGCAATATAATCATGTAGAGTATTTCATAAGACTGTCACTTAATGGACGTTTTTTCTCTGACAGGTTAAATGGGAAAGAGCACAGTGTTTTCACTGGAGTGGCTATTATACACTGCCACAGTAAAGGTATGTGTCATTTTATTACAACTCAATTTTGTATTAAAAATTGCTCTCATGATAGCTTGTACAAGTAAAGAAACAGGATGAAAATGTTTCATATGCAGTCTTGGTTTTCTACTCAAGAACTACCTTATCAAAATATAAAGACTCCCCATAAAAGCCAACCTTCCTCCTGTATTCAGTTTTCACACAGAAAGTGACAAGACACAATGGAGTTTAGAAATACTGTCTCTGAAAGCTA